>CM062820.1:947081100-947492461 GCA_031772625.1 Pinus tabuliformis
AATATTAACGTTAACCATATTAGATTCATAACAAACAAATGAGATTAAATTACCTTTGTCCACAAGCCATTTCTGAAATTTGGCGCATTCCTTCTTCATGTGTCCCTTCTTTTTACAGAAAAAACACTTGGAAACCTTCTTGATATCGGCTTGGGGAGGTACTTTACCTTTCCCTTTCCGATTGGCTTGAGATTTTCCCTTTCCACGCGTTGCCAGCATTGCACTCTCACCTAGTTCCATCACCAGTCTCTCTTCCTCTTGAAAACACATGGTCATGAGTTCATTAATTGACCATTTATCTTTATGTGTGTTGTATGAGATTTTGAAAGGTCCATATTGGTGCGGAAGGGTGTTCAGGATGTAGTGCACTAGGAAGGACTCCGATATATCAACCTCGAGTTTCTTCAATTGAGCCACAGTGTCCCTCATCTGCATGATGTGCTCACGCACACCTTTAACACTGGTGAGCCTTAGGGATGAGAACTTCATGATTAGGGTGCTTGCTAGTGCCTTGTCTTAAGTGACGAATTGATCATCAATGGCCTTCAACAAGTCTCGGACCTTTTCATGCTGATCAACGGAACCTCGAATACCAGCTGAAATTTTAGTCTTAATGAACATCATGCTTAGACGATTGGATCGCTCCCATCGTTCATAAAGCGCGATGTCCGTTGTAGTGCTGGTATCGGTGAGTGTCGATGGTTCATCTTTCCTAATAGCATAATCTATGTCCATCCACCCTAAATGAAGGAGAATCCTCTCTTTCCAAATCTTATAGTTATCTCTCTTAAGTTCGGGAATGTCACAACGAATTTCAGAGAAATTTGCAGGTTGTACTACTGCATCAAAATAAAGAATCACATGCTTATGTTAAAATTGAGGCTTAATAAACTTTCATGTATTACCAATGTAAATCATGCTCAAAAATTGAATCTAAATGACATAAAAATTGCCTGTGGGCTAAATTTTTAATTCAAACAGATTCAATAAAACTTTATGATAAAACTTATTAATTCATAACTCCTGTGGGTAGGTTATGAAATTTTTATCCTAATTAATTACACAAATATAATAAAAAATCCTGTGGGATAAAATTTATTATATTCAATGTAAATCATGCTAAAAAGAATTGAATCTAATGACATAAAAATTGCCTGTGGGCTAAATTTTCAATTCAAACAGATTCAATAAAACTTTATGATAAAACTTATTAATTCATAACTCCTGTGGGTAGGTTATGAAATTTTATCCTAATTAATTACATGAATATAATAAAAATTCCTGTGGGATAAAATTTATTATATTCAGTGTAATTAATTACAACTTAATGTCTAAATAATCTTTATGTGATCTAACCAATCAAAATATATAATTTTATTTAACTAAAGATGTTGTGGCTATTCTCTAATTAATTAAAATTATATGGATCACTAGACAATATTTTGTTGTATAAAAAAAACTTAAGCAGAGAGGAAAAATAATGTTTACTAAAAGGAGTAAGTCAAAATGACATTTTAAATAAACTCCATATAACTCCAGCAAAATCAAAATTGAGGTTAAAGCGGTCAGCATTACCGCAAATGACTACAAATTGCATTGCAAGGCTATTGAGTTCAAAATAGAGATTCTCACAATTTAGAGTTATTTTCTTTAAGTAATACTTCAAAGGTCATCCCTATATTCATTTTCCCTAATATTTTTATAAAATGAATACAAAACCTCATATTTACACAATTAAATATAACTTCAAAACAATAAATAATTTATACCCATAAGAATTCAATTCTCACATGCAGTCCCTACAATCTAAATGGCAGTAAACAGTCGAACATTGACAGTGGACACAAGTAAGCAAATCTCATTGAAACCTCAGTCTGAGGAGCTCAACCCCAACTGAAGGCAAAATGGAAACCTGGTGAAAACAGACAAACCCAAACAAATTCAAATAAACTATAAATTTGGCAAATAAAAACGTGTCATTTCCAGCTGTACAGTGGTCATTACAGTAGCAAGATTCAGCCGAATTGGCCTTTGCTGTACAAAAATTTGGCACCAATAGAAAATTCTACGAATTTTTCTGTGCAATATGGAATCTGGATACAGTATGGTTAACTTACGTTTGCCTATTTTTGATAATATACATCATATCCACTCATAAACTAAATATAACATCTCTAAAACCTCAAAAATATTTTTATAAACTTCAAAAAACCTATAAATATAAATTCGATCCCCAAACTTTTAAAGAATGATTTATATTTTCTCATTTATTTTCCAATTAAAAAACTCTCCCTTTAATATGTCTTCAACCTTAAAACATATAACAAAATAAAAGAGAATTTTAAAACCCATTAGACCTTATGCATAAACCCGTTAGCCTTGATTCACACTTTGACCTTTTGAATTGTAAAAGCGTTGTTTCACGCTTCGAACTTTAAAAAAAAAACTTTAGATTTTGGAACGAATTCAAACTTTCAACCTTCCGCCCTTGCTACGGCTTCACTGCGGTGGGCCCCGACGGTTTCAATCTCTTAAAACAAAAGCAGGCGAGCCTGGACCTATTAAGACTAAGAGCGAAGCATATGAACTGACGCAGGTGTGGAGAATTCAACCTATGCTGGTAGACTCGAGAAGGAGGCTAGGATCAAAATGTTTAATAATACGGCGTCGACATTTACTTTTGAACCTAGACTCCATTTCAAAGTATTCGAATCGCACCAAGGCAGAGATAAATAAACAGCTCTGATACCAAATGTTAGATAATTATAACAGCAATTCTGCATGCGGAAAAAATTCAATGAATCGTTGAAACTTAATGCCCAGGGATACGAATTACCTCCAGCCATTGGTGAAACTCTTGATGCAACTTCTTTCTGAAAACCACGCTCCAGCTATCCAAGCAAAAAGAAAAGAATACAAAAATTCTGAAGGCACTTCCAAGCTCTGCTCTCTCAGCTAGATGGTGTAAAAACTGAAGGGAAATTGAGATGCAAGCTTGGGGACCAAACAGATGAATTTATAGCCAAGCTTCCATCAAGCTTCTGATGGCTATGTGTCAGGTGTTCCACAGATCAAGGTAAAGAACTCCAGATGGAGTAATGGACCACTTCAGTAGCTCCCAACAATAAATTTATTAACTGCAGTTGATTTCCTTAACTTAAGGAAACTACTGCAGTTGGTTTCCATAAGTTAAGGAAAGACTGCAGTTTAAATTCCATAATTGTAGGCAGCAATTATTCATAAATTAATGGAGCTTAACACATCTTTGATTCATGGCTACCAATAACTAAAAATCACTTGGAGACTGAGATATAAATTGTGAAATGCCCTTCAGATTTAGGAATTTCGAGTTGCTTTTCGTGCGGCCAAGTAAATTGTGTTCACTGCGTTATTTTACTGGTGTTGGTCATCGTTTGGAACATCCTTGAAGACGGTCTTGAGGAGTAGCTTGTGAATCTGTTAAGGAGTTATGTCATTGAAGAGCAACTTACGAACTTGCTAAGGATCTGTGCTAAGGAGAAACAATGTGCCACATCGAAGCCCATGAGACAAGCTAAAACATGAGATGCACTGAAGGAATACATAGGAAAACTCATCCTATATGGGTGAAGATCGAGAAACCAACTTTTCCACAATACTGCATACTAGTGTTCTTAAATTTTAAGTTTTGTAAGTGAAACATGTTGAGCCTGATCAAATCAACTTGTAAATTCAATTGGTTAGAACTGATCACTCTAGAAATTGTTAATTGAAGTTATAAATATTCAATATGAAAGCACTAAGTATGGTTCTAGAAAAAGTTTGGTTAATGAGCTAAAGTTTGGGGTGTTTTGTCCGCATCAGTGATGTGTTCCAACATATGAATGGTGTCGTGAAAGTCTGTTTGTGTTTGTAGAATAAACTCATGACCATGATGAAGTATGAGTCACGTATTGTAATTAGAGAAAATATACATGTCATATATTGTTTTGTAATGGTTAGTTGTGGTCCTAAAATGACCCAGAGAGGCATGCATACCCTTTGTTATGTGTTCCCTCTGTTAGAGAGTTTTAACACCTTGGAAGAGTGTGTCATGCAGGATGGATACACTTGGGTGGGCCATATTGGTTTTAGACTCCATGAGGTGAAATTTTATATTTAGGGGGAGTTCATCGAGAGGTTGGATGAACCATGTATGTGAAGGACTTCCAAGTAGACTGACGGTTGCAGCAGTTGGGAACCCATGCATTCCGGTAGATGGTTGTTCATTTATATGGACATCGACAATTGCATGAACAAGGTACAAGGTGTAATTACCAGACTAGACCAGATGTAGATGTTGCGACTAGACCAGATGTAGATGTTGCAAATTGATATCGAGACAAGTAGTCATTAAGGGGGAGTGCTAGAAAATGTAATTCCTACTTGTCTTAGTTGTGACTTTCTATGTAAAGGAGTATGTTCCTATTCTTTAGGGTTGTTATATCTAGTAGATTCCTTGATTGGCGTGTGGTTGAGATATTCTCTCAACCCACTGATTGTGTGTCCAAGATATTCTACCTATCTTGAAATAAATAAATTTATATGTAACTTTATTTGATGTGAATACAAAGGTGTGTGCACTGTGAAAATTTAACTTCACTGAGTTACACTTAAATTTTCTTTTGACTCACTAAACCCTTGGAATTTAGCATTCATTGATTAACCATTACCATTGTTTCTTATTGGATTATACATTATGAACCATGACAGAATTCTCGACATTGTAACCATACTGTCAGAAACGATTTTCTTGCTTTGTAGCAATGACGTAGAATTATTAATGTCTATATAATTTTAATAATGATTTGCGGATAAGTAGGTATACGACTAATACAATTTGGTAATGTTTTTTCAGCAACATTGTACACTAATTCAATTTGCTAATTTATTTTTGGAGATATTCTCTGGAAATAATAAAAAAAAACTGCTGCGAACATGTCGCTTATTCCTCGATGTAAATTTCTTCGGCGTTTCAGCCTACCGGAAAATGCAAACGTGGATCAGGTGGAGGCATTGACGGAAATTGGAGTGCTAACTGTCATGGCTCCGAAGAAACTTCAGCCTAAATCCGAGGGTTTTTTTTGGTTATTTGCACAAATGCCTGAGCGAGACAGTTGGGTTGCGTTGTGGATGTCGGGGATATGTTTGTCAAAATGCTTCACCAAGAGGAAGAGAGTAGGCATGCATCGGTCCCTCACTCTGTGCAGAAAGAACTTGTAATGCATGGTTCTTTAGCTTCAAACCTGCCATTTTTAACCATATTTGTAAAATTGTTTCACAACGGACCATATGTATCTTGATGTCAACGACCGACTCGTATCAAGGCTCCCTACCAAACTCCTGGAACGTACATGAATCCCAGTTGTTCTTTTGAAGCTTCAGTACAAAGGCGGGATACTAAAAGAGGAATTCCTTCTCAGTGATTATGTAATCACAAATGAGGTTTCAATCTCCCTTGTCGCAAGGCTGAAGCAAGGGAGGGGATCCTTCTGCTACTAAGTCCATGTATTTTAAGGAAGCCCTTAAACCTAGTCCTAGTTCATCGAATTATAAGGATATTTCAGGTTCGGGCTTTGTGGTTGAGTATTCTATGGACACTTCTAGCTTGAAAGTGACAGATGTTGGCACTAATGTGAACGCAGCAGAGTTTCTAGGACGGGCAATTATATGTAGTTTCAATGGATTTTGGCCTTCATCATCCACCCTTAGGATTGGATCTATCAAAACTGGACCTAGTATCTAAAATTAATATTTTGCTCAAAGGGATTTTTTGTGGTGGTCTTAAAAAACCATGAGGATGAATAGAAAATCCTTGACCAAGGTCCTTGGTTTTGGGGATGAGCTGGTATTTCTTTGCAGCCACTGTTTCCAAACTTCAATCCTCTCACTATGCCGCCAATGACTACCCCAGTATGGGTAATATTGTCCAATTTCCCCATTCACTTTACCCATCAAGATGTCTTAAAAAAAGTGGGCAATTTAATTGGAAGATTTGTTAAAGTAGACAGGGAAAGACTTTCAAACTACATTTTCACCTATGTTCACATACTTCTTGAGGTAGATCTCAATAAAGGTCTACCACATAAAATAGAGCTCAAGTGGATGGGAGATGTGTATTCCCAACTCCTTGACTATGAAAATACAAATTTCCGATGTTGGAATTGCCAACATGCAGGTCACCTTCAGAATGTATGTCCATTTCCGAAAGGGGCTTCCTCTTAACAGGCATCTAAGAACTGTAGTTGCGATTGGAGGGATCCAAAGGAAAGAAAGGGATCCAAAGTTTCAACCTAACAGGGAAGAGACAACCCACAACAACCACAATTAGGTTCAGGTAAGTCAATACCCCTAGCTTTCATTGGGGTTACAAGGGCACCATCTCATCCCACAACAGGGGTGAGTCATCTAGAGGAAGGAGAAAGAAGGAGCTTCATCCATAATTATGGCGGCAACAAGCAGCCACAAAATAACCCATGAATCAAACATTTTTTTACAGTGACAAGAAAATGACAAACATGGTTGATTCTATGGAACTGGAAGTATTTCATAGTAATGAGGTCATTGAACCAGCTAATGTTGGGCTTGATAATCTAGTGGGTTGGGCTAACGTTCAAAGGCGAAAAGGGAAAAAAAAACAGGGTCCTGTATTGAGAGTTATTTTCCTAGAATGTAGGATATGTAGTTGGTTATATGGGGATTTCCACTATGTAAAACATTGCATTTATGTTTAATGTCGAGGTGAACATCCTGCTCTAGGGATTTCTTAGAGTATTGGAGTTGGGTAAAGAGAGTTTGTAAGGGGTTTATGAATATGGATTGAGCTCTTGGGCGTGTAGGAAAGAAAATTGCACCCCAAGGAGATTTGTATAAAAAACCATGTAATCTTGTTTTTTTGAAGGAACATAATTGCTAAATATACCAAAGTGAAAAAAACCATTTCATCTATAAACTAGACTATGCCCCCACCATGTTTCCGTCCAGATAGTCTTCACGAGTTCAAACAAACAAACGAGTTTGACTTTATTATGTCGGGGAAGATTGTGTCATGGAAGAAATTACTTGTGGTACTTTCTTATATTGTACGATGATCATCCCACTTCGAACGAATGGACTATTTGATATCACTAAGTGAATTTATGTTATTCGCTCATATGTGTATCTATATAACTAGCAATTTCCCTTAAGGTGCAAAGGTACATCGAAGGAATATAAGATTTGGGAATTTCATCTCACCACGAACACAACCCACTATTGAATGCATGTGCATAAGGAATGCCAAACTCTCGAATGCAAGCGAAGGAGTGTATCACAACAAAGCATTAGAGGTTTTTATGTGTGGGAAGTAAATTCATTGAAGGTTTCCTTATAACATATTATGTCATCAACAAGGATGCTATAATGCATTTTTCCTTAAGCCTTTTGGATGAGCTAGAGGTGTCAATGCACCCTCCACTTCCTAACCCTATTCCTTAAAGGATGCAGTGAAGTCTAGGTCATTAACATTTAATTAGGATTTGGAAATTTTAGTTAGCACTTTGTGGGTGGCTGAATCAACCAAGACTCCTAGCTATGAGATCCTCCTTGATGTTTTGTTAATTGGAAATTTTAAAACTACGAAGGATCATCCAAAAGTGTTCGTTTAAGGACCTTAGTTTTGGGACAAAGCAAACCTCTCCTTTCAACCATGGCTCCTAAAATTTGACCAACCTCCATCATTGTCACAACAACTCTAGTTTGTGTAAGTTTTGCAAATTTTTCTCTTCACTTGTGTTATTTGACATTTACTTGAAGTTTTTGGAAACTCCCTAGGTTACTTTGTTAGAATAAATGGGGATTGTATTTCACAAGGTCTTGTCACCTTTGCTCATATTGATGTGGACCTCAATCATTGTTTACCCAACAAGATACTCATAGAATGGGATGATCTCACTTTTACCTAGTTGTTAGACTACGAAAGAAAAACTATCAAATCTATCAGAACACTACTTGATAATCCTTATCCACAAAAAAAAAAAAAAAATTCCTTGCACTTCTCCATCTGCTTCTAACTCAATACATTTGTAGCTCTACTTTTGATATTCTTGTAATATGTAGGAGGAGGTTGGGCATGAACTCAAACCCTCCAATCTCAGTGTGTAAGTGCATCTCCTTCAGCATAGAGAATATATTAGAGCAAATGACAACCAAGTGTTGCAATATGGGGCCCTCATTGCGCTCTTGATAAGTTTGTATTTGTGACTTCCTTATGGTCCCAAACATGGGGTTGTTCATGGGAAACGTAACCATCTAATTTTTTCTCTCCAACACCATCGAATTAAGGCCATTCTCTCTCGTCATCCCTATATCTCTCTACCTCCTCACTCTTCACATCTCACAATCTCTCTCTCTCTTCATCTCTCTACCTCCCCTCTCTCTCTTCTTCTCCCCCTCCCTCTCTCACTCTTCCCCACTCCTCTCTCTCTCGCTCTCTCTCTCTCTCCCCTTTTTCCCCCACCTCCCTCCATCTCCTTCGCTATCCCTCCCTCCCCCACTTACTCCCTCCTTCACAACAATCCCCCCCGCCATTCCCTCCCCCAAGTTGTGTCTCTCCCTCCCTCACTCAATGCCCTTCCCACCTCTATCCGCCCCTGCACCCCCCTCACTCCTTCTCTCTTTCTCCATCTTCCCCTCTCTCCTTGTCCCCTCTTTCTCTCTCACCCTCTCTCTTTCTTTCTCTCTTTACCTCTCTCTCCCTTCCTTTACATTTCTTATCACCATTACTCTCATCTAGCATCAAAAGTTTAGAGAGAACCGCACCTACTCACTTTGAGGTGCCTCCTAAATCTTAATTTAAATTAAATAGTAAATAAACACGAAAATAATAATAATAATAAACACCAAATTAATGTATGACATATCCTTATTTAAGAAACAAGACACTAACATCTACTAAATAATTTTATGAAAAATTTACTAATGTATATTTTCTACTTAAAAAAAATTAATAATGTATATATTCTATCCATTTAAATTTAAATAAATTAATCTTTAAAATAAAAACCCTTACCATAACGAAACCATCATAATAACTTATAATTATTTAAAATAAAAACTTTTAAATACGTTTTATATATAACAATAAAGATAATGCATCACTTTAAAAATACACAAGTATTATGTTGCTTTAAAAATACACGAGTATAATGTTGTTGTTATTTTGTATATTTTTTTTAGTTTTTTTGCTTTTTTTTAATCTAGGATAATCGGTAACTGGTGAGAGTTATCTTGAACAAGCCTAGGATCAAATCCAACTCACTACCACTATAAACCTCTATAAACCTAGGCTAGGTGCAATAGCCTACGAGCCCCACACAATAGCAATTCACTTATGCCTCAACAAAAGCCGAGAGAGTTATCTTGAACAGGCTCAGGATCAAATCCAACTCACTACCACTATAAACCTCTATAAACCTAGGCTAGGTGCAACAGCCTACGAGCCCCACACAATAGCAATTAACTTATGCCTCAACAAAAGCCGAGACGTCCACTCAGGGATCGCCTACTCTTCTAACCAAGAGACAACAAACCATATACTCAATGAAATTTGAACCTCCATCTCATGAGTTTCACTTAATAAAACTTACCGTTAAACCCCATATCATTATATTACACAATTATTATGTTATACAACCCCATAATAACTAACATTGTATTACACGAGTATTATGTTATACAACCCCATAATAACTAACATTGTATATATCCTTGTCGGGGATGGTCCATTAAAGAATTCCTATACCCTATGGTTGAGCCTATCCGACGAATGAGGGTGCAAGGTACTCTTTATCATTCCCCAACCACTCCGCAAGAGAACCTATGGTTGAGCTCGGGCAACTAAGACAAATACTGCTTTAGAATGTTAGTAATTGTTTCGTTGTCTTACAACAATTGAAGAGAGGAGAGAAAATCATGGCACATCAATAATTCCGAAGGAAGCTACGTGGATGTCTGCACATTCCTTCCTTTACACGTGTATGGGGGATAAGAGAGACTCTGCATGCACAAGAAGTTGATCACTTTGTGCAATTGTGTACTTAAATTACCAAATTTATTTAGTAAATTCTCAAATTGTCAAATTTTAGCGGTATTTGCAGGGATTTTTGTCTTTAACTATATTTTGCTTATTTTGAAGTTAAATAAAGTTTTTATTTTGAAGTTAAATAAAGTTTTTAGAAATTTTTGGTTTATATGTTTTGAATCAATAAGTGTGGTTCATCATCAAGACCAGATGAATGACAAAAATTTATCATATTAATTTATTAATATATTAAAAACAAATATTATTAAGTAATGATTATATTAAAATACTAGTTTTTGAAAAATATATTTAAATTAATTTATTAAAACCAAATATTAATAATTAAAAAAAATTTAAATAATAATATTAATTTATTAAAAATATAAATAAGTAAGTAATGGTTCATACCTCTGATTTTATGGAATCATTTATGGGTCTAAGTGTATATTGATGTATTATTAGTTTACCGAAACAAGCATTTGACTTCAATTTGTGAGTGGATAACAGATTCACTAGTTTGCTTCCGATATTTATTTATTCTTACGGCAATTTCTTAACAGATATTTGCACTTAGAAAGATAGGAGTCACATCTAAAATATATATGTATAATTAGTTAATTCCTTAACAGATATTTGCACTTAGAAAGATGGAGTCACATCTAAAATATATATTTGTAATTAGTTATCTAAATAGATTTAACTAAGGGGTAAAGATATAGATATACTAAAAGGTTTAATTAGTAATTGTTTTTAAAAGTGTAAAAATACATGGAAAGAATAAAAAATTGGGGAAGAATATTTTGAAAAACTAAATTATTTTCAAATTTTAGATAAACAAATTATTTTCAATATAAATCAATTCTATAATCCAACCATATATTTTTATTTTATATAAATTTTCTAATTACAATTTACATATAAATAATATTAATAAAAATATATATAAATGCAAAAAATAAAAAATAACAATAATTTGAGAAAGATAATGCCAATCAACCACCATTAAAATGTCATAGTGAGTATGAAAATTGTCCTTTGCCTTCACCAACTCCCTCTATCTCATCGCCCATACCCATTATCGTCAATTCTGGCATGTGATATATTGAATAGACATACTTTCTTTATATAAAATATGAAAAAATTTCTCATGAAAAAATAAACATATTTATAAAAAAATAAAAATAAACATAATCCTAACAGCTAGTTTTCTAATATGAATAAGTCAACCCATAACAGACAAGATAATATTTAATTACTATTTTTTTTAAACAACTATTTTTACCTAAATATAGAATATTTTTCCTTACCTCCAGTCCCTAAATAATTATTTTCTTTACCTTCTAACTAATCCACCAACAGCTAATTTTTAACGGCTAACTCTGGGAAATGCTGCATCCTTACTATTTATTCCTTCTGATCTATGGATTTCTCACCTTGTCCTGAGGATGAACCACATTAGTTGGTTCGAAACATCAACCAAATCCTAACTATGTGATTAATTCGAAAGGCTTTCTTCTACATTATGGATCACAAAAGTCTTAGATCTAACAAACATAATCCTAATGAATAAAATAACATTTAATTAAAAATAATTTAATGTTATCAGCACTTTCCCAATTATAAAGAATATGAATGAATCTAACACGCTCTGCTTTCCCATTTCCATTGGCCTCAAAACATAACCTTGGATTGACCATTCTGCTTCAAAATACATTACAATAAGACACTAAAGCACTATTGCTACCATGGTCCTCACATTCACACAATTTGGGTTCAATGGAAATTCCACACATGTCAAACTTATAAACAAAGTATTAGTAGTCACACAAAAGAAAAGTAGGATTAGGACATTTATCTAACAATAGGGTGCAAAAAATGTGTTGCTCATAATATCTCTTATTTTTTAAAAATGTTTTAGTAGTGCTCATTGGTTCTTCATGCAAAAATATGTATTTTTTTAATTCAAAATTTTGTTTATTTACATCCACAGGTCTTAGATATACGGTGGTCGGGGGCTCTGTTAAATCACTCCTTGATGTGAAGCCACTAGTTCAATTCTGACCCTGATTGGGGTGATATATTGGACATGATTATTTACCCATCCAAATGACAAAATTTATAGAAGTTTCTACAAATATAGCTCTGATACCATGTAGAAATTCCTTGTAAAATCAAACTGCTAATTGTAATTTGCTAAAACAAAAGGCTTGAATCTACTCTACTCATCAGCAGAAACAATTAATCAATTGATAAATCACAAAGCATACAACAAAAAGAATTCAATCAACACATTACACAATGATTTCTTGGGGAAAGCCACAGCGAAAAACCCCCGCTATCTGTATATTGGAATAGATCAGAAAATATGAGAAAATTACAATGCTTTACACTATCTCTATCTGACTCACTGCTTCCTAGACAAGCCTTGGCCAATACTTAGCAAATTTCCTGGCCTTGCAAGCTCCTACTTCCTTGCGTTGTTCAATGAGGAATTAGGCCCCTATTTAATGTGAATTTTCCTCCATTGGATTACGCAATTCCTTTAGGATCTTCCTCTGATTGTATGCACCATCTGTACAATTCAAATGATTATACAATTGATAGTACACTCTCCTTGAACTCCAATCTCAACTGACTCTTTCTCTGATCTGACATGCATGGGTTAATTATGAGTGAATCTTTAGTTTACTGGTTGATCACTGGAGGCAGCACCACACTCCATTGCAGAAAACACCACACTGCACTTCAAGCAACACCAAATTGTACTTCAGGCAGCACCACACTGCACTTCAGGCAACATCACAATGTACTTCAGGAAGCACCACACTGCACTTCAAGCAGCACCACACTCGACTGCAGGCATCCCCACACTACTAGACCTCCATCAGTTGGAACTAGTTTAACTAACTTTAACTTAGTTAGACTGAATTAATTAATTACAACTCAAAATAAACTCAACCAGGGCTCCTATAATGTAGGATACACTCTACATGACTCTAGTTAGACCCTCAACTCGAATTAACTAATCTAACTAAGTCAAATTAACTTATTTAGCTAATACAAGTTGTCATGAGATGTGGAATTGCAATTTTATTCTTAATTTAATTCAGGGACAAAATTAATTTAGGGTTTTCTTGATGCTGTTTTTAACATTTCTTGTTGCAATTTTCAACATTTATCAAGACTTTTATTATTTTTTTTCTTTCTTTAAAAGCTAATTTCCCCACCCACACATGTTTCCCTATTTTTCTCTTAGTTTTCTCTTAATCCCAATTTAGATTCCCTATTTTTGTGGTTAAATGTTTTATCAAATTTAATCATCAAGTAGGTATCAAATTATTTGTCCCAAACTACCCCTACTTTTTCTCAAGTTAAATCCTAGTTGGATATTTCTAATTTATGCTTCAATTACATGGAAGTTCTTTCATGAAATTTATTTTTCTCCATCTTTAAATTCATTCTTTTTAATTTCATGCACACTTTCCCTTCTTATTGTGAGTATTTATCAGTCATTTATCATCTCATTTTTCTAATTCAAGGCCCATTCCTCCCCATGTTTTATGATATTTAAAATATTCCAGGGAGTTATTTTATTATAAAGTGTTTCCTTAATTATGAGGGTGATTAGAAGGAATATTTCATTTATATATTTAATTTTAGCTTTAGATCTACAACTTTGTCCCCCATCTCCAAATTTTAACTTTCCAATTAAGATTCAACTTAACTAACCCTTTTATTGACCTTATTTACTTTAGTGTTTTAATTCATGAGTATTGGCAATAAATTACTTTACATTTTCCTAATTCTATGAGTGACAAGTTGATTCTATCTTTCAAGAACTTCCTCACGAAGTTCCAAGGGTGCTACACCACTTTCCCTTCAAATGCCTATGATTAAAGAGGGGAACATGGGCACGATGGTGGAGGCCACTATTGACTCCAAGGTTGTGCTTTGTTGTGAGATGAATGGTGTTGAGGATCAAATACTCCTCCTTGATGTATGTCTCTCTGTAATGACTCATTAGTAGTTGAATCTGATGTCCAATCCTCATGACATCGTGAACTCAGATTAAAAGTGTCCCGAAACTTTCCATTCCAAGTCATGGAAAGAGTGCTTAAGGGTGGAATCAAGGATATTGTCCCACCCCTCCCATTAAAGTCCATTATGCTCCATATAGCCTTATCACCCATGTGTGAGTTGTTTGGTCAAACACCTGATCCGTGTCCGCAAGTACTAATATATTATTAGTAATCATGGTAGTATATCATTTGAAATTTAAATTCTTGCATCAATAGTACTCAAATGACTCAAACTAGAATTGTTGATTCATCACATGCATGTTTTCTAAGGTGGTCTCCTGCGACACTCAAACAACTGTCAGTAAAATCTAATCACAAATATAGTTATTAAAATGTATAAACATGGTAAAATATCATCGAAATCAACAACCACCACATATACCATACCATCAGCATAGTGTAGATTGGAATTGAAATAAGTACATCACTAGTCATCATCACATGAAACAATAATAACTGAATCCTCAAACTCTGTTGTCCTCAAAGAATAATGTATATGACATATTGTTATCTCAAATTATAATGTGAATCTTAGGTCAAATAAAGCGGGCACCACAAAATTATTGTGTATTTGAGTGGGCTTATTAGATAAGAACATGTGTTTTTTAATGAAATCACATGGAATTTTATCTTTTGCACAACTACTTTAAAATTTGAAAATTTAATTTTATATATATTTTTTAAATTATGAAATTCATTATGATTATTGAAATTGCAAGGCCTTCTATTACTGCTACTTAAAAGGGTATTGAAATTATGAATATTTAGTTTTTTAAATAGTGGTATTGTGTTTTCCATGCACATTTTTTTTGTTAGTGTTAACTTTGAGTACCTAAGTGAAGGAATTTATTCTTGTGCATGACTAATTTTTTAGAGTCTATAACCTTAATTATATATATATGCTAAAACCCTTTTACGTAACATTAACAAAAGCCCTTGTAATTTTAATGATATACCTACTATCATATATCTATATCTATATATATATATATATATAGATATATATATATATATATATATATATATATATATATATATATACACACACACACCCAACAACATTTTATTTTTTTTAGATTATAGGTCTCAATCTCTACTAGTGCATGATATAATTTTTTTCTCAAATGGTTTACAAAAAAAGGGTTACAACAGAAATAAAAAAGGGGTGTTTTTTAAGATATTGATTCCTAAAGTGCATGCACACTATTAGGATTAGGAGTGTCTCAATTCCTAATAATTAATAAAACCTACATCTCTCTCTCCTCCCCCCCCCCCCCCCTCTCTGTCTCTCTCTCACTATGAATTTCTCTCTCCCTCACTGATTCTCCTTCTTTCTTTCTCATTTCCTCCCTTTGTATCCCCCTCTCTCTCCTCTCTATCTCTCTCTCACTTTCTCATAAACTCGTTATATCCCCACTCCCCTCTTTCTCTCTCTCGCCCTCCCTCCATCTCTATATATCTCTACCCTAGTCAATCTCTTCCCCTCTCTCTATACTTGTTTCTCTCCCTCCCTCTCCCAAGCCCTCCCACAAATTTCACACACTCTCTCTTCTCCCTCTCTCCCTCTATCAACACCCTTTGTCTCTCTTTCTCTAACATCTACCCCCTCTCACCCTACCATCTCTCTCTCTCTCTCTCTCACACACACATACACACACACGTGCAAAAACATACACCTTAACCCTCTCTTCCTCTCTTTTCCCCTACTACTTTTTTTCCTTTCTCTCCCCTCACCCTATAGCTACCTTCCTATTCTCTGCTTATTTATCTCTCTCCCCATTCTCTCCATCATACCCCCACCAACTGTCTCTCTCTATATCTCTCTCTCTCTCTCTCTCTCTCTATATATATATATATATACATACATATATATATATATATATATATTTACATACATATATATATATATATATATACATACATATATATATATATACATACATACATACATACATACATATATATATATATATATATATATATACATACATACATACATACATACATACATACATACATATATATATATATATATATATATATATATATATATATATATATATATACATATATATATATATATATATATATATATATATATCCCTCCAACAATTAGTCCCTATCTTTCTCCTCTCTCATCTCCCTCTCTCCCTGCTCTCTCCCTCCAACTCTCATTCCCTCTTTCTATTGAATCCCTCTCATTTTCTAATTTTCTTTCTCTCTCTCTCATATATCCCTCCAATAATCAGTCCCTATCTTTCTCCTCTCTCATCTCCCTCTCTCCCTGCTCTCTCCCTCCAACTCTCATTCCATCTCTCTATTGAATCCCTCTCATTTTCTAATTTTCTTTCTCTCTCTCTCATTAGCTATATATCCATATCATCCTCCCTTTGTCCCTCTCTCTCTTTCTCTCTCTACCACTCTCTCCCCTCCTCTCTCTCTCTCTCACCGTATATTTATCTCCATCCTCCACTTCCTCCCACTACTTCACATGCCCACTCCAACCACCCCCCCCCACCTCCCTCTAACCCTCTCTCCCTTCCTCCCTCTATAACCCCATTCCACACCCCTCTCTCTCTCAACCCCTTAAACTACTTCCCTCTCTCCCCCTCTACTACTATTTCTATTTCCATCCCTTCCTCTCTCACCCTATGATCTAGATTTGATCACTATAATTTTTTTCATCTATATTGATGCTTTTAGAGTGGATAAAGTGGAGGAATTACCTCACAGGACCATTTTTAATCAGTGAGACCCAATTTGGCAAATTGGGGTCTAAAACCTTCTTGGATCATTTTGAGGTATCAAACAACATTTTTTGGGAGTAAATTTTATTTTCTTATGCCACTCGGAAGTTTAACTTCCTTTCTTCACCAACATAATTCAAGAGGATGGAAAAGGGGCTAGCCACATGATTATGATGAAGAAGACTCTAGAAGAGCCTATATTGTAACTCTAGTTAAGAGTTGAGGTAGGCAAACCTGACCACTAGTAAGCTATCGGGTTGTGTTATTACCAGGCCACTAGGAATAAAAGGGGTTTCATTCTTTTTTAGTGCATTTGTTCCATAAATGAGCAAAATAGTCGAGAATGATAAGGAGAAAGCACACAAAGATTATTTGTGCAGTGTAGTATCCCATGGTCCATGGGCCTTTTTTCCACTCGCAACCATTTTCTATTCAGAGAAAGAGATCGGAGTGGCCTCACCTTGTGATCTAGGATGATCCAAAAATATAAGTGGCCTTGAAAATAGCTCAAAATTCAAAGCCCTCGGGTGGAAGTGAAACTAGGAGCAGATCGTAGAGCTTGTCACCTTGATACCAGCAGTGTGAACGACACTTAAATTCGAGTTCGTATGCTCAAGTTATAGTTGGTCAAAGTTCGAGTCAAACCTGGCCAAGTAGCAGACTAACGAGGCAACAAATTGCCAAAATCTCGGCACACGAAATTCAGCGGTTGGAACAAACGAATTTATCGCCTACTTAATTTGTCTAGTAACCCTTATTTTCCAGTGGGAAAATTTGAACTAATATGTTTAACATATATATATATATATATATATATATATATATATATATATATATATATATATATATATATAATGTTGGGTGGTGGGCTGGCCACCCCTGACGAACCTTCTCGACCACCGGCTAAACAAATAAAAGACACACACACACATATTTATATAGGCAGGTGGTCAAACCCCGTCACCACATATCCCGAAGGCCCGGAGACAAAGCCCACATTGGGTGAAATCCATAATCAAATCATTGTGTCTTTGATCTCATGGTTGCTTTATGATTTCTGCTTCTTTTCCATGTGTTTAAGTTACTTGGTTATGTATGCTCTTTTATATGCAATTTTGTATACATCCTTGAAGTTAAATATTTGGATCAATTTTAGTATCAGAGCAGGTCTTCTTGATGCGAGTTGCATGAGTGAATGTTAACCAGGAACAAGATTTAAATAGGTGAAGGAAAACTTAAATCCTTTGATCCCGAAGTGAGGCATGCACCATGAAGACAAAACATGGTAGATGAGGAAGCTCGATTAGAGGAAGAGAGAAATTATCACAATATCTTCTTCACCATGGCAGAGAAAGTTGACAAGTTGTTTGCAAAATATGAGAAGATGATCAAGCCCGAGAATAAGGAACCAGATGAGCATGCCCCGGTAAATCATGAAGGTGGAGGAGAAGAGCCTCTCCCTCTCTGTCCTCCAGTGAAATTTCTTCTTCTTCCTCTTCTCATAATTCTAATAGGAATCAAAGGAATGAATCTAAAAAGCCCTTTTTCAAGCTGGATGTCAATTTTGATTTACCTGTATTTAGTGGAGAATCCAATGTAGAAAAGCTAGATGACTGGATAAGGCAAGTTGAAGTTTATTTCCACATACAACAAAACAAAGAGGATGAAGCCAAGATTCAACTAGCATCCCTTCGATTGAGTGGCACCGCTCTCGGTTAGTGGGAAGGAAAATTGTAGCAAGGTGGTAAGAGTATTCTTAAGATTCTTTCATCTTGTTCTGAGTTCATTTCTACTTTAAGAGGACAATTTTACCCATTGGGTTGTAGACAGAAGGCCATGATAAAATCACAACATTTGAAACAAAGAAAAGGTCAAACTATTCATAATTTTACAGAGGAGTTTAAAAAACAAACATTAGCATTGAATGTTTGACTAGAGACTTCTGAGAGGTTGATGAAATATATTGGCTATTTGCATAGTTATTTGCATCATTCATTTTTATTATTTGAACCTAAGTCTCTTGATGATGCTAGTGTGAAGGTTGTACATCTTTAAAGCATGGATAAGCATGAGCAAGATGACTGCTCGAAGAAGGCAACAGCAGCCAAGAGAAGAGAAGCAAGGCCCTCTTGTACTTATTATGAAAAAGAAGTGCATGATGAGGAGAATTGCTAGAAACTGCATCCAGAATTGAGATCTAAGAGGAACGACAGAAACGAGAAGAAAAAGATAGTTGCAACCATGCAACGAGACCAAGAATCTAAATCATAGGATGATGAGAAGATCATAATTGCGGGATTTGCAAGCGGTGGGCCAATTGAATAGGGATCAAACTTAGGTGAAGAAATGAAAATTGCATCTCTTGGGATTACAGCGGTTGGAACCATCGACTTGGGTTATGGTTCAGGCAGTGAGACAAAGATTTCAGCAAACATTGTGCCAAAAATGAAAAGGGCACCAATTTCGGCATGGCTCCAAGAACTCGAAAAAATCAACCAAAGCATTCAGGCGGAGAATGTTGAACTAAGGAGATTCCTACAAGAATCAGAGAAGGAGAAACAAATATTGCAACAACAGATACAAGCCAAGGCAGAGGCCTTGGAAAATTTGCAACAAAACAAGCTTGAGGTTAAAAGTGACTCTTCAATTTCATGTACTTTTTGTGATAATGATTTCAATGCTTTTGAGAAACATACTACAAGAATTGGATCAATTTTTTTGAAGAAAATGAGGTATCAAGGAAAGGGCCTTGGCATTAATGGCCAAGGCATTGTGAATCCCATTAAAGTGGAGGAATTGCCTCATTATGCAGGACTTGGATATGTTAGAAAAGAGGTTGGGGAATGCTCCAAGATAGCTAGTGACCAACCAATGACAAATGATGAGATCACTTCATCACATTCTAGTGATATTGAGGATTCCATGGGCACTCATCATAGGCGCACCAGGAATAAGTGTTCCAATACAATCCAGAAAGTTTAAAGGAGAAAGAATTATTGTAGTCACTACAATGAGGTTGGACACCAGAGAGCCACGTGTCAGATAATCCATGCCTAGAAAGCACCTTTAAAGAAGCTAGTTGGCGAAAATGTTCATCAAAAAAATCTGCCACATTCATGGTGGTCCACTTTATTGAGTAAGATATGGTTTTACAAAAAATAGTAGCTTATCATTGCCACATCTTGTAAATCATGTGTTGCGAATAATTGTAAAAGTGATGATGTGTTTTCCATCGCTTATTAAGGCAACGATGATGTTTTTTGCCTTTTGTTGATAGTTGGGGTATTGGTTTCTATTATGGTGTAAACTTGAGCAAGAGTGTGTGTTATAAACTCTTGGCAAGTATGGTGTTGTTTGAGTCATGTGTGGATTTGTATGTGGTTGCAAAGAATGTACCAGATTTGCATGGAAAGAAGATGTTGAAAGTATGGCTTGACAATGACAGGAAGTTTGTAGGTTGTGTGCATGATTTTGGAGGACCAAAAGCTCCTCAGTGAGGAGGAATGATCCAGGATGATCCATAAATAAAAGTGTCGTTGAAAATAGCACAAAACTCAAAGCACTCAGATGGAAGTGAAACCAGGACCACATCGTAGTGCTCATTACCTTGATTCCAATGGTGCAAATGACACTCAAATCCTAGTTCATATGCTCAAGTTATAGCTTGTCAAAGTTCAAGTCAAACTTGGCTAAGTGGCAGACTAAAGAGGCAACAAATTGATAGAATCTCGGCACACGGAATCCAGTGGTCGGAACAAGGAAATTTATCGCCTACTTAATTTGTCTAGTAACACTTATTTTATGGCAGGAAAATTTGAACTAATATGTTTAAAAAAATAAAAATAAAATATAATGTTGGGTGGCGAGCTGCCACCCCCGCCACCCACGGAACCAACAAATATCATATCTATATTAAATAGTGTGGTGGGCGAGCCACCCCTGGCAGACCCGCTCGACCACCGACCAAACAATGAAAACACACACACACACACACACACACACATACGGAGATGGGTGGTCAAACCCCGACACCGCATAGCCCGAAGGCCCAACCAATATACAAACAATACGTGCCATATATTGTGCCACAAGTGGCAAGGGACTTGGGCCGACCGAGTCTGAAACCACCCAGCCAACTGGCTGACTCGCCATCTAGGCGGCCCCACAATGGAACCTAACCACATTAAAATAGACTTCCAACAAAATTAAACGTGCAATATATATATATATATATATATATATATGGGGTCGGCGGGGTTGGAACCCCTAATCACCCCGATGCTATCTAAATGCGCCAAATCAATCTGCCAAATGGCTACATTGGTTAATTCTCCCATATGTTTATATAATAACCTCATCGCCCATTTGAAGGGGGGCGATGGAGAGCAGAGTGGAGCAGAACCCTGAGCGATAGAGGCTGGGGAACGATGAGCGAGGGTATCTCAAAGATGCTGAAAATATTATCTTAGAGGGCTAGAGGTGCCATTGTCAGAATTGGACAAGTTTATAGTCGATTTTGAACATTTTTGTGCCAGGAATCCATCTCTGTGGCCCATTTATCCAGCTGACCTCTCCATTTTCAGGCTATTATCTGAATTGGAGGTGTAAGGTTCATTTTTGTAAAGTTGCTTGTAACTAATTTCCTTGATGCCACTTAATGAAAGAAGGTCTCCCCACTTTTGAGTGGGGCCCGGAGACATAGCCCACATTGGGTGAAATCCATAATCAAATCGTTGTGTCTTTGATCTCATGGTTTTTTTATGATTTTCACTTCTTTTCCATGTGTTTAAGTTACTTGGTTAGGTATGCTCTTTTATATGCAATTTTGTATGCATCCTTGAAGTTAAAGATCTGGATCAAGTTGTGTATCAGAGAAGGTATTCTTGATGCGAGTTGCATGAGTGAATGCTAACCAGGAACAAGCTCCAAAGAGGTGAAGGAAAACTTAAATCATTTGATCCTGAAGTGGGGCATGCACCACAAAGACAAATCATGGAAGATGAGGAAGCTCGATTGGAGGAAGAGAGAAATTATTGCAAGATCTTCTTCACCATGATAGAGAAAGTTAACAAGTTGTTTGCAGAATATGAGAAGACTATCAAGCCTGAGAAGAAGGAACCAGATGATCATGCCTCGGTAAATGATGAATGTGGAGGATAAGATCCCCTTCCCTCTCCATCCTCCAATGAAATTTCTTCTTCTTCCCCTTCTCATCATTCTATCAAGAAGGAGAGGAATGCATCTAAAATTCCCATATTCAAGCCGGATGTCAATTTTGATTTACCTATATTTAGTGGAGTATCTAATGCAGAAAATCTAGATAACTGGATAAGACAAGTTGAAGTGTATTGCCACATATAAAAAATCAAAGAGGATGAAGCCAAAATCCAGCTAGCATCCCTTCGATTGAGTGGCACTGCTCTCATCTAGTTGGAAGGAAAACTGCAGCAAGGTGGTAAGAGTAATTGTAAGCTTCTTTAATCTTGGTCTGAATTCATTTAAGCTTTAAGAGGAAAATTTTACCCATTGTGTTGCAAACAGAAGGACATGATGGAATGGAAACATTAAAAACAAAACAAAGGTCAAACTGTTCAGAATTTTACAAAGGAGTTAGAAAACAAGCATTAGCATTGAATGTTCCACTAGACACTTATGAGATGTTGATGAAATATATTGACTTTTTGCATAGTTATATTCATCATTCATTGTTATTATTTTAACCTAAGTCTCTTGATGAGGCTATTGTGAATATTGTACATCTTGAAAGCAGGGAGAAGCATGAGCAAGATGACCACCCAAAAAAGGCAGCAACAATCAAGAGAAGAGAAGCAAGGCCCTCTTGTACTCAATGTACGAAAGAATGGCATGATGAGGAGAATTGTTGGAAAATGCATCCAGAATTGAGACTTAAGAGGAACGACAGAAAAGAGAAGCAAAAGATAGTTGCAACCATGCAACAAGACCAAGAATCTGAATCAGAGGATGATGAGAAGATCATAAATGCAGGATTTGCAGGCAGTGGACCAATTGACTTGGAATCAGATTAAGGTGATGAAATGAAGATTGTAGCTCTTGGGATTGCAGCAAATGTACCCATCGACTTGGGTTATGATTTAGGTTATGAGACAAAGATTTCAGCAGACGTCATGCCAAAAATGAAAAGGGCACCAAATGCAGCATGACTCCAAGAAATCGAACAAATCAACCAAAGCATTCAGGCGGAGAATGCTTAACTAAAGAGACTCCTACAAGAAGCAAAGAAGGAGAAACAAATGTTACAACAACAGTTACAAGCCAAGGAGGAGGCCTTGGAAAAGTTGCAGCAAAACAAGCCTGAGGTAAAAATCGATTCTTTGATTTCATGTACTTTTTATGATAATGATTTCATTGCTTTTGAGAAACATACTACAGGAATTGGATCAAAATTGTTGAAGAAAATGGGGTATCACGGAAAGGGATTCGGTATTAATGACCAGGTCATTGTGAATCCCATTAAAGTGGAGGAATTTCCTTGTTATGCAAGACTTAGATATGTCAAAAAAGTGGTTGGGGAATGCTCCAAGACAACCAGCGACCAACCAACAACAAATGCTAGTAGCACTTCATCAAATTCCATTGATAGTGAGGGTTACATGGGTACTCATTAGAGGTACACTAGGAATAATCGTTCCAAGATAATCTAGAAAATTTGAGAAGGAATTATTGTAGTCACTACAACGAAGTTGGACACCAGAGAGTCACATGTCAGATACTCCATGCCTAGAAAGCATTGTTAACGAAGTCAGTTGGCGAAAATGTTCAACAAACAAATATGCCACATTCATGGTGGTCCACTTTATTGAGTAAGAGATGGTTTTACTAAAAATAGTAGCTTGTCATGGACACATCTTATAAATCATGTGTTGCGAATAATTGTAAAAGTGATGATGTGTTTTCCATCGCTTATTAAGGCAATGATGATGTTTTTGGCCTTTCATTTATAGTTGGGGTATTGGTTTCTATTATGATGTAAACTTGAGTAAGAGTGTGTGTTATAAAATCTTGGCAAGTATGGGGTTGTTTGAGTCATGTGTGGATTTGTATGTGGTTGCAAAGAATGTACCATATTTGTATGGAATGCAGATGTTGAAAGTGTGGCTTGACAAGGACAGGTAGTTTGCAGGATATGTGCATGTGTTTGGAGGACCAAAAGCTCCTCAGTGGGGATGAATGATCCGAGAGGATCCATAACTAGAAGTGGCATTGAAAATAGCTCAAAAATCAAAGTCCTCATATGGAAGTGAACCCCAAGAGCAGATCATAGTGCTCGTCGCCCTGCTTCCAACGGTGGGAACGACACTCAAATCTGAGTTCATATGCTCAAGTTATAGTTGGTCAAAGTTCAAGTCAAACTTGGCCATGTGGCAGACTGACGAGGCAACAAATTGGCAGAATATCAACGCATGGAATTTAGCATTGGAACAGGTGAATTTGTCACCTACTTAATTTTTCAAGTAACCCTTATTTTCCAGTGAAAAAATTTGAACTAATATGTTTAAAACAATAAAAATAAAAAATATATTGTTGGGTGGCAGGCTGCCACCCCCACCACCCCTGAACCAACATATATCATATGTATATCAAATAGTGTGGTGGGTGGCTCACCCCCGACGAACCCGTTTGACCACTAGCCAAACAAACAAAACACACACACACACACACACACACACACACATATATATATACACGATGATGGGTGGTCAAACCCTCCCACCACATAGCCCAAAGACCCAACCAATATATAAACCGTTATGAAACCAGCTCAAGAAAAGATAGAAAAGATAGATCAACGCCTTAGAACTCAGCCTCTTCGAGGGGGCAACCTCCTTTACATTACATAAATGAACAATTCTTGGATGATTCAAATGACAAAACCTCCTTTCTATATATAGGAGTCTAAGGAGTCACAATATAATCCAGCCGACCTAACAATAATAATATAAAGCCACAAAAATAACAATAGAGGGATTCTATGGGGCACAGAAATAACAATATGGGGGTAATAGGGGCACAACAATATAAATAAGGGGTATAACTACAATAGTAATGGGGTAATCACTAGTATTATAGGGACCCAACATGCCCCTCTCCTTCAAAAAAGTGTTGTCCTCAACGCTTGAGTAGTTCTGGATACTTCTGCATAAAATTCTCATCCTCCCATGTGGAATCTTCAGCGGATAAGTTCTTCCACTTGATAAGATACTCTGAAATTGATCGATTTCGTAGCTGTCGAGTTCTTGTTTCTGTGACTGCTTCCGGTTCCAATATAATTTTTCCTTCCTCGTCAAGTTCTGGCAATATTGTTTGAACTGGGAGCTTGTCGCCTATAACCTTCTTTAAACATGAAACATGGAAAACTGGGTGCAATCGAGAAGCTGCAGGAAGCTCCAATTTGTATGCCATAGTACCAATCTTTTGCAACACCTTGTACGGACCATAATACTTTGGTGATAATTTATTATCCTTCTTAGCTTGCTTTAGGGACATTTGCTTATATGGTTGTAGCCGTAGGAATACCCAATCACCTACATCAAAACTTCTTTCACTGCGATGTTGATCTGCCTGTTGTTTCATTCTATTTTGTGCCAACACGAGGTTATCCTTTAAGAGTTGGAGGACTTGTTGTTGATGTTCGATGTGATGTTCCACTGCCTGAACCTTAGAATTTTCTCTTAAATATGATGTGATGGATGGTGGTTGATACCCATAAAGTGCCATAAATGGGGTCATTTTTGTTGCTGTATGGAAGGAAGTGTTATACCACCATTCAGCCAGAGGCAACCATTTGACCCATTGTGTCTGTTTATCAGATACAAAGCAACGAAGATATCCTTCCAAACATTTGTTTACTATCTCAGTTTGCCCATCAGATTGAGGATGATAAGATGAGCTATGAGCTAACTGAGTACCAAGACAAGAAAATAATTCTGTCCAAAAATTTCCAGTGAAAATGGGATCTCTGTCACTTACAATAATCTTTGGGTTTCCATGTAGCTTTTGAATTGTTTCCATAAATGCAGTAGAAACTGTACTGGCTTTAAATGGATGTGATAATGCACAAAAGTGTGCATACTTGGTAAGTCTGTCAACTACCACCATGATGACACTCTTTCCCTCAGACTTGGGTAAACCTGTGATAAAATCCATTGAAACCTCCTCCCAACGTTGGCTTGGAATGGATAAAGGTTGTAATAGACCCGGTGTCTTAATTGTTTCAACTTTATTTTGTTGGCAAACCAAACATTCCGCCACAAACTTTTGAATATCTGATTTAAGGCCATCCCAAAAAAATTCCTTCTTAACCCTGTGGTAAGTTTTTAAAAATCCTGAGTGCCCTCCTAAGGGAGAAGTGTGCAATTCCATAAGAATCTTTTGTTTTAGCTGGGAATTCTTACAGAGGTATAAGCGATCTTTGTACCATAACGAATCATTTTGCCAGCTAAATGTATCAGAAGTACTGGAATCTTGTTGTAGCTTTCGAATAAGTGCCCACACTTCTTCGTCATTCTTCCATTCCTCCCTTGCTTCGTTTATCCAATCTGGTTGGATAATAGAAATGGCACACAACAATGCTTCCACATCCTCATCCTTTCTTGAGAGTGCATCTGCCACCACATTTTGCTTCCCTTTTTTGTAGATGATTTCAAAGTCATAACCCAACATCTTTGTGACCCACTTTTGTTGCTCTTCAGAGGATAATCTTTGTTCTAAAAAGTATTTAAGGCTATCATGATCCGTTTTTACCTTGAAGTGTCTTCCCATTAGGTAGGGTCGCCATTTCTTAAGTGCATGGAGTATTGCCAACATTTCCTTCTCATAAATAGCTTTGCTTAAAAACTTTCCCTTGATTGGACGACTTTCAAAAGCAATGGGTCTTTCATCTTGCATTAGAACAGCACCAATTCCATTTCCTGAAGCATCACATTCCACAATAAAGGTTTTTGTGAAGTCCGGTGTAGCTAAGACCGGTGCTTGGCACATTGCCTCTTTAAGATGTTCAAAGGCCTTTGTTGCTTCCGGAGTCCATGAAAATGCATCTTTCTTCAATAATGTTGTTAGAGGTGCTGCTATTCTCCCATAATTCTTAACAAACTTGCGATAATACCCTGTCAACCCAAGAAATCCTCGCAGATGCTTTATGGATGTGGGGATTTTCCATTCCTTAATGGCTTTAATTTTGCTAGGGTCTACCTTAACTCCTTCATGAGATACAATATGACCCAAATATTCCACCTCCTGGACTCCAAAGAAACATTTGGATCTTTTTGCATATAATTGTTTCTCCTCCAATAGTTGTAGCACCCTGTCAACATGTTCAACATGATCCTTCCAAGACTTGCTGTAGATTAGTATATCATCAAAAAATACTAACACAAATTTTCTAAGGAATGGTTTGAAAATTGAATTCATCAAACCTTGAAATGTTGAAGGTGCATTGGTAAGGCCAAAAGGCATGACCAAAAATTCATAATGACCCTCATGAGTTCTAAATGCCGTTTTCGGAATGTCTTCAATCTTCATTCTGATTTGATGATATCCCGAACGAAGATCCAACTTGGTGAAGTAAATTGATCCATGCAATTCATCCAGTAATTCATCAATGACAGGAATGGGGAACTTATCTTTAATAGTGAGCTTGTTGAGCTCCCTATAATCCGGACACATGCGCCATGATCCATCCTTCTTGTGCACCAATACTACTGGAGCAGAGAAAGAACTTTGACTCGGTTGAATTATACCAGCCTCTAGCATTTCTGCAACCATACGTTCAATTTCACTTTTTTGGACATAGGGATATCTGTACGGCCTGATGTTTGGAGGAACACTTCCTGGAATCAGATGAATAGCATGATCATGATCACGCATAGGTGGGAGACCTTTGGGAGTCTCAAATACCTTGGAATGATTGTCCAGGACTTTTTGGAGATCTGGAGAAATAGATGATTCCAATGTGGAAACATCTAGCGAACATAATTGTGCAATTACACCTCTTTGCTCCTTTTTTAGAAGCTTTGTCATACCATTAGAGCTGATTATCTTTCCTGGTTTCCCTGCAATACCCCTTAATTCAACTTCCTTTCCTTCCGTAGAAAATTTGATGAAAAGTTCTTGAAAATTAAAAGCTATTGTACCCAAGGATTGTAGCCATTGGACTCCTAGTACAACATCAGCACCTCCCATTGGAATGGAAAGCATTGGGCTAGTCAATACATATTCTCCCATGGATAGCTTGATATTATGGCACTTTCCAGAGCAATTTATTGTTCCTCCATTTGCAATCATCACTTGACACTCTGGTGCTGGATATAGGAAGCAATTCAATTCTTTTGCTACCCTACAATGAATAAAATTGTGGGTGCTTCCTGAATCAATCAACACTATTACCTTTTTCTTCTTGATTTGTCCTTCTATCTTGATGGTTTGAGGAGTGGTAATTCCCGCCAATGCATTACAAGATATGGTCGGATTTATTTGTTCTTCATCTAGGCTTTGTTCCTGGAGTATATCCTCTTCTTTTGACCTTTCTTGCTCCTTTTCTTCTTCCTCTTCACAATCTATGTAGAATAATTTCTTCTCAGCACACTTATGACCTTTAGTGTATTTGCTATCACAACTGTAACAAAGCCCTTTTGCTCTTTTTTCTTCCAATTGTTGTGGTGTCAACCTTATAGGTTGTGGAAGACTAGGGGCAACAACACTTCCGTCTTTATAGTTGTGAGTGGTATGCTTCCTGGTTGCCATAATTTTGCTTTCCATTTTTCTTGCTAACCTGAATGCCTTCTCTAATGAATCAGGTTCCCAAAGGCGAACATCATGTTGGATATTATCCTTTAAAGACCCTATGAACACATCAATCCTATGCTCCTCTGGAATATCTTTTACCCTTATGTTCAATTTTTGGAACTCCTCAATGTGCTCCATTATTGAACCCTTTTGTTTGAGACTTATCAATTGGCTAAAAAAAGTGTTGCTTTTTGTATCCTCATAATGTGCTATCAATTCTTCCGTAAAAATTGCCCAAGTGATAAATTGTTTACGAGAGCAAAGCCATTGATACCATACAAACTGATTTGGTTCCAAATATACAGTTGCCATACGTACCTTTTGTGTGTTTTGCACATTATTGAGATCGAAGAATTGCTCCATCTGTAATATCCATGTGGCGGGATCCTTGCCATCAAACTTCCTCATATCGATTTTTGGAATATGGTGGGTCTTCGATCCAACATTAGAGTCTATGGAATCATGATTAACATTTCTTTTGTTCGCATCATGAGTTTCCTTTACAACCTTTTCACCATTAGTAAGTATTTCTTGTAGAAAATTTGTCAAATCTGTCTTCAAATCTGCCATGTCTGTCTTCAAATCTGCCATGTCTCTCTTCAAATCTGTCTTCGAATCATCCATCTTAGCTTCCATGCCCTTTATCTTAGATTCCACGCCATTTATCTTAGCTTCTGTTAGCTTTTGTGAGCGTGACATTTGTTGCACTTGTTCTTGTAATTTTGATATATCATGTAGCATTTCTTCCTCTTCTTCATGAGTCATGCTAGAGCTTTCAGGTTCCTTACTAGGTGTTTGCATTTTCTTTCCTCGGGGCATCAGTTACCGATAATAATGCTTTACTATGCCCTTTGAATTCCGTTAAACCAAGCTTACGCAAAAATTTAAAAAAAACTACACACCTTTTTTCACTTTATAGAAGCCTGATATTGAATCTGATGTATCTCTGTAATTTCAGATCATCCAGTTCTGAAATTGACCTGTAGTAGCCTTCTGTGTCCTCTTTCCAATGCCACAAGTCTGACCCAAATTGGATTCTCCAAGGAAGAGTTATGTGAAATCTCCCACAGTGACTTGCTTATAGACTAGTTCAGTAGAGCGAACTTGTACGACGTGCCACGAGTCACTGTTTCAACCTTTGATCTGAAACATGCACACAAGAAACTACAGTCCGTCCTCTTTCTGTACCTTCTTACGAAATTTCAATCCGATCCCCAGAGAGAAAGTTATGACGATTTTCCCCAGGTCACCTGTTTTGAATGTAATTCAGGAGTCTGCAAAAAGACCAACTTCCTCAGATCATATCTCCGCAAATATCGCGCGAAAAGCTCTGAAATTCGGACCCAAGGTTCAACGCGATTTCTTCTCAAATGGGTTTTTTTTGCGACTTCTGAAACGTCACAGAAAAAAAGTTATAGCGAAAATTCCACGATGACCTGTTTGGAGCAGCGAAACCCTAGAATCCAAAGCTCTGATACCAAATGTTATGAAACCAGCTCAAGAAAAGATAGAAAAGATAGATCAACGCCTTAGAATTCAGCCTCTTCGAGGGGGAAACCTCCTTTACATTACATAAATGAACAATTCTTGGATGATTCAAATGACAAAACCTCCTTTCTATATATAGGAGTCTAAGGAGTCACAATATAATCCAGCCGACCTAACAATAATAATATAAAGCCACAAAAATAACAATAGAGGGATTCTATGGGGCACAGAAATAACAATATGGGGGTAATAGGGGCACAACAATATAAATAAGGGGTATAACTACAATAGTAATGGGGTAATCACTAGTATTATAGGGACCCAACATAAACAATATGCGCCATATGATGTGCCACAAGTAGCAAGGGACTTGGTTTGGCAGGGTTTGAACCCGCCCAACCAATTGGTCGGCCTACCATCTGGGTGGCCCATGACAGAACCTAACCACATTACAATAGAATTCCAACAAAATTAAACACGTGGTATATATATATATATGAGGTCAGCAAGGTTGGAACCCCCGACCACCCCGACACTATCCAAGCATGCCAAACCAATCCACCAAACGACTACATTGGTTAATCCACCCGTATGTTTATATAATCACCTCAGTCGCCCATTCGAAGGGGACCATCTGAGAGTAGATTGGCATGGAACCCTGAGCAGAAGAGGTTGTGGAACCATGAGTGAGGGTATCTTGGAGATGCTGAAAAGGTTCCCTTAGAGGGCCATATATGTCAGTGTCATAATTAGACAAGTTTATAGTCGATTTTGCACATTTTAGCACTAGGATTCCATCCATGCAGTCCATTTCTCCATCCAAAGTCTCCATTTTTTGGCCATCATCCGATTTGGATGTATAAGGGTCATTTTTGTAAAGTTTCCTGTAATTAATTTCGTTCTTGGCACTTAATGAAAGAAGGCCTCCCCACTTTTGAGCGGGGCCCGGAGACAACCCACATTAGGTGAAATTTGTAATCAAATCATTGTGTCTTTGATCTCATGGTTTCTTTATGATTTCCACTTATTTTCCATGTGTTTAAGTTACTTGTTTATGCATGCTATTTTATATGCAATTCTATATGCACCCGTGAAGTTAAAAGATTTGGATCACCTTCTAGTTGGGTTTTCCCCCGAAAGCATTTCCTAGGTTATATCTTGTGTCAAATTGTGGTTTATGAATTTTTATTTTGGTGTTCTCTATCTTCTTCATAATTTTTATTTGCATGCATACACAATTAACAATAATCTGCAAATCCATAAATCTAAAGAGAAATAAAACATTAATAGTGTAGATTTCATATTTTTAAATATAGTTCTATTAGATATGTTGTGACAAACTAGCGAGTGGAATAACCCTGGAATTTTATGAATCATATTGGTATCAAAGCAATATTCTTTGGATATATTGTGGGTATTTGTAGGGGATCTATATCGGCTAAGCCAAAGTCATAAAATGCTAATGATGGTTGAAAAATATGTAAATAAACCTAATGATCATGTAGGAGAGGTTTTTGTAGTTTAAAGCATAAGTTGTAGATATAAGTCATAATTTGAATATCCTCATGCCAACCTTGAACAATAAGGTCAAGATACGCGAAGAAGATGGGATTTCTGATGCAGAGGATAAATCATAGGAGAGATTAAGAGATCAGGAAGAAACAGAGAACCAATGGAAGAAAGGACCTGAAAGAGATGAACGTAGTTTAAGCATCATGAACCATTCATAGTCCCTATCCAAAATGGAATCAAAGGTCAATATCAAGTTGTATCAAGGTGAGATCGGTGCTCTAAAGCTAAATCACTTGTTGCAACAATTAGAAGTGTATTTCAATGTCCATCATATTGAGGAAGAAAAAAAAATCACTTGCGTAGATGAAATTAAAGGTCCATGCCCTAACTTGGTGGGAAAGCCACACAAAGACCTTAAGGTTGAAGGTATATCCTGTAGTGACTAAGTGGGTTTAATTTAAAACCCTAATAAAGTCACAATTTTACTTTATCTGTATGTAGAGGACCAGTGGATCCAATGGCATTATTTCAGGCAGAAGTAGGGATAAAATGTATATGAGTACACCAAAATTTCTAGAAAGATGACCATAAAGTTGAGTATCTCCCCAACAAACCCATATGTAATCCTCAAGTATCTAAGGGGCCTGCACAACCATCTATTGAAGCAAGTGATGTTGTTGAAGCCCATTTTTGTGGATGAGGCTTGTGTACATGCACAATTTTTGGAGAACATAGGCCTAGAGAAAGGGAAATCAATGGATCAAAGAAAAAATAGAAACAAGACACTTCCAAGGAAGGGAAGACAAAGTGGAAAGGGGGAATTGATAAAACTACAGAATGCACAACACACTAGTGCAAAGATCCCAACAACCACAACAACATTGATGGTAATATAGAGGAGAAGTGTTGGAAGTTGCATCCAATATAGTTTAAATTGAAGAACAAAAATAAAGACAATAAGAAGAAGAGTCTCATGGCCACCAATTCGAGAAACTAGGTTGAAAGTAGCTCGAATGTGGATGGTAATATATTTTGTATGTTAGTGGAGAAGGAGGTGAATCTAAGTATCCTCCTCCAACTAGAAGAGAAAGAAATGATCGAACTCTTCCACATAAATATATGAGTCAAGAAGACAAAGATTGATGTTCTTTTTTACTCAAGATCACAGGTGAATCTCATTGCAGCAGAGATGGTCAACAAAATTGGAATGGAAGTATGGGATCATCCAAGCCCATATCCATTTTGATGGGTAAATAAGAATGCAGATTTGAAGGTAACAAAACAGTGCTAAATTAGATTTTCTATTAGTGCTCATTTTATTGATGAAGTAGAACTAGATGTGGTTCCCCTTGATGTATGCGTAGTGGTATTTGGAAGTTCCTACATGCACATGTGAGATGTAGTATTCATTCAAAGAGCCAACCAATACCATCTCATCAAGGATGGAAATTTTTTTACAATCTATTTGGACAAAGGCAAGTCGAAAATTTCGTCGGTTAGTGCCAACCAATCCAATAAATTGATCATTTCCAACAAGTAATTTTTAATATTTTTAATAAAAAACTAGTTTGTAGAAGAGTCAGTAAGAGGCAAGGTGTCCTTGGAGGGGTGTACTAAGAGATAAAAATAGAATTCAGAAGAGTTCCTAGAGGCATATAATGATGTGTTTTAAGAGTCGACTAAAGGGTTACCACCAAATAGGGAAGTAAGAGCATGAGATCTGGCTATTATATGACTGCTCATTACCAAACATTAGGTTGTATAGGAAATATGTTATAGAAGCAAGTGAAGTGAAGAAACAATTGCCACTACTATTGGAATAAGGTGTCATTTGGTTAAGTACATCACCATGTGTGTCTCCCATCATCATTGTACCAAACAAGGATGAGACTTGGCATATGTGTATCGATTATAAGGCATTGAAAAAAATCATGATGAGGATAGGCACCCCCTGCCCATAATAGATGATTTGATGGACCAATTACAACAATCGAAATACTTCAGGAAGATGGACCTAAAGTTAGGATATCACCATGTTTGAGTCAGAGAAGAAGATATTTGGAAGACAACCTTCAAAACCAGCAAAGGCTTGTATGAGTGGTTAATCATGCCATTTGACCTATGCAATGTACCAACTACATTTATAGTTTAATGAACGATATATTGTGCCCTTTTATAGATTCATTTTTTATTGTCTATTTAGATGATATAATGGCATGTAAAGATACCTAGGAGGATCACATCTCACATTTGACGTAGGTGCTCAAGACATTAAAGAAGCACCAATTGTTAGCAAATCTCAAGAAGTGTGAATTTTCACAACAATATTTGGTGTATTTGGGGTATGTGATAGGTGGAGGAGAGTTGAAGATAGGTCATGCCAAAATGGAGGCTATCATGAAATCATTGGTTCCTACTAATGTTTCTAAGATTATGATTTTTATTGGGGTAACACAGTACCTAAGGAAATTCATAGCCTTGTTTTCAATGGTAGCAGTGCTAGTCCATGCCATAACAATAAGTGGCTAGAGTTTTTAGCAGGGAAAGATACAACAAAGGGCCTTTGAGGAATTAAAGAAGAATATCAGTTAAGAACTAGTTCTAGAATTACCGAACTTTTAGTAGCCTTTCAAAGTGGAGACAGATGTGAGTGGGTATGTTATGGGAGTGCTCTTGATGCAATGAGGAAGGCCTATATGTTACCATTTTGTAGTATCTCATGAGGCAGTTCTTAACTACCATACCTACTACAAGGAGCTATATGCCCCCCTAGTACAATCTATGTAGAAGTGGAAACACTATCTGATAAGAAAGGAGATAGTAATCCACATAGATCACCAGCCACTACAAACATGTAGTGATCTGAAAATGAAATTTGATCATCGTCTGACACTTTACAAGTCTGATAAAATTGGGTCTTCAAATGTAAAATTAGTTTACAACTTCTTCAAAGACGAGTGGTTAAGTTTTCACATGAACTTAAAAGTGAAACAAATTCATATGCAACTTAATATGATAAAGATACAAAGAATAAACAAGCAAGTGATAACGGATTCCACCCCTCCTAGGCTATGTCTTTGGACCCTGCTCCAATGATAGGTCGTTTTATTGATCTCAGTAGAAAAATAATATTGTACACATCTTTGACTCTAGAGTGGCACCATTTCTCCTACAAATAAATGTTCTCCTACTAAGAATGTTGGGTGTGGAGCTTGATTATCTTCTGTATTCAAAGGTATCACCGCATTGGACCCTAGTTCGTAATGGGGCAGCAACACCGCCCGTAAAATATTCGCTGCAGGTTTGGTCCAGGGGGGGCAGCTATGACCTTTGGGAGCCCCCCCTGCTGCCCCCGAAGCTAAAAATAGATGTAAAATTGCCTTGTAAAATGTTGTAATTTCGTAGTCAATCTTGGTCGTTCATTAGGCGGAGATACAACGATAGAAGTTATGTTTAGTTTAGGGTTTTTTTCCATAGAAGGAAACCTCTTGCTATATATGAGGGAATTGTATTGCGTCTATGTATATCTATATTCTGAGTGAGGAAGAGAGAGGATATTGAGAGCGAAGAGGGAATTACAGCGAATCTGCTGTAGGTTGTATCTCTTTAGTTTGTTGGATAATATAAAAGAAAGGGCTAGCTGTTTCTCCGTGGACGTAGCCCAAACTGGGTGAACCACGTATATCTGCGTCTCTCTTGTTTTATGAGTTTTTTGTGTTTATATTTCTGCAATATTTTATGTGTTCCATTGCTCTGTAATATATAATTTACTAACAACTGGTATCAGAGTCGAAGGTCTATTTGGTTGATAAACTTGCAGGAGAGAAGGGTTCCTGGTTCGAGTGGGAGAAATGGTGGAAGATGGTAGGTTTAGGGTCGAAAATTTTAACAGCCAAAACTACCAGCTGTGGAAGATGCAGATGGAAGATTATCTGTATCAGAGAGATCTGTACCAACCATTGAGCGGAAAGGAAAAGAAGCCGACGAGTATGACAAACACAGAATGGGATATTCTTGATAGAAAGGCACTTGGAACAATACGGCTGTGCCTAGTGGCGTCGGTAGCGTTTAATATTTCAAAGGAAACGACAACAGAGGGTTTAATGTCGACATTGGCCAAACTATATGAAAAACCCTCAGCCTCAAATAAGGTATTTCTTATGAAGCGTTTATTTAATATGAAAATGCCAGAAGGTGGATCTGTTGCTGATCATGTAAATGAATTTAATACAGTTACCATTCAGTTAAGTTTTGTAGGGGTAACTTTTGATGATGAAGTTAAGGCTTTGTTATTTCTATGCTCATTGCTAGAAAGTTGGAATGGTTTAGTTATGGCCATTAGTAACCTCGTCTCTAGATCTAGTACTTTAAAGTTTGATGATGTCGTCGGTGCAATCCTTAGCAAGGAAATGTGACAGAAAAGCTCCGATGAGACATCAGGTAATGCTTTAACTACAAAGACTAGGGGAAGAAAAATGGAAAGAGGAGAACGCCCTGGATATCACAGTAAGTCAAGAAAAGGCAAATCCAAGTACAGATCGGGGATAGTGTGCTAGAAATGTGGGAAGAAAGGACACCTAAAGAAAGACTGCAAGTCTCGAAAGGGAAAAGAAGGAGATGTGCAACAAGAAAATAATCATGAAGCGAATCTAACAGGTGATGTGTTGCAAGATGCTTTGATTCTTTCTTTAGAAAATATTATTGATGCCTAGGTGGTATACACAAGGGCATCATTCCATGCCACATCTGATAGGAAACGTTTTCATGATTATGTTCAAGGAGATTTTGGACAGGTTTAATTGGGTGATGATAAACCCTGTAAAATCATTGGAATGGGTACAGTTTTCATAAAACAGTAGAATTTAAATCAATGACTATTGAAGGAGGTAAGGCATGTTCTAGATCTGAAGAAAAATCTTATTTCAACAGTGCAGTTGGGAGGTGAAGGCTGTATGACTACTTTTACAGATAAAACTTGGAAGGTCACTAAAGGATCCCTAGTAATAGCAAAAGGAGAAAAGGTTGGTACATTGTATTTATGCAATGGTATTTCTAATTATGTTAATTCTTTAACCTCTACAGGAGAAGATACGACCTTGTGGCATCATAGGCTCAGACACATGAGTGAGAAGGGGATGCAGATTCTTCACTCAAGAAATTTGTTTCCAAGTTTGAAGCATGTTGATTTAAAATTCTGTGAGAATTGTGTTTATGGAAAACAGAAGAGAGTCAGATTCCTCAGAGTTGGAAAAGAAAAGAAGAGCGAAAAATCAGAGCTTGTGCATACCGATGTATGGGGACCTGCTCAAGTATCATCTCTTGGTGGCTCTCGTTATTATGTTACTTTTATTGATGATGCAACCAAAAAAACTTGGATTTATTGTACTCGAAATAAATCTGATGTATTTGATACTTTCAAGAAATGGAAAGCTTTGGTTGAAAATGAGACAGGAAAAAAGTTGAAGTGTCTCAGATCAGACAATGGAGGTGAATATTACTGTAAAGAGTTTGATAGGTGCTATTCAGAGAATAAAATTCGCAGAGAGAAGACAGTTCCAGGAACACCACAAGAAAATGGTGTGTCAGAAAGAATGAATAGGACAATCATGGAGCGTGCAAGGTGCATGAGATTGCATGCAAGATTGCCTTTACAATTTTGGGCAGATGCTTTAGACACTATTTTTTATCTAATAAACAGAGGGCCTTCAAGTTCCTTGGATGGTGGTATTCCAAAGGAGGCATGGACAGGTAAAAAGGTAAACTACTCTTTTTTAAAGACTCTTGGTTGTGAAGCCTTTGTCCACATTAATAAAAAAAATAGAACAAAGCTTGAGGCAAGCGTTAATGATTTTGGTTATCGCTTTTATGATTATGAAAAACACAAAATCATTAGGAGCAGAGATGTCATATTCAATGAAAATGTTTTGTATAAGGATCAGCTGCAGGAAAAGAAATAAGAAAAAGAAAACAGAGAATACACAGCGCTTGATGAGATCACAGAAAAAGTGATGGTGTCTGAAAATCATAATGATCAACATCTAGCACAACAACCACAATAGAAATAAGCACCTCAAACACCTGAAAGTGGTATTAGAAGATCTACTAGGATAAGTAGACCCCCTGAACGATACTATCTTTCATTATATTATGTATTATTGACTGATTCTAGTGAACCAGAATGTTATGAAGAAGCAGTGCAAGTAGAAACCAGGAAGAAGTGGGAGCAAGCCATGAAAGAAGAGATGGACTCCTTATCACATAAGCAAACTTGGGACTTAGTCAGGTTGCCTGCAGGTAAAACAACATTGCAGAATAAATGGGTTTACAAGTTGAAGAAAGAAGATGGAGGTAGAAAAAGGTATAAATCTAGACTTGTGGTGAAAGGTTTTGCACAAAAAAAAGGGTATAGAATTTGATGAGATATTTTCTCTTGTTGTTAAAATGACTTCAATCAGAACTATTTTAAGTCTAGTAGCAACTGAAGATTTGCATCTTGAGCACTTAGATGTAAAAACAACCTTTCTCCATGGGGATTTGGAGGAAGAGATATATCTGCAGCAACCACAAGGATATGAGGTAAAAGGGAAGGAGAAACTAGTGTGCAGGTTGAAGAAGAGCTTGTATGGCTTAAAACAGGCTCCAAGGTAGTGGTATCTAAAATTTGACAGGTGTATGTCTGAACAAGGTTATACTAGATGTCACTCTGATCATTGTGTTTATCTCAAAATACATAATGATAGCAGTTATATTATATTGTTATTGTATGTAGATGACATGCTTGTTGCAGGTTCTAACATGCAGGAAATAAATGTGCTCAAAAGAAAATTGGCAAACTCATTTGCAATGAAGGATTTGGGTGCTGCAAAACAAATCCTTTGTATGAGAATTACTAGAGACAAGAAGAACCAAAAATTAACATTGTCTCAAAGTGAGTACATAGAAAATGTGCTGAAAAGGTTTAATATGCAGAATGCAAAACCATTTAGTATATATTTGGCTAGCCATTTCAAATTAAGTAAGGAGGAGTGTCCCAAGACTCAGGAATAAATGGCTCATATGTCTAAAGTTCCATATGCATCAGCAGTTGGAAGCTTAATGTATGCAATGGTCTGCACTAGGCCTGATATTGCACATGCTGTGGGAGTTGTAAGCATGTACATGAACAATCCAGAAAAGAACATTGGATGGTGGTGAAGTGGATTCTCAGGTATTTGAGAGGTACCACAAATCAAGCATTATGCCTTAGTGGTTCAAACATTGCTCTACAGGGATATGTTGATGCATATATGGCGGGTGATAGAGATAACAGGAGGAGAACAACAGGGTATGTGTTTATTGTAGATGGAACAATTGTCAGTTGGGTCTCAAAACTGCAAAGTGTCGTTGCACTCTCAACAACAGAAGCAAAGTATGTTGCTGCTACAGAGGCTAGTAAGGAAATGATTTGGTTACAAAGGTTTCTGGATGAATTGGGTAAGAAGTAGGAGTTGGGCAAGTTATACAGTGTCAGCGAGAGTGCCATACATCTTGCAAAGAACTCTGCATTTCATTCCAAGACTAAACATATATAGCTCAAGTACCATTTCATACGGTCAGCATTGGAAGATGGACAGTTGAAGCTGGAAAAGATACACACTAGCCAAAATCCTGCAGATATGTTAACAAAAGTTGTAACCAGGTAGAAAGTGAGAATCTGCTCAGTTTCAATTGGTCTTCAATTATGATGAAGAAGATGAGAAAAAACCAAGTCCAAAGTGAAGTCATTGTCTAGCAAATGAAGCAACGGTGGGGTTGCTATAATCAGTCTCCAAGTGGGAGATTGTTGGGTGTGGAGCCTAATTATCTTTTGTATTCAAAGGTATCGTCGCATTAGACCCCAGTTTGTAATGGGGCGGCAACACCACCCGTAAAATATTCACTGCAGGGGGAGTCCAAGGGGGGCGGCTGCGACCTTTAGGAGCCCTCCCTGGCAGGGGGATCAGGGGCATCGCCCCCGAAGCTAAAAATAGATGTAAAATTTCCTTGTAAAATGTTGTAATTTTGTAGTTAATCTGGGTCGTTCGTTAGGCAGAGATTTGACGGTAGAAGTTATGTTTAATTTAGGGTTTTTTTTCCCTAGAAGGCAACCCCTCACTATATATGAGGGAATTGTATTGCGTCTATGTAGATCTGTATTCTGAGTGTGGAAGAGAGAGGAGATTGAGAGCGAAGAGGGAATTACAGCAGATACGATGTAGGTTGTATCTCTTCAGTTTGCTGGATAATAAGGAAGGATTTGTTGTTTCTCCGTGGATGTAGCCCAAACTGGGTGAACCACGTATATCTGTATCTCTCTTGTTTTATGTATTTTCTGTGTTTATATTTCTGCAATATTTTATGTGTTCCATTGTTCTGTAATATATAATTTACTAACAAAGAAATCTCATTCAAAAATATGACTCCCTACAACAAGTCATGATGGTGTCAAAGAAAAGGACTCTCTCACAATAGGTACTTGTACTCAAACTGAGATAAAAAAGCATAAAAATTACAACTACTACATAATGAAGTGTTGAAAAGGTCATTTCCCATAAGCACACTGAGAAAATACTTAAAATAATTTCTCTACTGAAGTAACAATTATTGTATATACATATGGAAAGCTTAAAAACCCTTGGCTAAATTATTTCCATGCTCATCAATGTCTCTGATATATGGACTCAAAACAATCTATGTTTGTAACACTAAAGGAATTGGATCTGCAAAAAAATCCAACATGCAATGTTCAAATCACAAAACAGATAATTCCATTGTTTTCAGAATGCCAAAAGACCCCTGTATAGGCTCTTCTTGGCTCAAAAAGGTCTCCAAATGACCTCAAAATAGTATATGTATGTAGCACTAAAGGACTTGTCTCTGCAAAATTTTTGACATACAGTGCTTAATTCACAAAACTGATGCTGCCATTGAGTTTAGAACGTCCAAAAACCCCTAATATAGTCTTTTTCTAAGCTCAAAAAGACCGAAAATCAACCAAGTTATGCCTCTTGGATGTTTTCTCTGCTAATTGTCCTGCACAATGGCAAAATTGGCAATTTGGGCAACGAATTTGTCCCTTTTGTCGAGTGACAATTTTTCCTGGGACCGATGTTGATCCTACCACCGATGGTGCAATTTTTCGCCTACCTAAATGCACTAAAATGGCCTTAGCATTGAATTCTTAGCCCCTAAAGGTGGTCATATGGGCACATTTGGCTGGGGGTCGGGCTAACCAGCCACCCCCGCTAGCTTAGCCCCCACTCCGCTTCATCGTGGTCTCAGGGCATTAGTGTGGCTGAGGGCGAGCATCGGCTTAGCTCCTGCTCCGGAGGTCATGGTCATGTGGTTAACAATATGGTCGGGGGTTGGGCTAACCACCTGCCCCCGGAGGCTTAGCTCCCAACATTCCATTGTGGGTTGTATGGTCTGGCACGTAACTAGGGACTGGGGCTAACCATCTGGCCCCTTCCTGCAAACACGTTGATCATTCAATTCAAATGGAATAATGACCCTAATACGGTTAAGAACCAAACCACATGGTGTAACGATAATGCATTGTAGTTATATCCGACAAGTCGTGGGTTCAATCCTTGTGGGGTTGGCTAGTTGACCCATAAAACTTGTGGTACAGTTCCGTAGGGCCACGTTGTGCCCTCTGATTAGGCCATGTGGTACCTCATGATTGGGCCACCTCAAACATAATTGACCAATCAAATGTCACAACCCTAGTTGTACGATGCTACCAAGTGTCGAGCCTAAATTGGTCCTCATGTCTGCCATACATCCTAGTCATAATATTCTCAATTGTATGACCTGCCGAGTCAGCAGCCTAGTCAACCCTGTAGTTGACTTTTTAATTTTCTTATGTTTGTGGAAAAACCTATGAACAATTTTTGAAACCAAGGTTTCGGACTAGCTTAGTGAGTCCATTGTCAGGGCAATGTGATTTGTATTTTGAGAATAGAGAGCGTGAAATCATGGAGCTATTAATAGTTAATTGAAAAATATTTGATGTCTTCTTTTATTGTTGGCTTTTGAGGGTTTTACTAAGTTTATTGAAGACATAAATGTTCCGGCCACATTTAAGGGGATGGCTACATTTAGCAATTGATAGGTTTCTAGCTCTGGAGATTCTCATCTTCTCAAAATTTAGGGCATTGTTCATTATGTCCCTTCCATGGTGGGACTTAATGGTGTTAAAGAGAGAGTCCATATAGGTTGGTAGAATTTTTATGTTTGTGGAAAAACCTGTGAACAATTTTTGAAACCAACATTTCGGACTAGCTTAGTGAGTCCATCGTCAGGGCAATGTGATTTGTATTTTGAGAAGAGAGAGCGTGAAATCATGGAGCTATTAATAGTTAATTGAAAAATATTTGATGTCTTCTTTTATTGTTGGCTTTTGAGGGTTTTACTAAGTTTATTGAAGACATAAATGTTCCGGCCACGTTTAAGGGGATGGCTACATTTAGCAATTGATAGGTTTCTAGCTCTGGAGATTCTCATCTTCTCAAAATTTAGGGCATTATTCATTCTGTCCCTTCCATGGTGGGACTTAATGGTGTTAAAGAGAGAGTCCATATAGGATGGTAGAATTTTTATGTTTGTGGAAAAACCTGTGAACAATTTTTGAAACCAATGTTTCGGACTAGCTTAGTGAGTCCATCGTCAAGGAAATGTGATTTGTATTTTGAGAAGAGAGAACCTGAAATCATAGAGCTATTAATAGTTAATTGAAAAATATTTGATGTCTTCTTTTATTGTCGGAAAAAACTTCAAAACATCATAATTTTCTCATACAATGTCGCATTGAGTTGATTCAAGTGATGTTGGAATGAGGACGACGAACACTATGATTTCGTGTTGATTTTGGGATATTCTGAACACTTTAATTTTTAAACCTATTTTTTATCTTTGGATCATACCTCCTCACTAGGAACTTTTGGACCACCAAAAGTCTATTTTTACTCAGCAAATAAGTGAGGATACATCTCCACTTCTCCAATATCAATACACCTTGCTATGCTTAGATTGGTACCTTTTATCCCATTTGAAGGTACTCCACATTTCCTTTGCATGAAATCCTTATCCTCCTGTCAATATTGTGACTTGCTGCAATTTTTCTAAATGTTCAGGAGAAAATTTTTCAATCAATGGAATGTTAACATTCTCTTCATGACCATATCCTTGACGGATCATATGATCTTCATCTTGAAGTTTCTCCTTGCTGATATATAAGAAAAATTGATATTACAATTGGAAATCATGATCAACTCGTTGCTTGTCTTTCCTTGCTTTATACTTTGATTTTTTTTCCTCAAGCTTCACTTGTACTCTTTGATGCATTGGCTGCATTTTATCAATCAAATGCTTGGATTTTTCCACATTGTTATGGCCATCTTCTGCAAAATATTTACATAAGATAAAATCCAAAAATACTTTGGAAAATAACCCAAACAAGATTCAAATAGAAATACATGTGTATATGAGTGCTTGACACTATTGTAGACATGCTAGATGAAATTCAAATGCTCATCCCCAAATTTCCATACATATTGACTTAAAAACAAGCCAAATTAGCGTAGCACACCAAAGGACACATTGTTTCATATAAGTGATTTTATTCACAACATCGCTTTTACAAAATACCCAACTATTGATCCGGATCTTAGGGGGAGACCCCCAAGATCTAAAAGATTGAAATGGATCTTGGGGGAAAGGCCTCCAAGATCTGAAAAATTGAAATGCCAGAAGAAAAAGAGGAGAATGCCCAATAAACAAAACCACAAAGAATTTTTTTTATTAAAACGAAGAATAATTGTAAGAGCTACATTGTGGCAGACAAACTGTCCTTTTACAAAATGCGACTTGTTACTTATAATATTTTCAGTTACAATACCATGGGTGAATAAGTACCATGGGTGGATGCCACAATACCACGGGTCAATTCCATGGGTGAATGAATACCATGGGTGGATGTGACCATACCACGAGAAAATACCATGGGTGAATGAATACCATGGGTGTATGTCATTTAAATACCATGGGTGGATGCCACTTACAGTACCATGGGTAAATTCCATGGGTGGATAAATACCATGGGTGGATGCCACTTATAATACCATGGGTAAATTCCATAGGTGGATTAATAACATGGGTGGATGAATACCATGGGTTGATGCCATTTTCCATTCGGATCATTCCCCCCTCCTTAAGAAGCAATGGTCCCCATTGCGTGAAGTTCCCTCCTACGAAGTCTTTGTTGAATATGAAGACCCACTGAGGAGAAGGGTTTTATATGGTTAACCCATAACCATGATGAATGAAGATCCAAGGATAGAGATACCCTGTAATGCTTGTGACCAACTGTGATACTGACAGTGTGCGGCCTAGCAAATGGACTTCGATGAAGTGTGGGTTTGTAGATGACCCATAACCATGATGAACGAAGATTCGAGGATAGAGATACCTTGTAATGCTTGTGACCAACTGTGATACTGACAGTGTGCGGCCTAGAAAATGGACTTCGATGAAGTGTGGGTTTGTGGATGACCCATAACCATGACAAACGAAGATCCGAGGATAGAGATACCCTATAATTCTTATGACCAACTATGATGCTAACAGTGTGCAGCCTAGCAAATGGACTTCGATGACAAGGATTTTGTGTGGTTGACCCATAACCGTGATGTTGGTTATTGATGAAGTAGCAGGTGCCTACATAGCCTAAGGTGGGAGGGCACGTCTCCAAAGAACCCAAGCCGAATGCTGCTATGATGAAACTGATGAATGTGAACTAGGTGACTACTAAAGCGGGGTGGGAGGGCATGTCTCCAAAGGGAACCCGCTCCGAATGTTGCTCCAGAATTAAAATGGACATAACTCAATCAATATAACTCAGAATATTTATTATAGCCTATTTTTGGAAACAAAAGGATCATTTTGCATCTTCCCATGTGTTGGAAATCCTTATCTAGACACTCTGAAATCTCATATTCACACTACAACTGTTCCACCATCACAATAGTTTTGAAAAAATAGCTGATTTTAAATCAACGATTTTTCCCACATCCGAACTCTGATTCGACCCATTTTTTTTAAATTGGGTGATTTTTCGAGAGGAACTCAGATCTATAATCATTGTTTTGAAATTCTGCATAAAAACTGCAAAAAATTATAGGAGAGTCGTCATCCAATAGTTGTCGTCAGAAGAAAAAAAAAAAAAAAAAAAAAAATCAAAAAAATCTACAACATTATTGATTTTAAATCAGCGATATCTCCCTCATCCGGACTTTGATTTGGCCGATTTGTTTTTTGAATTTTTTTATTTTTTCGCAAGGAATATAGATCTGGTATTTGTTTTCATAAATTTTGTACCAAATGTTTCAAATATGATCTGAAAAGTCACCACCCAAAAACATTCCTGCAAAAAATGAAAAAAGAAAAATTCTTCCCGCTTGGCCCAAGAAAATGTTCTATGGAGGACGTAGCACATGCCTGAAGTTTGTTGAATATTGCTGCAAAATTTGAAGCTGAAATATACATCAAACGCTCATTCCCATGGAATCATAACTTGCTTCGATACCACTGTTCTGGATCTTAGGGGGAGACCCCCAAGATCTAAAAGATTGAAATGGATCTTGGGGGAAAGGCCCCCAAGATCTGAAAAATTGAAATGCCAGAAGAAAAAGAGGAGAATGCCCAATAAACAAAACCACAAAGAATTTTTTTTATTAAAATGAAGAATAATTGTAAGAGCTACATTGTGGCAGACAAACTGTCCTTTTACAAAATGCGACTTGTTACTTATAGTATTTTTCAGTTACAATACCATGGGTCAATTCCATAGGTGAATAAGTACCATGGGTGGATGCCACAATACCACGGGTCAATTCCATGGGTGAATGAATACCATGGGTGGATAAATACCATGGGTGGATGCCACTTACAATACCATGGGTAAATTCCATGGGTGGATGAATACCATGGGTTGATGCCATTTTCCATTCGGATCAACTATGTGGATATGCAACATGTGGAATACAAAAGAAATGCAATATTTAATTAAACAAATAGTCCAACCATGCTAGGGAATTTTCTTTTTGCACTTCACTTTATTCTGGAACTGCTTTAGGAATGTTTATGGTGTGCCTTGAACATTCCTCTACCTTCTCCTTCTTAGGTGGGTTCATGACCTATTTGTCCCTCTTTGGTTGAAGATGTGGATGCAACTTCTAACACTTTTCAATCCAATGACCACTTATATTGCAAAGAGTACAAAATTTTTTGTGAGCATTACTTGGCAAAAATGTCTATGAACTTGTATGAGGATTTTCCTTCTTGGTCTCACTTCCAATCGACATATTCATTTTCTTGAATAATGCTTTCCTTTTTTAGCGTTTGGCAACACAATGGTTAGGTGCACGACAAAAAGTGCAAGGAAAACCATTGCATAACATTTTATTCAAATCATCATGTTGTTCATAGTCATAAAAATCCTTTGAATAATCAGGACATTTATACCTTTTATGATGGTCCTTTTGATTATGAGCCTAGCGAGGAGAAATTAAATAACGAGGATAACTTAACTTAGTTCTTCCTTTGAAGCACTCACCTCTCTTTGGAGATGTTTTTCCATCAACATCATCATCATGACATGATCCTCCTTCAACTTGCAAGAGTTCTTTCTTCACAAATTTCACACTTGAAAAATTCCTTGACTTTACACTTTTGGAGCATTCTCCGACTTCTTCTAGAACATATCATAATGCTTCATGTCGAGGTTGTGCTCTCACCTCAATAGGATTAACAATTCCATGACTATAAATTCCAATACCCTTACCTTTGTACCCCATTTTGGTCAACAATTTCATACCAATACCCTTGGTATGTTTCTCAAATGATGCAAAAGAAGCATGATCATTATCATGAGAATAAATTGAACAAGAAGTATCTTTTACCTCCTTCTCTTCTTGAGAATCTTGGTCCTCTTCGTGAAACTTAACCATCTTCTCCTTCTTCTCTTTGGTAGATGAAGAATCATGGAAACTACTCTTATGGTTTAAAATATAAGAAATGTTCTTCATTTGGAAAAGGGTACAATCACCAGTGATTCCATGACCACAAACTTATTTAATCTTGGGGTAAGCTTCGGTAGATGAACATTCCCCAGTTTTATCTTCAATGCCATTCTGCAACATCAGGGGTAACTTCTTCTTTTCATCCTTTATTGTTTCGAGCAATCTTCTTAATTCCATGTTCTCCACTTGGAGAGAAGAATTAATCTAATCCAGTTCTAGGAGCCTTGCATGCTGCAAACTTTCACCCATGCTTTCAATCTAGCTAGAACCTACTCTAATACCACGTGATCTAAAATGAAACTTGATCGTCGCCTAACACTTTGCAAGTCTGATAAACTTGGTTCATTAGTTTACAACTTATTCAAAGATGAGTGGTTAAGTTTTCACATGAACTTAAAAGTGAAACAAATTCATATGCAACTAAATATGATAAACATGCAGAGAAGAAACAAGTAAATGATAACAGAGTTCACCCCTCCTAGGCTATGTCTCTAGGCCCTGCTCTAATGCTAGGTTGATTTATTGATCTTAGTAGAAAAAGAATACAATACACATATTTGACTCTAGAGTGGCACTATTTCTCTTACAAATAAATGTTCTCCTACGACTCAAAAATATGACTTCCTACAGCAAGTCATGATGGTGTCAAAGAAAAGGACTCTCTCACAATAGGTCCTTATACTCAAGCTAAGATAAAAAAGCATAAAAAATACAACTACTTCACAATGAAGTGTTGAAAAGGTCATTTCCCATAATCACATTGAGAAAATACTAAAAATAGATGCTGTGTTGAAGTAATAGTTGTTGTAGATACATATGGAAAGCTTCAAAACACTTGGCTAGACTCTTTCCATGCTCATCAAGGTCTCTATGTGGAATTAAAACAATCTCTATTTACAACACTAAAGCACTTGGATTTGCAAAAAGTCCATCATATAGTGTTAAAACTAGCATTTGCACCACATGTTGCAAAGGAAATGCCGTAAGGCAATGACATAAGAAACAATAGCATAGAAGAAAGAAGTCAAAATTTTATGCAATTTTGTTTCTTTACTGGTGTTTCTTTTTTATCATATGTTATGTTTCAGGGAGATTCCAACTAGGATATGTTCAAAGTGAAGGATTTATGAAAATGTTCTTCATTAATATTTTAGAACCTTTATAAGTAAATGATTTAAATCAAACATTTCATAACAAAGTAAATGTTGTTAATTTAGTTCCTTGTTGCTTCTTATCCTTATTTCCCTCGTGTAAAATGTCCAAACTATAAAAGAATGGTATTATTTTTTGTCTCTTAAGACCATTGTATTTTATCTAACTCAATCATTTTCATAACCTCAACTAGGTGCCCATCATTCTCTTTCCATAGTGACTCAATGTGTTTAAATGCATTTCATAAATTTGGTTTAATAAATGTTGGAAGAAAACCAATATATTTCACTTTGTAGAAAGGAGTGTACATTGGTTGGGGTAAAATTGTATTGCTCTTACCATCTGATGATGTCATCTAAATCTTGAATCTTTCTCGCCACTTATGAATTCCCCATTCTAATTGTTTTTTATCATGATGATATTGGCATCACAATCCTTATTCATGAGAATATCATTTAATAAGTCAATGATAAGTGGCACAATTGTGAAATTCCCCATTCTAATTGTTATTTGACCATGATGATATTGGCATCATAATCCTTGTTCGTGAGAATATCATTTAAGAAGTCAATAATAAGTGGCACAATTGGTTCCTCACAATTGTGAAAGTAAAGGACAAATTCATTCACATTATGTTTGAAAACTTTATACTAAGAGTCTTGATTCATGAAATTTTGTATCCTCTCCTTTTGTTGTTTTAATTTGTGTCATCTCAAAAAAATGTTTCTCCAATAACCTATGTTATTCCTATCTTAACAATGACATTTCCATTAGGTTTGCTTGCTTGACATTAAGCACAACTAAGTTTGTAGTTTCAATTGCAAATTTCATGCCTCCATTCCATTTTTGTTATAGAAGGAAAAGATCCCTAAAAACTATAAATGAATCCTCATCATGAAAGCTAGGAGGTAGCTCATTAATCAACTATTCATCCAAGGTGTCATCTCCATTTTGTTGGTAGCTTCACCAGTGATGCCTAAGCCTCATGTTAATACATTAATACTTTACATGGGAAACATGTGGGTACTTTTGTTTAAGGTCGATGTATATTGGCCTTGAATGATACTATATTGAGCCTACATGATGGTAAAAAATTTATATGCTAGAAATTACTAGATAACATTTAGAACCAATCTACCTCTTATTCGTATGTATATATAAATCCATATATGTTTGTTCCTCTTCAACTGATTTAGATCTAGGTGAGGGAATCCATAGAGACAAACATGAGATCATGGCTAGGGGACTTTAAGAGGCAAAACAATATCCACTATGTAAACTCTTTCTTCCTGGAATCTAGGAAGAAAGTTTGGATATAGATATTTAGGGAGGACGAGTTAAAATTAGAGTTGGTTAAATGGAGGTTGTATCGAGCTTTGCAACGAGCATCACTCAACCATACCTGCATCTTCTTCCGGGAAGATTTAATGCTTGCTTCTTTCTTTCTAGAGATGCAGTCAATTTCATATTTTTAATATCAGCATTAGCAGTTTCCTCCAAACTTAAATTCAAAGCCTCCGCAATGGAAGCGTGCAATTGTTCAATTTCAAAGTTCCCACAAACTATAAACCAAATGACGAGATAAAAAAATGACTCACCTCTTTTTTGTAGGTATTCTAGATGATTTTAAGCAAGAAAGTTGTCCACACCCCCTCTACCAGATACACCGATTACACGAGCTTCATGATGAGCATCGCCCAACCATCCTCATCATCATAGGTTGCAGTGAGTGGATTGTTTCTTTTAGCATTTGTATTTAATTTCATTTCATGTCAGCCTATTCTTTACTTCTACATAGGATTTAGTTAGGCTACATTTCATATTGCACATTTGCATTGCATTATTAGTTGCATTTCATTTTTAACCCATCAATCCTAGATTATGGTAGTTGCTCCATAACCAATGGGCTTGCCATTTCAATAATTGGGCCTTTTGCCCAATAATCCTATGAAGTTGACAAGGAACATTTTCCCATGTCAACAAGACCATAGAAGAAAATCAAAGCCTTTAGATAATGGATAAGGTAAGAAATATCGCTTATAGAGTACATGCCCCATGTTATATGTGCATTTACTTAGTAATAAATGTATATAAGATAATATAAGTTTATTAATGTCTGCCAAATGACCAAAATAGAAAATGGGAGGTTTGTCTCACTGTCAATGGTGAAACTCTGTCTTGGTACAACAATGAGAAATTCAGTGAGACTATAGTGATCAAGGTTCGGTATAATCACAAGAAGGGTCTCTCTCTATCAAGGAGGTAGATGATTAGGACAAGGAGCAAATAATTTATGGCCACATCGAGAAGCTTGCCATTGCTTTTGGTTATCAACAGATGCCTAAATCAGCTATCCAGATTACCAAGGACCTTCACGTTTGTGGGTGTTGCCATAATGCCACAAAGCTCATTCTGATGATCACCAGGAAGGGAATTGGTGTGAGAGATGCAAATTGTTTCCATTGTTTCTCGAATGGACTCTGTTCTTGCACTAATTATTGTAACGCTAATTACAAATCATCTCATACAAAACCGTGTGACTGCAAGCATAAGAAATTACTTGCCTTTTGTGACAAGCATGTGTTTGATAGAGAAAAATGGACAAATGAAAAAGAATAGGGGATTAGTAAAATATTTGATGTGTATTAGTTTTTGTTCGGTGTATCTAGGGTGCATACATAGAAAAAACAAACCTGGATAGTTAGTGACATTTTCATAAGACATACTGAATTTCTTCCTGATTCATTTCTTCATATCGGACATAATTTTACAAAAAATGTTGAATATACATTGAGTATAGTATTGCTAGCAATTTTCATAATGCAGTGTTGTTGGGTGGTGTTGGGTGGTATGCCAATGGTGACACATCATGTGATCATATGTCATTGATATAGACGGTATTTCTAGCATAGTTATTTAAGGTTGCATGTTGAAGATTTCAAGAGAAGCTATGCATGACAGATTCTACCTACCCTAACATAATTCACCCAAAAGATGCAAAATTTATTTGACATACTGATTTACCTTGGACAATGTGATTTTATATGACAAGGCATGCATTGGGCTTAAGATTGTAAAATATCTCATAACCTTTTCCAATATACTATAAATCAAGGCCAAGGAACACTAACATAGGAAATAATAAACATGCGTAGAAGCTAGGACATTCATATAAATTTGATGTCTAACTACCCTAAGGATATATGAAAGATATCTAGGAATTTCATCACATTTTTTAAACACTCAATCTCCTTTTTCTTGTGAGGAAGGGGGATCATTTGCAAAGTGAGCATGACTTAGGTCTTTGACATTTGACCCAAGAAATAGATATTTGTTCACCTTACCTAGTGAAATTTCCAATCTAACAAGTATCCGAGAGCCTTTATTGAGAAAGGCCATGACCCGGAAAATTGAAACAAAACAACCCAATATTAAATAAAATAGTTCATTATTATTTTTTCAAAATGACCATAATGAGAATTGTTGATTTTTAAAATGACAAATTGTTAAAAACCAACAAGAAGCACAATTGATATGCAAAGATTATATGACTTCTAGACATGCTTGAAATCTTTATGCCACTTAAAAAACCTTTTAATACCATTTAGTAAGTTTTGTATCAAATTTCTTAAATAAACAATTATAGGCATAATATATAGAAGGGTAATCCATTTCTATCTAAATTAGTAGGGGAGGAGCTCTTACTAATTAGGTAAGAATAAACTTGGGCCCTAAAAATAAATCTCTTGAGACATAATGTGGAGCTTCAACATATGAAACAAAACACTAAAATAAGAAGACAACATTGTTTGATTGATCTTTGAAGATAAACATTATTAGTAACTTGTCATTAACTTCCAAATGAGTAGAAACATCTTTGAACAAAACACTAATCATTATTATAAAGTTTCTTCAAATCTTAAATCTTATATTTTAGATTCAATAAAGTCTATCCTTAAAGTAAATATGGTCACGGTAAAATTTTCTCCAAATATTAAGTATATTGTATCCTAGCATTAAAAAAAAAAAAAAAACCTTATTTAATCATATCAAAACGTTATTCAAAATCTATCAATATTAAAGCAACATTGTAATCAAAATTCTTCACCTAATACATTTCCTCTTAACTAGGAATGAGAGTTCCTAAAAGAATAATCTCATAAAAACAAAGCCACTTTGACAGAAAATAATCACCAACGGTTACACATTTAAAATTTGTTAGAAACATTAACTAATCCATCATATGGCTTGGGAATATATTTAGTAAGACTAAGACCTCTAGTCAAAGCGCCACCAAATATAGCCTCTTCCTAGAATTTCAATACATCCTCTTTGGTAGAATACAAAATTTTTATAAGATGACATGAAGCAACATAATGGCTATGAAATTCACAGTAATTTATGATTTGGCTTCAGAACAAAATTATAAAATTCGTACTGCCATATATAGCCTCTTCATAAAAATATAGCAGACCATTTATAATTAGAACAAAATTAGTTCGATAAACCCCAGAGGAATACCATCGACACCAGGAAATTGCCTTTCTTTGAATGCAAAAATTCCCTGCTAACCTGCTCCCTCTTCCAAAGAAAGAGAGACAAACAAGGTCTTCAAATCAAAAGGCTATCATTTTCAAATTTCGAAATGAATAGATTCAACAACTTGCAACTATAATTTTCCCAAGTTCTAACTAAATTTCAAATAAAATCAACTGAAAATTCAGCCTAAGAAAAGGGAAAAAAATTACCTCTTTAGACTACAACCTATTATATCTTGAGAGTTAATGAATGATTCCTCGTCTCAAAAGGTTTGATAAACCCCATTTGGTGCTCATCCTTAAGCACTAAGCCAAACTCTTACTCTGCACCCATTTCAAATATCCAGTTGATGTGTCCTTAAATTGGCTTTAGCTCCATAGTGGTGGTTGTCCTTGAATTCCCATTATCAGGGTTATTTTGCAAAGAACTATACACCCCCTACTCACCACTTCTAAGCGGAAGGTCACTGAATTGAATGGTGCTAAAGGTAAATAAGAGGAAGCCAGTTCAAAAAACATTTGTTTGAAATATTTTCCACCATTAAAGGATGGTGTAAACAATCAGCCCATAAGAATATTCAGCCTTATTTCTGTGAATAATGCATTAGCATTGCCTCAAACTCATGAAGAAAATTCACAACATAACAACTTTAAGTTAATCTTAGTTTTAATGTTCTCATCTCTAGTGGATGGCAAATTTGTTAGAACCATTTACTTTGAGCGTTTAGAATTCTATCATATCTTAAGAGCTTGGAACAATTAGATGAATCCTATAGAAAATGAGGCTTCCAAACACATTATGGCAACGCTAAAAGGGGGTGGGGTTTGACTGCAATCAAGTGGCCAAGCTAATACAAGAATTGTAGTTATAGCTGGACTTGAGATCTTTCTTCCCAGGGTCTTTGAAGAAGATTACCAGATCAACCGCCATCTAAATCCTACTAATCCTGCCACAAATATATTGACAACGAAAGGACAGAAACAACTCCATCTCAATCCTATCAATTCTGCTAGGAATATATTTACAATCAACATAGAGCAGTAGATTCAACCAATCATTTAACTCAAAAATAGTTTTAAAGTGAACAATCATCATGCAGCATACACAATGAATATATATTTATTATCGGTTGCCATCCCATGTCCAGATGATGTCTTTGAGGCCAGGATTTAGATCGTGACTGTAGAAATTACTGTATTCCAGCAAATCCCCTCCGATCTTCCTAAGCTCCACCATGAAGAGCGAGGGCGTGACTTCGAAAATCTAGGTGTCAATAGAAAAATGCCCCTGCTCCATCCCCTGCAACTTCACCTTACAGTCTTCAGACTTCTTGAAACTGAACCGGGAAAGACTTGCAATCTCCTCCAGCATCGACATTATGCTCGACATTATGATACAAAATGAGGTGTAAAAGCATTTATTACAAACATAGCCAAATACCAGAGTTACAAGTGAGGGATCAAAAGATTTGATAAACCCTGGGGTTTTACACCTACCTGTTGGCGGCGAAAGTCAGTGCTTTCTCCTATTACCCGTGGATAGGTCGGATAACATGAATAGCCTATTTAATTTCCCCTTTCCTTCTATTATATTATAGGGGGTGGCGCCGAACTTGATTGATAGTGACGGGCGTTCATGGTAAAATAGACTAGAGTCCCACCCAGTTATCGATCGAGAAAGCTCCAGCTTCGACATTATGCTCGACGTTGGCTGAGTCGAGGGTTTGACCGCAATCAAGTGGCCAAGCTAATACAAGAATTATATTTATAACTGGACTTGAGATCTTTCTTCTCAGGGTCTTTGAAGAAGATTATCGGGTCTTTGAAGAAAATTACCAGACCAACCGCCATCTAAATCATTCTAATCCTGCCACAAATATGTTGCCAACGAAAGGACATAAGCTCATTCTTGCACTACTCAGTTCAGCTTGCCACGGACGCTTTCTCAACCATTCCTGGACTTTGCAAGGATGCTTTCCTCAGAAGCCAAAACCATGCAAACTATTTAAGTGAAGAATGGCTTCAGCCCATATCAACACCATACTGTGTTTTTCTGAGGAAATCATCGAAATAATGTGTTAAAGCCTCAACCATAATAGTGAGCGCCATAGGTGCTCTCAAGGAAATATCATCCTCGCAGAGAATCAATGCAGTGATAATCTCGCTTTGCAGAGAAGGGAAAATGAAGGAGGCAATAGGAATCCTGAGTTTTCCGGACCACCGAGGCATTCAACTCAAACCTATTACCTATAATTCTTTATTACAACAATGTACTGGAAACAAGGCTCTCTCAGAGGGAAAACAAGTCTATACCCACATGCTTTCGAGTGGCTTTGAGCTTGATATTTTCTTTAGCGTCTAGTTCTTGCACTACTCAGTTCAGCTTGCCATGGACGCTTTCGCGACAATTCCTGGACTTTGTAAGGATGCTTTCCTCAGAAGCCAAAACCGTGCAAATGGTTTACGTGATGAATGGCTTCGGCCCATCTCAACACCATACTGTGTTTTTCTGAGGAAATCATCAAAATAATGAGTGCTAAAACCTCAACCATAACAACGAGTGCCATAATTGCTCTCCAGGAAACATCATCCTCGCAGAGAATCAATGCAGATATAATCTGGCTTTGCAGAGAAGGGCGAATGAAGGAGGAAATAGGAATCCTGAATTTTCCGAACCACCGAGGCATTCAACTCAAACCTGTTACCTATAATTCTTTATTACAGCTATGTACTGGAAACAAGGCTCTCTCAGAGGGAAAACAAGTCTATACCCACATGCTTTCAAGCGTCTTTGAGCCTAATATTTTCTTTAGTATGAAACTCGTGAACCTCTATGACATGTGTGACAGTCTGTCGGATGAACGCTTACTGTTTGAAAAAATTACAACGAGAAATCTCTTTTATTGGAATGTAATGCTGAGAGGATATATGAGAAATGGAATGTTTCAAGAAACCCTAGGAATTTACTACCAAATGCTATGGGAAGGTGTGCGGTTAACTGGTACAATTTCCATAGAGCCACCTCATTCCCAAACTCTAACATGAATATACAACCCACATTCAATCGTTAGGGTTTTAGTGGTAAATTTTGATTGATTTGCTCATTCAAGGGTTCAAATAGTTTTCCGGATTTAAGAATTTTGGGTATTTGTTTTAGATAAGTAAATTTTCATTTTGGGCCATGGAATTGCCAAGAGTTCAGTACTAATTCTGAGAAAAGACCGCATTAACGAAGAGGGTTGGTATACTTACAAGCACTCCAAGGTTTTGACGAGGTATCGCAAGAGAGGCTCCTGAAACTTCATGCTGGTTAGTATCTGTTGCTCCGAATTATTATCAACCATTCCCCTGTTGTAGTTCAATGAATTATCTCTACCCTTAGATGCCAGAGAGAGCGACGCATGGATCTTGAAACTGAATGGAAAAACTACAATAATAAAACCGCATAATTTGCATACTAACAAAATACCGCATAATTTTCAAACTAACAAAATAATCCGATGAATGACGACAATTCAATCGTCTAACACACGATCTGATGGTGCAAAAAGGTACACTTGGCACATTAGAAAGTTCTTTTCAAAGAGTAATGCCTTACGGCATAATTACATGCAAAAAAAAAATTGAACAGAGCAAAACAAAAATGTTCAGCTTTTATCTAACACTAGCTAAGAATCAATAGCTCCTTCAAACTTCCCCTGAATTCGGTGACTGAAAATGTTTCTCGGAGCGGGCTACAATACTTCATCTTCTTCAGGGTCTATGGGGTCTCGAACAGGTGATTAACCTTGTGTACAAAGCTATTTCGTGTAACGTTGGTTTCAATTCTATCAGGATAGCGTCTACTTTCTTGTTCAGTTCTCGATGTCTCGACATCCAATTCTAGAATTTAACCTGTTGTGTGTGTTGACGGGCCTTAAATCTTAATAAAGTAGGATACGAAGGATGTTGTAGAGACATTGGAGCATGTGCAGAATTATTGAAAATCAAAGTAGCATAAATATGAAAGATTTTGTAGGATCTGTGGAGGCATCTATATCTCTACTTTGTCTTTCATTTTCAATTGATTGAAGAAAGGTTAAACTTTAAAGATTTTGGGCCATTGCCAAAAAAATATTGTTATATTCTTTTCAGAAAGAGTCACTTTTATAAAACATAAACAAAATGTTGTTTATGCATCACAAAAACTTGAATTAAATAAAAAAAAAAACAAAACAAAATTGTTGTTAAATTTCAATTTTACATTTTTCAACTTAATAATCTACTCAACTACCCTCTGCCACTTTAGGAATGAATGCAATTAGGCATGGTTTCTGCCCTAACAATTATATATCAGAGAGCGCAGATTTCCAGTAAAAAATAAAAAATAATGCAGTTTGTTCTTTACGATCATAATATAAAAACAATTATTTATTAATATGTTGAGACGTGGGTTGTGGGAATAACTTTGACAAGGACTGCAGGTTGCATCTGACGATGGTATCTATGAAGGTGCATGTATCTGTTGACGGAAGAATATCCACCGTCTCCCCAAAGGACAACTATTCGTATACTATTAATTGTTTTCGACGGGATGATAAATTTGAAGCATTTATGTATATATGTAATTTCAACTAAATTACGATTCGCGCGTCTTTTTACTATATTTAATATCCAGTAAATATTTTTTTTGATAGTTTTATATTTGTGAGATTGTTTTAAGATTGTATTATACCTTTAAAATAATCTTATATTTTTGTTTTTATTTTCGATAATATAATTTATATAATTTTTGTTTTTATTTCCGATAATATAATCTTTTTAGAATGTTAGTATAATTTTTTAGAATGTAAATATTTGTTTGAGATAGTTGTGAGATTTTTTTAAGTAGTTTTATCTTCGTGAAACTTTTTTAAAATATTTTTATTTTTATATATGTTATATAATGTTTTAGAATATATGGTTAGATGTTTAGTTCAAATTTATAAGAGAATAATTAATTATTAATTAGTTAGTATTTTATAAATTTGCATTAAATATTTAATTAATTATTTTAAAAGGATGATACCTAGCAATTGTACTAGATGTTGCAATGGAAAGACCATAAGGCATAAATTTGAGAAGCATTGTGACATATAATGAATCATTGAAGATAGAAATTAGAAAACAAAATGCCTTTTAAAAGTAGAATATAAAGAGAAAACACTTACATTATGCCAAATTGACAGATTCTATAACTTTTCCAACATAGATTGCCTCTTAATCTTCAAAGATGGTTTTTCAAGTTCCAATAGAAAATATTTGATAGATTTTGAAAAAATACAGATAGTAGATGACATCAATAAGATAAATAAAATAATATTAATTTGCATCACAACCTAACAAATTTCAAACATCATGAAAATGAGTCAACTTCCATAGGAAAGCATTGTGACATATAATGAATTGACAAATTCTATAACTTTTCCAACATAGATTGTCTTTTAATCTTCAAAGATGGTTTTTCAAGTTCCAATAGAAAATATTTGATAGATTTTGAAAAAATACAGGTAGTAGATGACATCAGATAAGATAAATAAAATAATATTAATTCATGGAGAATATGATAGCTATCTTTCCAAATCTAAATTTGCATCACAACCTAACAAATTTCAAACATCATGAAAATGAGTCAGACATCAGGTCCCAATTATTCATAAGTTTTGGTGTAAAATCTGCAACATATCTCCAATGTTTCCTTAGAGAACATTATCTCTGAAATTGTAAAGAAACATTTTGAATTGCACTAACACTATAGATTATTTTAGTATTTTGCATTGCCCCCTCAACAACACAGGGTTTACCCTCAACAAAATAATACTAATTCATGAAGAATATGATGACTATCTTTCTAAATCTAAATTTGCATCACAACCTAACAAATTTCAAACATCATGAAAATGAGTCAACATCAACTCCCAATTATTCATAGGTTTTGGTGTAAAATATGCAACATATCTCGAATGTTTCCTCAGATAACATTATCTCTGAAATTGTAAAGAAACACATTTTGAATTGCACTAACACTATAGATTATTTTAGTATTTTGCATTGCCCCCTCAATAGCACAGGGTTTACCATAGATTATTTTAGTATTTTGCATTTTCCCCAACAGCACAGGGTTTACCCTCAACAACACAGGGTTTACATCTCGTTGTGGCCAAAATTCTAAATTCTTGTATATATCATCGATTTATATTAACAATTGTAAAAGACCATTGTAAGAATTTACATGGTGATTATTTTAGTATTTTATATTAGTTGAGATTTAAATTTTATTCTCAAATGTAATAGTATATTAATTTATCTATTAAATCACAATTTAAAATATTTTTTACACAACTTCTCAATTAAAAAATAAAATATTTAATACACATCTCAATTATACATAAAATTATATATAACCATTTTAAATAAATTAAAAAATAAAATATTTAATACACATCTCAATTATACATAAAATTATATATAACCATTTTAAATAATTTGCAAATAATTAAATGAAAAAACAACTATGTGAAATCTCTTAAAAATAAAATTAATTATTAAATTTAAAAATTAAAAAACAATAAAAATTATAACTACAAATTTAAATACATCATAGTTTAGCTTCTCGACATATATAACTGTTTTAAGCAATTTCAAAACAAGCATATATCTAATATATCTAAAAACAAATATATAGAATCTCTTTAGAAATATATATTTGATTGTTAAATTTTAAAAATAAAAATAATAAAACATCATGAATATAAATTTAAGAATAAATCACGATTTTCAGAAACAATAAAAATTCTTCACATTGGAATTTGTAACACATCTCACCAACATACTGAAATAAAATATAAAATAAAACTTTAACTAATGTTTCCATTTGTCATGGTAGCCCATCACTTTCCTAACGACTCAAATCGAGATTATATATATAAATATATAACATGCTATGTTACTAGATTATATTTACATCATTTAACCAACAGCCACACCTTCACAGTCTTTTTCTTATGCAGTGGGATTTTGTTACACGATTAATATTTAAACTTGACACGAGTTTGGCTGGTATTTAAATTAAAAAGAGCTCGACATAGGCGAATACACCAGAATTGACACCTTGCAGTACTTAACCCACTACAGACAGTCGTCTTGCATTTATCATGCCTGGAACATTCTCGAACCAAGGTTTACAGCTGCCAGATGTCGGTAGTCCAGTTACGGGCCAACTTACACTGTCGGATCATGAGGTTGGGTATCGGATGGTTGAGGTTTGTCGAGGGTTCGTTGGGGTAATGAAACCCTACCCCCTCCACAGTTTTCGTAACTCATTTACCCCGGGCTTCGAGGGTGATGGGCTCTGCTCGCTCTGCAATTTCCGCTCGCTCTGGGGTATTATGGAGTTACGTTCGTTGCAGGTGAGCATCTCTCTGCACCTTTGTGGATGTAATATCTAATGAAAAATTACTACAGCCAAATGTAGAGGTTTATGCCAATACTCACTTGGGTTATTTAGTTTGGCACCGTAGGCCTATTTGAGGTTCAGTTTCCATTCCTTGCTGGAAGACTTAGCTGCTTACTCCCTTTTACAGTCAGATTTGACAGGGTCTTGGGCCTTCCGCTTTACTTATTTACTTGACAGGTATTACCCTCACTTGGTTTTTGAGGTAGATAATTCAAAATCCATACTCTCTGGAATATGGTTGAGGTTTGCCGAGGGTCATTAGGGTAATGAAACCCTACCCCCTCCACAGTTTCGGTAACTCATTTACCCCGGGCTTCGAGGGTGATGGGCTCTGCGAGCTCTCCAAATTCTGATCGCTCTGGGGTATTATGGAGTTACGTCCGTTGCAGGTGAGCATCTCTCTACACCTTTGTGGATACAATATCTAATGCAAAAATTACTACAACCAAATGTAGAGGTTTCTGCCAATACTCACTTGGGTTATTTGGTCCGGCACCGCAGGCCTATTTGAGGTTCAGTTTCCATTCCTTGTTGGAAGACTTAGCTGCTTAATCCCTTTACAGTTGAATTTGACAGGGTCTTGGGCCTTCCTCTTTACTTATTTACTTGACAGGTATTACCCTCACTTGGTTTTTGAGGCAGATAATTCAAAATCCATACTCTCTAGAATATTTTCTTTATGAGATGGTTGTTTGTCAATGTACAAGGTTTCTCCACTGCGTCGCACGGTTGGTTTCCACCTTGAGCCTGCCTACCTCAGAAGGAGGGTTCATCTCCAGCTTGGATTACAAACCCCCATACGTACTAAAAAGATAACCCTTGAATTTCACTATATATGAACATATGTCTCTGGTTGTTGGGTTTTAATGTAATTCCTTATGGCTGTTACACAGGTCGCCATGGCCACCGCCACAAAAGCTTTGTTTAATTCCTATGGCCGAAATGTATGTAGAGGGTTTCAAGAGGCAGGACCTCTATATCCTTCCATGCCAGGTGCATGTTTAAAGATTTATTCCTCCAAGCTAAGTAGCGACATATTATAGAAGTTTAGGAGGAATTAGATCTGGCCGGGAATTGTAATAGTTTAAATTAATCAAATATACTAAAGATAACAGTTCTTGGTCATCTTGTCTACTGGGTTACTTTTAATTTACATAGGAACGAAGATAATTTCCTATTTTTGGTTGCTTCCCATGTACATACGAGGTTTTGCACCTAACTCATTTCAATGTTTACTGTAATGAGAATTATGAATCTACACAGTTGTTCTCTAGACTTCTTGTTTTTATTCTGTTCAATTTAGCATGCTTACATGTGGTTATTAAATACTTCTACATTCTTTCCATTGTAACATATTATTTTATACAACTGTCTTGTAAATTGCAGACTTTTAATTGGAATTAGTTAAGGGAGATTATGACTCTACACAGTTGTTCTATGGACTTCTTGTTTTTATTCTATTCAATTTAGCATGCTTACATGTGGTTATTAAATACTTCTACATTCTTTGCATTGTAACATATTATTTTATAATATATTACTGAGTCAATCCAGGTACGATAACCCCTTCCTTCCCTGCTCAGTTATGGGCGGTTGCTTGATTCCAAGTTCTCTAGAACTATCAGAAAAACTTCTTGTTCTTTAAAATAGATAAAGTAATCATCCTTTCCTTATCCGTAAGTAAAGCAGTCAGGTTACATTTTCTGAGTTTGGTATTCAATACAATTTTTAAGTTCTCAGGTCTATCACCTCCGAAAAGGAAAATATTATCTTCCTACCAAATATCAGAAATTTGTTTAAAGCACATTTTCATAATTCTCATGGATGCATAAATACAATTTTCTCTATGTAACAGATATCTGCATACACTACACAGTTTAACGTTTTGTCTAGTTCTCAAACATAAATACCCAGACATTGCATAGTTCTAAAAATACACAATATTTAGGCACAATTACTCATCTATTGCTAAAAAATCCCATGAATTCTCGAGGACTGACTCTGTTCTTCCACTCTACAAAACATCATCCAACCATCATCTTCAGAGAGGCATTGTCCCTCCACTCTACGAAACAACATCCAACCATCATCTTCAGAGAGGCATTGAGCATCTCTGATCCCTAAACCTACAAATTCAGAGTCTGTTGCATCCTCTTTATACAATGATTTTGTCTAAAGAAGCTACAGAGAAGTAATGGACAATGACAAGTCGCCTTGAAATCCATGATAGAGGTGCTTAAAAAATGTGTTCATCATGCTTATGTAACCGTTCAGGAAGTTGACAGTTGAAGTAGTTGTCAGTTGTCGGTTGTGAGATCTAAGGCCCAAATTCTTTCAATCGTCTAACAATCAATCAAACGATGCAAAAGGGTACAGAGTGGTAGCCTAGGGGAGTTGATTTCAAAGGGGAACGCCTTACGACGTAATAAAAAATAAAATGATATTTCCAGTGTGTTCAGAACACCCAAAAATCCCTGTCTAAGCTCTTCTTGGGCTCAAAAAGGTCTGCAAATGACCTCAAAACACTCTTTGTTTGCAACACTAAAGGACTTGGCTCTGCAAAAATTTCAACATAGAGTGCTCAATTCAAAAAACTGATGTTGCCATTGAGTTTGAAACACCCAAAAACCCCTCTATAGGCTCTTCATGGGCTCAAAAAGATTGAAAATCAACCAAGTTATTACTCTTGGAAGTTTACTCTACTAACTGTCCTACAAAATGGAAAAACTGGCAATCTGGACAATGAATTCCTCCCTTTGACAAACCGTAGAGCGACAATTTCGCTTGGGACCGATGTTGATCCTGCCACAAATGGTGCAAATTTTCACCTACTTAAATGTACCAATATGGCCTTAGCGCTGAATTTGTAGCCCCTTAAGGTGTTCATATGGGCACATATGATCGAGGGTTGGCCCAACGTCCTGCCCTTACCAACTTATCCCCTACTCATCTCCATCGTGGTCTCATGGCATTAATGTAGTCGGGAGCAAGGCTAAATGTCCGCCCTTGCCAGATTAGCTCTTGATCTGGAGGTCATGGTCACATGGTTAACAATATGGCTAGGGTTTGGGATAACCGCCCACCCCCGCCGACTTAGCTCCCACCATTCCTCTATGCGTTGTATGGTCTTGCATGTAACCAGGGGCCAGGGATAACTGCTCGGCCGCTTCCCCAAATGCGTCGATCATTCAATTCAAATGGAACTACGACCCCATTATGGTTAAGAACTAAACCACATGGTGTAACTGTAATTTGTTGTAGTTATATTTGAAGGTCGTGAGTTTGATTCCTGTAGGGTTGGCTGGTCGACCCATAAAATTTTTGGCACAGTTATCGAAGGCCAAATGGCACCCTTCCATTGGACCACGTGGTGCCTCATGATTGGGTTACCTCAAATACAACCAACCAATCAAATGTCGCCATCCTAGCTGTACGATGTTGCCACGTGTCAAGCCCGAATTGGTCCTCCTATCTATCATACGTCCAAGTCAACATGTTGATGTATGTTAGTTTTTGTAGCATCAGATGTGTTCTAGTCACAAAATTTTGTGGAGAGGCTAGAATACATGAGATCTCCAAATCCCATAAATCGTTCCTAGAAATTCCACCTCGAAGTGTCTCAATTAGATTATTAACTGATTTTTAAATATTTCCTAAGTCTAAACTTAGGGAATATGGTTAATTAATCAGTATTAATTGAGATAAGGTGAGAATAATATAGCAACTTACACGGATCAATCCAGAGATTATCCTAGCCATTAATTAACTTTTAATCTTGGTCGTTGGTACTCCAACAGAGGATTATAAGAGGAGGTCGATGTGGTGTTGGAGAAATCATCCAGTGCAGATACTCAATTGCCTAGGAAATTCGATTTTCTCAATAGTAGCATCTCAGTAGAGAAGATAGAGCCACAGGGTGAGTAGCAGGTGCAAGACGAAAGAAAAAACATTATGGGAGGAATTTTTCAGTTCCTAGAAGAGTCAAAGGAAGGAAGGCCAAAATATTTAGAGGGCCAACGTAGGGACTACGCAGAGGCTGACGTAGGCATATTAGCGCAGAGGTCGACGAAGCTATTTGTGAGGCAGAAAATAATGTGGGGTGAGAGAAAATTCTCACAATATTTTTTCTAGTGTTTTCTTCAGATTAGATTTCTAGTTTGGCATCTAAATTATTGTACTCAGAATTGTTGCTGAACATTAATAATAAAAACCTCATCTGTTGTATCGATTTTCCCAAGTTTGGTTTTTCCGAGGACAATTGTCAAAAAATAACTGTGTCAATTTTATTTTGTGTGTGCTAGAATTTATCTGTTTCCAGTATTTTATTTTCCACAATATTTTTACGGTGAAAATTGCAGTTGTGATTTTATTCATTATTTGTCGTAAGAAAATAAATTGCATAATTAATTTTGGATTTAGAAGAATAATCTCCAGTAGTTGCAATAGATAAAATTTCACATGGTATCAGAGCTTAATTAATCAGCCGACAAGCTCGGAAGCATAAAGGAATTTTGTTGTTCAGAGCGAACAATAGATCGAAATTCCCAAAGAGACTGCACAGAGCCCATAACAAGCAATTCGAGTTACTAGGGAAGTAGTTCGATTTTTCAGTTGAAGAGAGGCATGAAAACAAAATTACCCAGATTAGTGATTCTAGCAATCAGAGGAAGCAATTGCAACTCGGATTTTCACTGAGTGGAATCCTGGTTGGACGCAAAGAATTTTTGCTGCAAGTTGTAGAGCCTAATCCGTGTAGGGAGAAAAAGATAAATAACACACTAAATTTGTTCCAATATAGCCATGGATGTAAGTAACATTCAAGAGATTTTAAATTTGCCTTCCAGATTGGAAGAAGAATTCGCTTTCTTAGTAGGATCAGCTTCACAGGGAGTCTGGAATATAGACAGTGGAGCTTCATCTCATAGATAGGGGTTAAAGAATATTTATCTAACTACAAAGAGAAGTAGATGGATTTCCATGTTACTATGGGAAACAAAACGAAATGTACTCTAGCTAGGAGAGGTATCATAGATTTTCAGTTGGAGTCAGTAGTAAGCACCAACGCTTCATATGTATTGCATGTGCCAAGATTGGGTATGGACCTGATTTTAGTATATTAGTTACAGGATAAGGGGTATGATGCACTTTGTAGGGAAGAAAGTGTATGTTAAACACCCGAGCTAGAAAAAGGCAAGACATATTGGAGTTCGAAGTAACAAGTTGTACTGGTTACAAATCGATTCTCCAATGGCACTGATAGGCAGTAATAGTAGTTGTGGGAAGGAGATGAATGAATTATGGCATAGGAGAATGGCACATCTACATCATGGAGCACTCAGGATGCTCAAATAAACCATAACAAGGGTTCTTTAACTTGGAACCGAACATGATAATGCGTGCATAGGATGCGTACTTCAGAAGTATGCTAAGGTGGAATTTCCAAGTGATAGAAGACCTGATGGCGTGTTGGGAGTTATACACTCAGATATTTGTGGCCCTATGCCCACTAGAGCTCTCAACGGTGCTGAATATTTCGTCACATTTATTGATGATCATTCCAGGAAAACCTATATCCACTTCTTGAGGACCAAGGATGAGGTCTTCGGTCGTTTCAGAGAGTTTAAAGCTCTCTTGGAAAATGCGATAGGGAAGAATATCAAGATGCTTCGCTTAGATAATGGTGGAGAGTAAATTGATAAATACTTCATAGATTTATGTGAAAAGTAAGGCATCGAGAGAGAGTGGACAACTCCATATAATCCATAACATAATGGTGTAGCGGAGCAAAAAAAACGGAACCATTGTTGGAGCCAAAAAGGCTATGTTAAATGACTAGGATCTACCCATATTTCTGCGGACAGAAGCATGTAACACGACATTGTATATTCATAACAGGACTCCTCATAGAGAATTTGGGAAGAAAATGTTAGAAGGTGTCTTCACAGGGAAGAAGCCAGAAGTCATCCACCTCAAATTTTTTGGCAGCGTTGCTTATTGTCATGTACCAGATGATAAAAGGACCAAACTTGATTAGATTGCAGAGAAGGGTTTTTTTTTGGGTACATAGAAACCTTAAAGGCATTCATAATCTACATTCCTAGCAGTAGGAAGATAATAGTAAGGTGAGATGTGAAGTTCATGGAGGACCGAATTTTCAGAAGGTCTTGTGAGATGCCTGTAGGTGATCAGAATCAATCAACAGAAACTCCTTTAGTCCAATAGCAAGGGTAGCCACAGGGGCATCCAGTGGGACAAGCAGGAGGACATCCATAAGGGTCAATTACTGTGACCAGTACCAGTATTTCCTCAGGTGCAGGAAGTCTGGGGAGTTCTCAACAGATGGAGCAACAGAGACAAGATGAGGAGGAGTTGGTAGAATCTCCCACAACTAGTGGTTGAGCCAACAGAGAGGTTTGTCATACATTAAGAGATGTATAGGAGTTTATTGGAACTCCTAGGGTAAGAAAGAGATAACACACACATCCTGATTAGTACCAAGCATTGGTAGCTCATATTGTAGAACCTTCAAGCTTTTAGGAGGTCAAACAACATCAGGGGTGGATAGATGCCATGGTAGAAGTGTATAGCTCTATCATGATGAATGATGTTTGGGAGGTAGTGACCAGCAAAAGGACATATCAATTGTAGGTTTGAGGTGGATATATAAGAGCAAATATGTGGCAGACGACAATGTGGAAAAGTACAACGCTAGGTTCATGGCAAAGGGGTATGCAAAAAAGGAAGGGATAGATTATGGGGAAACCTTCACCCCAATTTCCAGATACACTTCTATCTAGTTAGTTATATCTCTCATAGCTCAGATGGGATGGCAAATTCACTAGATGGATGTCAAAACAACCTTCTTTAATAGAGTGATAGAGGAGGACATGTACATAGAACAACCAGAGGGCTTTGAGACTCATGATAGGTGGACGCATGTGTGAAAAATGAAGAAGGATCTATACACGCTCAAGTAGACTTCCAGGGCATGGTATGGTAGAATCGACACCTACTTGTAGTAGAGGGGGTTCATCAACAGTGACACAGATCAAAACCTTTATTATTCGATAGTGTAGGATGAGCCTCTCATTCTATTTTTATATGTGGATGATCTATTCTTGTCAAGATCATCAAAACTCAAAGAGGATTTCAAGAGGAACCTGGCAGCATAATTTTACATGAAGGATTTGGGGTTGATGTACTATTTCCTAGGATTGGAGGTGTGGCAGAAGAATCGGGAAATCTTCCTTGGGCAAAGAAGGTACGCTACATATATTTTGAAGAGGTTCAGAATGGAGGATTTCAGACCCATGTATACACCCATGATTACTAATTGGAATAATATAGATGCATCAAATGACAAGGATGTTGACCACACCTTGTATAAACAACTCATTGGGTCTGTCATGTATCTGGTCAACACTAGGCCACACATTTGCTTCATAGTCAATAACCTTAGTCAGTTCATGGTGGAACTAAAAATGGTACACTGGGCAATAGCAACACATATTCTGAGGTACATTCGTGGCACAGTCAAGCATGGGTTGAAATATACTCGAAAGGATGATGCCAGAATTTGTGGGTACAAAGATGCAGATTGGGCAGGTAGTTCAGTGGACAGGAAAAGTACCTCTAGGTACTGCTTCAGTTTTGGTTTCTTAGTGTAGCAGGAAGCAGAAGTCAATAGCACTGAGCTCTACAGAAGCAGAGTATATGGAAACTAGCACAATTACGTGCGAAGCTATATGGCTTCAGAAGCTGCTAGTTAGCTTGTTCAGGTAGAGGATGGAGGTGACCAGTGTGTATTGTGATTATTAGAGCTGCATAAAGCTCTATGAGAATCTATTGTTTCATGACAGGTCGAAGCAAATCGATATTCAATGTCACTTCATTAGAGATTTGTACAACAAGGAGAAGTATAGCTACAGTATGTTCCCACATAAGAGAAGGCTACAGATATACTCACAAAATATCTAGGGAGAGCTAAGTTTGTCTATTTTAGAGAACATATGGGTATGGTGGAGAACCTGTTTCAGTCGCAGAGAGAGGCTATTTTGGATATTACAGATGTTGCAGTTACAAAAGCAATGTATGAGAGGGAGTTATAGTGTTGGCAGCAGTATGGCAGGGTTAGCAGCAACACAGATGCAACATATATCAGAGTTGCATAGTAGTTGGTGGGCAGCAGCAGCCAGACATTAGCAGCGTGACAAGAGATGATGTAGAGATAGGGTGCTGCTACAGGGTGTGCAGTATCATTCCTTGCTAAGAGGGAGTGTTAGATTTTGTAGCATCAAATGTGTTCTAGTCACTAAATTTTTGGGAGAGGCTAGAATACATGAGATCTCCAAAACCCAGAAATTGTTTCTGGAAATTCCAGCTAGAAGTGTCTCAATTAGATTATTAACCAATTTTTAAATATTTCCTAAGTCTAAACTTAGAGAATATGGCTAATTAATCAATATTAATTGAGATCAAGTGAGAATCATCTAGAAGCTCACACGGATCGATCTAGAGATGATCCTCGCCATTTATTAAGTTTTAATCTTAGCCATTAGTGCTCCAACGGAGGATTATAAGAGGAGGTCGATGTGGTGATGGAGAAATCATTCAGTGCAGATACTCAATTGCCTGGGAAATTTGATTTTCTTAGTAGCAGCGGCTCAGCAGAGAATATAGAGCCATAGGTTGAGTAGCAGAATAACGTAAACTTTGAAACAGGAAATCTAGCCAAAAAAACCCAAGAAAAACATGAAAAACAATGCTAAAAACAAAAAGTGTGTATACTGGAACAATAGTTTTTTTTAGGGTTAATTTTCAACATATTTAAAAAAATGAAGTAAAACCAATTCTTTTTGTGCAAAAAATTATTGTTTTTGAAGAAAAACACACTAATGTTTTTGGTAGAATAACATTTTTCTTTTCCAGGTATAATTTCAACATTTTTTAGTAATGACGATAAAGATAAAATAATGGGATCTCAAACACATTAAAATTCTATCAGTTTTCATCCATGTTGTTAAACATGTAATAACATGACACTAAAGATCGCTAAAATTATAATTGTTTTCAACTATAACATTAAAGATACAAAACAAATGGAAAATTTTCAACCATAGAATTAAAAAACTCTAAGTTTTCAACACATTTAAACAATGACATTATGAACAAATTACATGACTAAATTAATCAAAATGTCAATACTTGTAGATTGAATGAAACATAAATTATATCTCTAAGCTATCGTTGCATTGTAGGTATTCTAAACAATAAAAATCATCATAATTAAAACATATAATCCAACAAATATAAAAATGACTCATAACTTCATTTAACACATATGGAAATACAAATTTTTATTTCAAGATACGATGCAAACATCGGTTATATAAACTGTCCTAGAAAATTATTCAAAATCACTCATATTTTTTTGCACACCATCAGAATTCACATCTTCAGATGAATGACTTGATACAGATGAAGATGTTCCATATTCTTCTATTTCATCAACTAGTGCCCCATCTAAGTCCACATGCATGCCCACCATTTCAGGTTTCAAAATTCTTCTGGATCTATGATTGGTTTCAGCAGATTCCCATCTCAACATTGTTCCTTATGGTAACAATCTCTTCGGAATCTCTATCATCTTGAAGCGAAGAGTTCCTCTCTTTGTTAAATTGAATTCATAAACAAGTATGTCAACATCCTCCAATTTTAATAGGTTTATGCAGTGACGATTTATATTTGTACCCTTTCTTTTTCTCTTTCCGCAATTTTTTTATCAAATACCATCTCTAGCTTGTACACACCATTGAATGCATGTGTATTTGTGGCATACCAATGTAATTCAACACCTGCAACATCTTCATTTTCTGTAATTACCTTTATAACCTTAGCAACTCAGAATGGATATCCATTGGGTTCTCCATCTGCTAGCACTGCAATCATGCAAACCTCCTTAATATCCTATATTGAACCCCTTTAAAGGTCTCCCATACCTTCATGTTATGCACAACATCTTCTGGAACCAATATACATTTCTCTTTCCTCTACTTGTGAATAATTAATAATACCTTGAGATTGTTGTTGTTCAACAATGTTTCTTTCCTCATGTTCATTTGACACATTTTGTGGCCAAATAAATGGAGTTTTCAAAGGTATATCTTCATTTGTTGTTCTTGAAATGATATCACTTTGATTATTGAAAAAAGACTCCCACCAAACTGAATCAACAATATCAAAGTACTCATATGTATATCTAATACATTTTTTAATTTCTTCCAGGCAATCAGAATAATTTATATCTCTATTCTACTTGCGTGCATTATGAACTTCAGCAACTGATTGTAATAACAATATATTTGACGCAAATATTGGATGATCTAGAATGAACTTCAAAAATGCCAAACCTGATGATAACGCCCATTCTGCAGTAGTTGAATACTTCTTGCCCCATATTAGTGTTTTCCCATCATTTTTTTTGATATGAAATTGAAGTTGGAAGCTAATGTGATTGAGTTGTTCAATGAATTTCTCCTCACCATGTGATCCCAGAATAAACCTTCACATGTCAACAGTTTCTTCCAACACATCAAAAATAGGCTCTGGCATGTATGATTTCTTAATACATTCAATTAATGATGACAAGCTCCCAACTTCCTTCCTCCTCAATGTGACTGAAAAAGGACAGGACATCTAATCAATATGGTCATGAGTGTGCCCAACAAGAAGGAATCCAACCTTTACCTTCTGAAAAATTCTCAATTCAACTAGCATGTTTAGATATCCAAAAACAATCTGATTTTTGTTTTCACGAAAAGTGTTGTCCAATTGTAGATACAAAGCTTTAGGAAGATTACCAGACCAATGAGAAAGCACATTGTGAATTATGGTTATTGTCATATTTAGATCATTATGCATATTTGGAGCTGTGAAGTATACCCTTGTAAACATTTTCCCATTGAAGACCATACAACCAACCAAGTGACACTGAATAAAAATTTCCTCCTGTAAATTTTTGGGTGTATGAACAAAATGTGGTAGAAGTGTTTTCTTCTGGTCCATACCATCAATTACCAAACCCAAATATTTATTTGTATTATCATAACACTTATTTCGATGTTTGTACAACTTTTTCCTTTCACTTGTTTGTTGTTCGTGATGCTCTTGAAGCACTTTGACAATGGAATCTACACAACATAAAAGAAAGTCATTAATAAATACATTTTCATAGTTGATGAATATACAATTTTAAACATTAATGTTATGAATCCTTACCTCTTTCTACCCCTTCACATTTATCCATTTGTTATTTAAGAGAATCACATGTACTGCAAATCCCGATCCTTGTCTTCTTAGGAATACAGACATTGTTGAATTCTTTCTTCCATATCTTCACAAAATATAGATATGTAATAAATCGACCATGTCCTTTAGCACCTTCTACATATTTTTTGTATAAGTTGTAGATTTCTCGTCTTGAGAAATTATCTGGAATATGTATTGTCTCTCTATTTGGAATACACTCCCCATGCTTTGAAAACAAGTCTTCCATCCATGACATTGCGGTATTTGATAATGGCCCAAACTGTCATTTATTACGTACTTTTGAATAAAATGTGGGATCCTTTTCCAAATTTTCTTGGATTCTTGATAGACGAAAATTACCCATTGAATGAAACATTTTGAAAGCCTTTTTGTAGATAAATAAAGACCCAATATGATAATCATAACCTGACAATGTAGATTGCATGCACCCCACTAAATATGAATTTTGCATGCTTTTATTCATTGAAAAATATCTCTTCCTTTTCTCCAATGCAAACTTGAAATCCATATGTTTCAAGCAATATTTTTGACAACATTCACTTGAAATGAGAGCACTGAAACTTCTTCTTGTCAGATATTCTGCTCTACCCCTTGTATAACTAGAACACATTGGATTGATATGAAAATGTCTCCTCCTACTCCTCAATACAATATTTGCTAGCAACATCTCCATCATTGGATCATCATCTGTATAAGCATTTTCATCATCATTATGAGCAATATTATCCTCACTATGACCATATGTGCTTTTGAAATACTGAATTGGAGGATATTCTTCATCTTTCCCTTCTTGGGTGCTACCCTCATAGTCGTTAGAAATAAGACTAAATGGAAAATTTGATTCGATGTTTATTAGATATTCTTTATCATGTGCATTATCGATGCTGCTCTCATAGTACATAGGATTAGGACTACATGGAAAATGTGATCCTTTACTTACTGGAAATTCTTCATCCTTCTCTCATAGTCCATAAGATTAGGACTACATGGAAAATGTGATCCTTTACTTACTGGAAATTCTTCATCCTTCCCTTTGTCACTGTTGCTCTCATAGTTCTTAGGATTGGGATTAAATTCTTCATCCTGCCTTTTGTCACTATTGCTCTCATAGTCCTTAAGATTAGGACTAGGTGGAAAATGTGACTCTCGATTTATTGGAAATTCTTCATCCTGGCCTTCGTCACTATTGCTCTCATAGTACATATGATTAGGACTAAGTGGAAAGCATGACTCTCTATTCATTTGAAATTATTCATCATGCTCTTCATCATTGTTGCTCTCATAGTCCATAGGATTATTACTAAGTGGAAATTGTGACTCTTTATTTATTTGAAATTCTTCATCACTGCTACTCTCATAATACATAGAATTAGGACTCGGTGGACACTGTGACTCTCTATTCATTTAAAATTGTTCATCATGCTCTTCATCACTGCTACTCTCATAGTCCATAGGATTAGAACTAAGTGGACATTGTGACTCTCTATTCATTTGAAATTCTTCATCATGCTCTTCATCACTGTTGCTCTCATAGTCCATATGATTAGGACTAAGTGGAAACCATGACTCTTTATTTATTTGAAAATCTTCATCATGCTCTTAATCACTACTGCTCTCACGATCCATAGGATTAGGAATAAGTGGAAACAACGACCCTTTATTTATTTGAAAATCTTCATCATGCTCTTCATCACTGTTACTGTCATAGTCCATAGGATTAGGACTAAGTGGAAACCATGACTCTATTTATTTGAAATTATTCATCCCACCCTTCATTAATGCTACTCTTATGGTTCTTAGGATTAGGAGTAAGTGGAATATTTGACTCTCTATTCATAGTCGAAGAATTTCCGTTATATTCATTAATATGAATAGAGTTGTTACGCGGCGAAGATGTTGATGCTTCACAAAGCAAAACTTTAATATCAGAAGAATCCATGCCTTTCAAACAGAAGAGATTGAATGATACAAATGCACTCTCTCCTAATGACAACATATAGCTTAAAGAATGAAAATTTCCCTCCAAAGTTTCACTCTAATTTTTTTTGCTAAAAAATCCCTCAAAAAATTTAGTTTCATGTATTTTCCTCCATAATTTTCTTCTACAATTTATTGAAAAAATTTAATTAAAATTTTCTTATGAAATTAATCTTTTAAACTAAATCTTTAAATTAAATTTGTAAACTAAATCTTTTACCTAAATTAATTTTTTACTTAAACTATATAGCATTTACTAGACAATTAAATGTTTATTTTATTTTATATCTTCTATCACACATTTAAAATAAATTGCTATAACGCCATAAAATGGTTTATATGTTACGTTTTTATTAAAAAAAAAAAAAAAAAACCACATTCACCATGCAGTAAAACAATTATGTAATGTTCGCTTTATCATAATTTACTATATCAACATAACAAGATTTATATGTTAAAGTTTTTATAAAAACAAATTAATCCCACATTCACCGTGTGGTAAAACAATTTTGTAATGTTTGTTTTATCATAATTTACTATATCACCATAACAAGATTTATATGTTAAAGTTTTTATAAAAACAAATTAATCCCACATTAACTGTGTGGTAAAACAATTCCGTAATTTCCGCTATATTATAAATTTCATTATCATTATTCGTCACATCACATCAAGGCTTTTCGAGGTTCGTTAAAAGACTTGGAGAGATTTTTTGGAGAAGCTACATTTTTATCAACAACATATTCAACGGAAGATTATCGAATTTGAAAGGTTAGTTTCCCTTTTGCTGTGTGCAAGTTTTAAAATTCAATAGGTTTACTAGTAGTTATGTGTCAATTGGGTTATTATTTTCGTGTAAAATACTAGAACAAAAACATATTCCAGTAAAATAGTACTTAACTTTTATTAATGAAATTTAGTTTACCCGACAGCCCCATGACAGGCATAAGGCCACTACGTCCACAGTGGGCATGGTGTGCCCAGTCGTGCCTGCTAGCGGAACCCACCCCCTCGGCCCAGCTGGCCAATGGTGAGGGTCGATTGTTAGAATTGATCCTCCACCCCCATGGTCCATCGGGCTCGTGGGGGTGGAGGCTCGATTCTTAGAATCGGGCCTCGATCCCCACAGGCCCGTTGGGCTGCGTAGGTGGGGTGGGAGGGGGCTGCATTTTTTTAATTTTTAATTTTTTTTAAAAGGTTATGTTTTACAAAATTATTTATGATTTATTATTAATTATCATTTTAAAATTTTGTTTCATTTTGTTTGTTTATTTAAATTATTATTATTTTGTAATTTATTGATTTAAATATATATGTATATTTTTTGTAGGAAAATGGCATCAAAGAAGATTTATGTGAATCTTTCTGGACCAAATACTGCTAAAATTAAAGGTGGATCCTCAAAAAACATTGTTGAACGAACCAAACCTAAGCTAATAACTACAAATATATCAAGTGCCTCAAACGATAAGAAGACGATTTCATACTAGAAGAAATCAAAAGAAGTGAAGCTTACAGAAAATATATGGTATGTGAAAGATAGAGAAGGCGAACAACAGTTGCAGATATATCTATATGTTGATATCCCTAATGATAGTGGACTTTATGAGGTGTTGGGAAAAGTCATAGACATCTGTTTGATACCGGACACTGAAGTTGTTTATGTACTTACAAAACTGCCCAAGTCACATGACAAGATTAAATATCAGTTATCATTGTCAATGTATGACACAACAGAGGAATCTACAAAGATGTGTAAACAAATTATAAATGACATTGCACAAGATATGGTAAGTATTGTTATTTATATTTGTGTTTTGAATTATTGTAACTGTATCATTATATTTTTGTAACTTCGTTTTTATTGACATATGATATTTTGTTTGACATAATTTTATTGAAAATCTTTCAATTATGTTGGGAGGCATTATTTTCATAGAGAAACATATTATGTACGTTGTCAGCAGTTTCTACTCAAGGTTAAAAGAAGATATGACAAACAAGCAAAAAATAGTAATTCATGATGCTACAAAACTACATCCAAGGGATCAACAAAGAATGTCTACAGTGGATAAATCTAGAAAAGGTAGACATGTTACTTTTGAACATGAGGAAGTTGAAACTGACGTTGAAGAATATGTTTCCATTACTGAGGATGACATTATAACTGATGTTAGAAAGGAGAAGAGACATAAAAGACCAAAAGTAACAATGCCCAGGAATGTCTCTATTATAGTTAATGATGAGAATGTTAGGAGGAAGAAAATGAAAGTTGATCATTCTCAAATAGTCAAGGCCAACAGTGAAGATCCTAGTGAAAATTCAAAAGAAAGCAGGGAAATCATTACACCAGGAGCTGATTTAGAGGATGGCATTATTAAAACAAAACAAAATGTCATTCAACATAACTTAACAAAGAAAAACTTAATTGAGGGTGGTCATACATTTCAACTTAATGTTAGACAAATCTATAAGCCAAGTGAAGGAAAATTTAAATATCAAATCAGAAAGCCACACCACCTGCATGTTCACAACTTGAAGACATTGATGAGGTACAATCCATATGCTCATGTGGTTAATTATGTGCTTCTTGTTGATCCAATTCAAGTTCCCAACAACGAAGCATTTGATAAGTCAAAATGTTTTTAATACAATTATTATGTGCTTGGGGGGAACCATTCTATAAAAGCTCAAAGGAAATTGATGGAGGAATATCCCAATAACCCACGTTTGGAAACAATGAAATGTATCATTTATGTTAGTTTATCAGATACAAAAGAAAAGTTATTGGCATGGGATCATAATACAAATAATGAATATAGGATGTCTATGACTTTCATCCAAAGGGCTAGATTTATTCACAATGAATTTGAAGAAAAATGTGGTGCGGATAAGATAAATGTTAATCTAGAATTTCAAAAGGAATGTTGTATGGAAATAGGTTGTCAAATTCAGGAGAAAATCAATTCAAAAGGAAGCAAAGTAAATTTTGATATATTTAGAAATATTGATAACATTTTCCAGTTAGCATTTAGAAATTGAGAGATAATGGGAATTTATTACTAAGAACATTGGCATTAAAACCCAAAAGGTCAAAAAGTCTAAACCATTGATATGTAGCAGCAGTAAATTAGGTCCTGAAATGAAGTAGGTTCCAGAACATATGACTATCACACCTTGGAGAGAATTGCAAGGAGTGAAGGATGAAAAACTTGTCAAAGCAATATTATCTCGTGTGAAGTCAGGGGAATTACCATTGGACGAAATGTCTAAAGAATTTCAAAATTAAGTTTGTTGAATTATTTTTACTTATTTCTAGATTATAATTTTCTTTTAAATATAACATATTGTTCTTGGTAATATTTGTTATACATGTCATTATATTAACTTTTTTTACTTTATCTATTCAGTCACAAAGTTTACATGAAAATACAAGAACAAATGGTTAAATTTTTGAATGAAGATAGTTGGGGTGACGTTGTACACAACTACCCAGATTCAAGTTCTACATCAACACTAAAAGATTTTTATCTTGGATTTAAAAAGGTATATTGATTTATACATTCATTTTTATTCATATGTATACTATTTTTATTTTATAACTTATACATATATTTGTTTATTTTATTAAAAACAGGGAAGGATGCAATTGGAGAACCAGATAGTTTTAGAAGCTTTATTAAAAAAAATTAAGATCGAAAAAAGCGTCTTAGGAATGTTGAACTTGATCCAAATCTTACTCATTTAATTTGGAATGGGCTTGACACTATTAAATATCAATTAATACAAGGTGATTGTGAAGACATTGCTAAACTCATACCTAAAAGGGATTAGTTCCTAGTTATTGCAGATATTCCCCATGGATTCAATATCCAAAATATTGACTATGATAGTGACCCTTTACTTATCAAGCTCTTAGTAAAGTGGTTGCGGGATTTTTAGAAATCACATCATCGTCATTATGGATATTTGTGACATTTCATTCAGATACACAATTGGCAATGTTATTGACAAGCTTCAAGGGGAAAACAAACTCAAAGATGCAACTTACATTTTAAGACGTTGAAATTGTACGTTTTATTAATGTTAACAAATTCATTTATGTACAAGTTAATTGAAATTTTACTATTTCATGTTTCAGGAAAAAGTCAGATCTTCTTAACCATGAAGATCAACCAATTATAAATTATTGTGAGTTCATCTATATTGATAATTGGACAAAAGATGATAGCTATAAGTCTATGCTTATTAATCGGGTAGATGGAAAGAGTCATAGCCAAGTATTGGTTTATGATGTTGTTTTGAAAAAACTAACATATGAAGATAAAGAAACAAAAGGAGAGATAGTTAAAATTTATTAAAAACCATAGTCATTGATTAACTATCTTATAGAATTATGTTCAAATGGAGGAGATTGGGTTCTGGATTTATTTTCAGGCTCAGGTAAGTTTTATTATATAGAATTGAATTTCAATATCTTCTTTCTTAATTTATATTTCATTATAATAATTTACTTCATTCAACAAAGAATTCATGCTTTTCAATTTCTTTCAGATGCAATGCAAGAAATTGGGTTGAAGAAATGGGATTTTAATGAATCGTATGTCGCAAAAAAGGCAAAGGAACCTTAACACCATTAGATGGAATGATTGGAAAAACATACATTGGGAGATTCACAAACATCAAAGATCCATCAGAAGAGGAAAATGAGTAAAATGAAGCACAAAATATTGTTGAAGAAGAAAATGATGAAACTCTAGAGGATGAAGAGTTTGGATTGCGTGATATTGTTGATTAAATTTAAGTTATGTTTGGAAATGAAGCTCAATTTTTGTAACTATTAATTAGTTATACTTGTAATGTTTTGACTTTGACATTTTATGAGAAGAATAAGCATTCAATTAATGTTGTTATATGTTCAATATTTGTATTATGTGATTTTCGCTTTATTTTTAATGTGAATCATTATTTTTATTTGAACATGAAATTCATTATAAAAAAAAAAAAAAAAACTATTATTTAACCATTTTTTGTTAAAATTTTCCTATAAAAATTGTGATTTTGACATGTCATTTCTAACAAAAAATTATCAAAATGTGTAATTTTTTAGTTATATTTACGTTCAAAATGTTTATTTTTATGTCAATTGTTAAAAATTGTCTTTTTTTTAGAAACAATTATTTAATGTGCATTGAAAAATTAATTAACGATATATAAATATGTAGAATATCGAAACTTTAAAATATCGGCCTTCTTCTTTAACTATGCAAAAAAATAAAGACCCTAGTACAAAAAAAACAAGAAAATATCAAGAAGAAGACCACTTTAAAATTTGTTAAATTTAGAAAATAACTATTCATATTTAACACATTAGAAAATTTAAAGTCAAGTAATAAGTCTTTTAAAAAAAGGGTCTGAAGCAGAATCCACACTTTTTAAAATTAGCATGAAAATCATTAACATTCTAAAAACTAATGTACATAAAAAAATTAAAGTGTCAAAAGCTATGCTAAAAATAATATATGTATTATGCATCACCACTTTTCAAAATCGGTCGATTTTTTTGATACCTCCACGAAACGGGTAATCGTATCAGTTCTTGCTTCAAAGTTTACATTGTTGTAGGTGGAAGAGGAAAGCAGCAACGTTCCAGAAGGAAGTTTTCAGTTCCCAGAAGATTCAAAGGAAGGAAGGTCGAAATCTTCAAAGGGCTAGTGTAGGGAGTGTGCAGAGGCTGACGCAGGCATCTCAGTGCAGAGGTCAGGGAAGTTATTTCGGAGGCAGGAAATAGATGTGGGTGAGAAAATTCTCACAATATTTTGCCAATGTTTTCTTCAGATTAGATTGCCACCTCAACATCTAAATTATTGTACTCATAATTGCTACTGAACATTAATAATAAAACCCTCATCTTCTGCACCAGTTTTCCCAAGTTGGGTTTTTCCAAGGACAGTTATCCAAAAATAATTGTGTCCATTTTATTGTGTGTGTGCTATAATTTCTATGTTTCCAGTATTTTATTTTCCACAGTATTTTTAAGGTGAAAATTGCAGTTGTGATTTTATTCGTTATTTGTTGTAAGCAAATACACTGCATAATTAATTCTTAAGATAGAAGAATAATCTCCACTACTTGCAATAGATAAAATTTCACAATGTTAGCATGACGTCAGTTGTACAGTCTACCTAGCCAGCAACCCAGTCAACCGTGAAAGTTGACTTTTTAGTTGTTGCGTAAAAAATTCAGAATGTCATAACTTTCTCATACGACATCAGATTGACCCGATTCAAGTGACATTGGAATCATGACGATGAACACTACAATTATCGGTTTCAGGAGATTTTGAGCACTTTTATTTTGATCCTATTTTTTTATATCTCTGGATCATGTAGGCCTATAGTAAGCTACAACAGAGTATGCATTACATTTGGATGTGGTTTCTATATTAATTTCATTTATTGATCAAACATAAGAAGGGCAACTCAAAAAAGTTGGTCGACATGCTTTCAAGGCCACCCACATCAAAGATCACAACTTTGGGAACTATAATGTACATGGAACCATTCACCAATGATGCATATAAATAGGCATATCATCGGGAGGAGAAATTCAAGGAGGTGTTTCAACAGTTGAAAAGTCAGTGTGATGTTCATGATGGTGATATCACCATTGTATACCTTCTCCAGGCTGGGTTACTCTATAGGCTAGATAAGTTATGTGTTCCTAAAGGTGAGCGTTTGTAGCTAATCAGAGAGGCTCACACCTCCAAGTTTTCATGGAACTTTGGTGCAGTGAAGACAATGGCCAACTTCCATAGGCATTTGTATTTGTCTAAGACGCAAGAACATGTAGCTAGGTTTATCAAAAGATGCATGTTTTGTTGTACCAACAAGCCCAGTAATAGAAAACAAGGTTTATATTATCCCTTACCTATACCCACTCATCCTTGGGAAAGAATTTTCATAGAATTTGCTAGAGGTTTACCAACAAAGAGGAATGGAAATGATTTCATGTTCATGTTAGTTGAAATGTTCAAAAATATGTGTGTTATAACGCTTTGTAAAAAGATAATTAGTGGGAAAGAAGTAAAAAAACGTCTTCTTTGGACAAGTTTGGAGGTACTTTGGGATACTAAGGAGCATCATTTTAGATAGGGACACTATTAGGTCCCTATACTACTAGTGTAACCCCTTATTGTTATTAGTACAACCCCCTTATTATATTTTTGTGCCCATGTAATCCCCATATCGCTATCATTGTGCCCAATATCGTTATCTATCTTTTCTATCTTTTTGTGAGATGGTTTCATAACATTTGGTATCAGAGATTTGGATTCTAGGGTTTTGCTGCTCTAAACAGGTCGTCGTGGGATTTTCGCTATAACCGTTTTTTTTTTGACATTTCAGAAGCTAAAAAAAAAAAACTCATTCGAGGAAAAATCTCATTGAACCTCGGGTTCGAATTTTAGATCTTATCTTGCTATATTTTTGGAGATATGATCTAAGGAAGTTAGGGTTTTTCCAAGCTCCTGAATTTCATCTAAAACAAGTCATCATGGAATGTTTGTTATAACTTTGTTGATACAAAGTTTCAGAAGCTAGAAAAAAATTCATTTGAGAAGAATTCTATCTGAACCTCGGATCCGAATTTTAGATCTTGTCTCACTATATTTGCAGATATATGATCTGAGGAAGTTAGGGTTTTGGAAGACACCCAAATTACATCCTAAACAGGTGACCTGGGTAAAATCGTCATAACTATATATCTGAGCATCAGATTGAAATTTCGTAAGATGTTGCAGAAAGGCGATGGACTATAATTTTCTGTGTATATTTTTCAGATCTGAAGGTCAAAACAGTTACACATGGCACTTTATACAAGTTTGATCTTCTGAAAAGGTATATAATCAGGTCATCTTGGGAGATTGTGCATAACTCTTTCTTGGAGAATCCAATTTCGATCAGAATGGTGGCATTGGAAGGACGCAAAGGGCTACTGCAAGTCGTGATTTCAGAACTAGAAGATCCGATACTCAATGGCAAAGCACATTGAGGACTTTCAAAAATTGAATATAAGGGAAAATGATATTCCAGAGAAGCAAAGGATTGATGTCTCCATAGGGACTTTAAAGGATAACATTCAACATGAGGTTCGTCTTTGGAAACTTGATTCATTGGACAATGCATTCAGGTTGGAAAGAAAAGTGGAAAGAAAAACTATGGCAACAAAGAAGTCTACCCCTCACAACTATAAAGAGGGAAGTGTTGTTTCTCCTAGCCTTCCAGAACCTATAAGGTTGACACCACAACAATTGGAAGAAATAGGAGTAAAAGGGCTTTGTTACAATTGTGATAACAAATACATTAAAGGTCATAAGTGTGCTGAGAAGAAATTATTTTACATTGATTGTGAAGAGAAGGAAGAAAAGGATAAAGAAACGTTAAAAGAAGAGGATATGCACTAGGAACCAACCCTAGAGAAAGAAGAAATGAATCCGACCATATCTTGTAAAGCATTGGCAAGAATTACCAATCCTCAAAATCTCAAGATCGAAGGACATATCAAGAAGAAAAAGGTTCAAGAAGTGAAAAATCACATCGAGAAAGAAGAAATGAATCCAACCATATCTTGTAATGCATTGGCTGAAATTACCATTCCTCAAACTATCAAGATAGAAGGACATATCAAGAAGAAAAATGTTCAAGAAGTGAAAGATCACATTGAGCATCAAGAAATAAATCCGACCATATCTTGTAATTCATTGGAAGAAATTACCACTCCTCAAACTCTCAAGATAGAAGGACATATCAAGAAGAAAAATGTTCAAGAAGTGAAACATCACATCGAGCATCAAGAAATGAATCCGGCCATATCTTGTAATGCATTGGAAGAAATTACCACTCCTCAAACTCTCAAGATAGAAGGACATATCAAGAAGAAAAAGATTCAAGCAGTGAAATATCACATCGAGCATCAACAACAAGTTCTCTAAATTTTAAAGGATAACGCCACTTTGGTGCAGAATCGAATGAAACAACAGGTATATCAACATCGTAGTGAAAGAAGTTTTGATGTAGGTGATTGGTTATTTTTACGGCTACATCTCAAGCAAGCTATTTATGAGAAGGAAATGTTGGCAATACTACATGAACTTAAGAAATGGCAACATTACCTAATGGGAAGACACTTCAAGGTAAAAATGGATCATGATAGTCTTAAATACTTTTTAGAACAAAGATTATCTTTAGAAGAACAAAAAAAATGGGTCACAAATATGTTGGGTTATGACTTTGAAATCATCTACAAAAAAGGGAAGCAAAATGTTGTTGCAGATGCACTCTCAAGAAAGGATGAGGATGTGGAAGCATTGTTTTATGCTATTTCTATTATCCAACCAGATTGGATAAACGAAGCAAGGGATGAATGGAAGAAGGATGAAGAAGTGTGACCACTCATTCAAAAGTTGCAGAAGATCCCAGTTCAAACAATATTTCCAGAACTTGACAAGGAAGAAAATATCATATTGGAACCTAGAGCAGTCACAGAAACAAGAACCCGACAGCTATGAAATCAATCAATTTCAGAGTATCTCATCAAGTGGAAGAACTTACCCGCTGAAGATTCCATAAGGGAAGACAAGAATTTTATACAAAAGCATAAAAAACTACTCAAGCGTTGAGGACAACACTTTTTGAAGGAGAGGGGCATGTTAGGTCCCTATACTACTAGTGTAACCCCTTATTGTTATTAGTACAACCCCCTTATTATATTGTTGTGCCCATGTAATCCCCATATCGTTATCATTGTGCCCCATAGAAGCCCACTATTGTTATTATTTTTCCCTTACATTATTATTGTTATGTCGGCTCTAATTATATTATTACCCCTTAGAATCCTATATATAGAAAGGAGGTCTTGTCATTTGTATCATCCAGAGAATTGTTCATTTGTGTAATGTAAAGGAGGTTTCCCCCTCGAAGAGGCTTATTTATAAGGCGTTGATATATCTTTTCAATCTTTTTGTGAGCTGGTTTCATAACAGACACAATATTTCTAAGTGTTTTGAACTACATTGTGGGAGAATATGGACATGAAGTTGAGGAGGTTTACAACATTCCATCCTCATATAGATGGGAAAATATTAATCAATTGGACTTTGGTGCAGCTTAGGATGGGTTACAATCAAAAGCATTTGAAGACCTGGAATGAAAATATGGTATATATACAACACTCTAATAATAGAGTAGTCCACACTTATATTGGTAATTCCCAATTCAAAACTTGTTTTGGATATTTTTTTCCTTCACCTTTGGATATTTCATATAGGAAGCAAGGAGGAGTGAGGGTGATCCAGGGGATCAAAATATGCTCAAAAATCAAAAGTTCTCGGAATCACCTGAAACTGGTTCCAAATCGTATATTTCATTATTTTGATTCCAACGACGCTTGAATTGCCTCAATATGACACCATATGCGAAATTTATCGCATTATAAAGTTTTTGGCAAACAATGAAAAACTAAACTTGCAAGTTTGACTGGGCTACTAACTGGGCCGGTCATATAGGTGATGTGGCACTAACATTAGAGGATGACTGGGCTATATGGTGGATAGGTGGGTCAATCTCGCTTTTCCATGTGGCAGTGTCGTATAGGTTAAGGTGTCAAGATTAGTTGGTTGGTTGGTTTTGAAGTGGCCCAATTAAGTGGTGCCATGTGGCCCTTGGGAACCATGTAAAAATTTGTTTGGTCGGCCAACCGACCTGGTGGGGTTCGATCGCACGACCTCTGTCCAACTAACTAGGTGCTCTATCGTTACACCATGTTGTGGTTCTTAACATGACCAACAGAGCAGTTTGGGGGAGGGAACGGGGCACATTGCCCCAGCCCCTAGTTACTCGGGTAGCATGCAACTAGATGCAGAAGCAGAGGAGTGCCAGGTGGTTAATCCCTAGCCCCAAGCCATATGACACACATACGACCAACATCGAAGTCGAAGCCAACAGGGGCATTAAGCCTTGGTCCCCTGTCCCATTGACACAACATATGACCACACTCGTAGCCAGCGATAGAAGGGCAGGTGCATGGCCCAACTCCTGGCCACATGGCCATAATGTGACCAAGAGTGAGGCTAAAAATTCGGTGCTTGAAGGGTTATTTGTGCGTTTAAGGAGGTGATAATTTTCACCCCTCGCGTGGTAATCAACACCAATCCCAAGTGAATTTATCACTCGGCGGTCTGCCAAAGGAAGAATTCGTTGCCGAGTTAGTTAGTCTTGTCATTTTGCAGGACAGATAGCACAAAAATGGAGAAAGAGGTCTAACTTGGTCATTCTTCAGCCATATTGAGCCTAAGAAAATCCTACACAGGGGTTTTTGGGTGTTCTGAACATAATGGGAGCATTTTTTTTTTATTTGAGCATTGTATGTTGGAAAATTTCCAAAGCCAATTCCTTTTGTGTTGCAAGCATAGATTATTTTGATGCCATTTTGAGACCTTTTTAGGCACTGAGAGAGACTAGACAAGGTTTTTCAAGCCTTCTGGACGCAACTACAACATTCGTTTCTTTATTAGAGAAGCCAATTTTTTAGTATATTCCCATTATATTTATGGAAAAATACCATTTTGACACTTTATTATTAGGAAATTGAATTTGTGCTTGCTTTTGTATCTCAAAATGAGTACGAGGACTTGTTGCCACATTCATTGAGAGAGTCCTTTTCTTTTGGTGCCATTATTTCTTTGTAAAAGGGAGTCAAATTGTGAGTGAGAGATCTTTGAAGGAGTAACAGTGCCACTCTAGAAGGATGTTTACTATATGATTCAAAGATTTTAATCTACTCTTTTTGTTGTTGAGATCAATAAAGTGGCCTAGCCATTGGAGCAGGGCCTGGAGACGTAAACCAAGAGGGGTGAACTTCGTTATCACTTGGTTGTTCTCTTCTTCATTTTTACCATTTTGAATTGCATATGATTTTGTTTCATCTTTAAGTTTGTTTAAAATAAACTATACACAATTCATCAAACTATGAATTAAGTGAACCTTTAAAGACCCAAATTTATAAAGACTTGCAAAGTATGAGAGGATGATTGATTTTTAGATCAAAGGGAGGGTGTTACAACTGATGCCTTTAGGGCTGAAAATTTTGTAGAAAATATTAGGAAATTCCATATACAAGTACAAGAGGCATTGTAAAAGTCACAAGAAAAATACAAGGCCAGGAATGATTAGTACAAAACAAAGAATTCATTCAAGGTGGGAAACAGAGTATGGTTACAGTTGAACAAGGAGAGGCTAGAAGGTCTTGGTGACAAAATCAAAGCTTTGTGACATGGCCCCTTTGAGATATTGGAAAGGTTGGGAGATAATGTCTCGGTCTACCCCCCATACATGCACATTTACTTTGTGGAGAATTTGAAGCACTATGAGCCTTCCATGCTAGCTCAAGAAGAGGAACATGTCCTACCTTCTGTAGAAGATTTGGCACCAAATTCTCAGGAAGAGTTAATTGCGCCAAGAGGCACTCTACAACCCAGTATGGGGGTAGATCTAAAGCATAAATGTTTAACATTTAACATTTAAAAATTTAATATAATGTCAATGTCTGGCCAGTATAAGGGTATATGTGTAGGATTAAATTTTTAACATTTAACATAAAAGTTTAACATTTCTATGTCCACTAAATTAAAAAATTAAAAATAAAACATTAAAAGTAATTAAAAAGAGGTTAAAAGTAATAAATAAAATGTTAAACACACAATTGATCATCAAATATAAGGAAAGGAGAACCAATGATCTAGATTCAAGTTTAGTACCCAATGTAATGTAAAGAGACCACTGAAGTTTCAAGATCATACCCCTGCAAATTATATCAAACCTTTGTAATAACATTGTTAGTTCTCTAAAGGTCAGATATGGAGCTCGAGGAAGTGGACTACTCTGCCGACCCTAACCCCTATGCTAGTATATGGAGAATCCCTAACCCTATGCTAGATTATACAGCCGCTGGGTTTTAGGGTCCATCTTGTTTGCACATATCCATTACTCCCCCCTCTGTTTCTATCCCCGTCCATCCACATCTAGCCTCCCTTTCACCACTCTCTCCATAGACTCCCTGGATCTTGACTTGCCTCCCCTCTCATCGACAACCCTCCACCTGCTTACCTCCTACATGTAGCCACCACACCCTTTTGGTCTATCGCCATCCAGGAATTTGGTCCACCCTACATCTTTTGAGCTTCCCTCCTCTGCAGGATTTGATTCGGTGACCAGACACAACCCACCTTTGTCCAATCCACTTACCCCTCCTATTGCAGCACCGGGCTCCTCATCCTTCCCCTCCGACTCTTTTGAAACCCGGGTCATCAAAGTTCGACACTCCTCTCAACAGTCTCAACATGAGCACCAAAGCTCGTAGGATCCCTTGCAGTATCATCGTACTACGCCACACACAGGGAAACAAAATCTTAGTGTGTGAAGGCCACAATCAAGGACCTCACCCTAAAATTCGGGGAAGGGGTAAACATGGGGGAAGTAGTAGACACAGCAGGCAGGGTTCTTGTTGGAAGAGTTTGTGGCCGCGCCTATTTTGCTGAGAGACTCAGACTCTGGGTCAAAGAGATTTGGGGGAACATCTTCAAGGATCTCCCAGAGGTGCAAATGTTGGCTCGAGGATGGTTCGCACTCTATTTTCAGTAGGAGGAATACACAAATTGGGCACTTACCAGATATTGGCATATAGAGATGGCTCTGGTCATGCTAAAGCGTTAGAGTCCTCTTTTTGATCCAGAGCGGGAACAAATTGGAGCTAGACCACTTTGGGTTAGGTTGCCTAGTCTTCCCCTGCACTTTTGGTCTGAAGATATATTCATTCACATAGGCAATGCACTTGGCACCTATCTGGACTATGACAAATCATACATCAGATCTGGAAACTGGTCATTGGCTCGTATACTGGTTTACTTGGATACTAGAGAAGGGTTGGAGGAAACAATCACACTGTAGTGGAAGAATTTCACCAGGATTCAAATCTTGGACTATGAAGGAGTGCCATTCAGATGTTGTAGGTTCCATAAGGTTGGGCACCTCTACAAGGAATGTTCGTTGGTTTGTAAAACTTCCTTTCCAACCAAAGAAGCAGAGGAAGTAGTGGCAAGGGCACCCATATCTGCTCTTAACCAAACTCCACTGGAATATTTTTGGGCATGGAATCCCCCCAAGGCATGTTTTGGGGCTTAAAGCCCAAGTTTTGACCAAATCTCCTTGTAAAAGCTCCGCGAATAGTGGGCGCGGGGCGCGAAATTATAATAGAGTCACAGGGTTGTCCACCGTAGTTTTTATAATGTAATGTCAGTTGGATAGATCTACCCATGGTCCACGGACGATGGGATTGTATAAATAGAGCGAGGCTCTAAGTATAGAATAGACAACTAAGCATGAGAAGTCTAAGTGATTGAGTCGAAGTGTAAAGTGCGTCTTTGGGTCGTAGAGTAGGAGAAGGCTCTGCAGCTGAGTGCGCAGAGGCCTAGTAGTCCACAGCTGAGTGTGTGGACCCCTGCAACTGAGTGTGCAGGGTGGGTCGAGTCTCTAACCGTTGGGAGAATCAATAAAGAGAAGTTTTTCTATAATTTTGTGTATCTTTTCCCGATTTAATGCATGATTGATATAATTTGCAAGTGTATTGTTTAATTACTGTGTGAACCTGTATGAATGTTCTGCACTGCTAATTATAACTTAAGACATTCAAGTAGGTGAAGGTAATTAATTAATACTGAAAGATAAGCAAGATCTCGGGTAATAGCGCAGAGCGCGGGACAGCCCCTGGTTAGGGCTATGCGAAGGTAGTGTATCAGGCTGTGAGGAATAGAAAGTGCACGAAGTGACCTGCACGCAGGAACAATCAAAGGACTAGTCGAACCTATCAGACATCTCAAGGGTGCAGAAACCTGGTTCTAGCACCCTCCCATACTACTTCGGGTGAGACCTCAGTCCATGCTCCGCGAATTGTTGCCGAAAGGGCCAGTAGTACAGGGATTTGTTTGGCTAATTAACTCCGAACCTGGGTCAGGCCCCAACAAGCCAACAAATGTTTATGTTGGCGGGACCTGGATCTACATAGAGATGTCTGATGTCGTATCACTGGAATTTGACAAAAAAGGAATTGAATATTGGTTGGACAGAAAGATTCATGAGTTTGCAGCGCAGGAAAACAGGAATCCACGACTATCAAAGGAAGAGTGGTTAGACTGCTACTTATATACAGAGATCCATGAAATTTTCTTTGCATCCTTCTCCACTAAGTTGTATGAGTGGATCACGAAGCTAGCAAATAGCCAAGGAAGGTGTAAACTCAACAAACCTATTGTGTGGACTCCATAATTGGTACACAGACTGGAAGCATCAAAAGATAAGATCGAGCACACTATCGATCACTGGCTCAATCGAATCATAGGAGGATTCATCACCAGATTTGCGGTAGATACTTCAGTTAGTTATAGCGAGGCAGAACGACTCTTCCTTAAGGGACTGCGAGGTAAGTACGTTAAATCTTTGAACACTTGGATTAAAATGCTACTGTGTGAAAAGCAAGTTATGCGAATAAATTGATGTTTGGGGCTATGCGAAGTGGGAAAATCTATAGAAACTAAGGTAGCACAGAACTAGAAACTAGCCCCTTGATTTCACCTCCGCGAGGGGGCGAAGAAGAGCTCGCGAAGGTTTCGCCAAGAAGTGTGATCAATTTGATAAGGCAGATAATTCTGCACATACCACCCCCACCCACACCACCACTAGTTTCACCATCTTCACCCCCATCTTTGCCCATACCACCTCCGCCACCACTGCGAAGCAGTATGGCAAGCGCAATAAAGCTACCAGTGTTCAAGGGAGTAGGGAATGAAGATCCAGACTAGTTTTGGTTCGTGATAAAAGTTGTATGGGAAGCACAGGGTGTCACGAATGACAATATAAAGAAGGCAACGTTGGTCAGCGCTCTGCAGGATCACGTGCTGACCTGGTACATTAAGCATTCCAATGACAATCCGAATGTAGGGATCACAGATATCCAAGTTGCGCTAAACAAAGAATTTAGTAGACCAAAGTCAGAGGCACAATATTGGATTCAAGGAAATCACAATGCTACCAGGCGAGACCCTGTGGGAGTTGGATCAAAGACTGAAGTACACAATTCACGAAGCGAACATGACATTAACTGATGGGCAACACCGTGAATGGTTTGTAGCATTGTTAACACCACATCTACAGAATGCGTTTTCACAACAAAGGTTAACCACTCAGGCTGAGGCTTTGGAGGTCGCGATGAGATTGCATGAGACTCTGATATAAGATCCTAACCTGGGAGTTTAGCAGATTCACGTGCAGTTGAAAAACTTGTGACTGGAGATGCAGAGTTTGAAACAAGACAGGACAACCTGCCTAGAGATGTGCGATGAGGTATGGTGCGTAAAATGCAAGGGCCAGGGGCATGACAAGGACCATTGCCTAGTGTTCACGAATTACCTTGCACGAGGAGGGCCAATGCGACTAAGACCAGAGGCGCAAGCAGGACCAAGCGCGGTGCCTGCATTCTGGTGCATGATTTGTCAGATAGGAGGAAAGCATGCTACAGATAATTTCCATCTATTAGAGAAGTATACGCAGAATTCACAGCAGTTGTTCTGTAATTTTTGTAGGTCCGTAGGACATGATGAGAAAACCTGTAGAAGTTATGAACTGATGATGGATCGAACTCCTACCTACATAGTTCAGGCCGAAACACGAGCCCTCGATCAAAACACAGGAATGGTGCACACCGGATTTCAGGGGCATGGACGAGGACGAGGTGGAGGGGGACCAGGAAGAGGTCGCGGACAACTGATATGCTACAATTGTGGGGGGCCAGGGCATTATGCCCGTGATTGTATGAATCCAACGCGACCATCATGCTTGTATTGTACGTTGTTTGATCATGAGATGGAGGATTGTCCCACATTGATAGCAAGGTTGCACGAGAAAGGAGCACTCCAACCTCCTCCAACTCAGAACCTGCAAATGATGAGGTTTAAGCCGCATGAGGAAGACCCTAATGTAAATATCATGATCCAGAGTGGTACTACGACAGGGGATGATAAAGGCAAGCAGTCTGAAGAAAGTACCTGGGTTCGCAAGGCTCCAACGAAGGAACCAGAATTTGATTTGGAGCGCGCTAAGGAGACCTTCATGGAAGGTAAGAGGAGCTTCACTGATGCCTCCACTTCAGGAAGTAAAGACAGACTGGAGCCGAAAATGGACCCATCGATGCTCACTACATTCTTGGAGACATGCATGAAGCTGTTGCGCGACAGCAAGGCTGTAAAGGGGCTACAAGAACTCATAATTAGATGCGTTGGGACCACGCTAGGAGAACCGCACGTAGTCCAAAAGCTTGAGAAGCACACGACGCGAACAGGAAGGGAGATGAGATTGACTGCGCAGATCGGGGAATATGAGATGGACCAAGTGATTATGGATCTAGGATCGGACACAAACATCCTGCCAAAGCAGACATGGGAGCGCATGGGCAGGCCTATGCTGCAATGGTCTCCTATCCAACTACGGATGGTGAACCAGCAAAAGATCCTACCTATGGGGAGATTGCAGGGAATCACGGTAGACATTGAAGGAGCAAGCGTGCTAGTAGATTTCAAAGTAATACAAATTTTTGATGATAGCAATCCCTACCCCGTGCTATTGGGAATAGATTGGGCCATTGACATGAATGGAGTGATAAATCTGAAGAAGCGCAAGATGATCTTTGAGAAAAAGTCATTGCGCGTAGTGGTACCTTTAGACCCTGCAGAAGGATCGCGCTACATGGAGCCGGTGCGCAACTACGATAGTGACGATGACTTGGATTGCATCTACAAAATAACCATGTGGGAGCAAGACTTGGTAAATCCAACCGCGGATGACCGAATCTCATGGGAGTGCGAAAGCTCCTACACATCAGATTTTGGGGGGAACGGTCGAATTCAAATTCAGAATGTGCTATAAATTACAAAGGGTTGCCCAACAAACAACACTTGGTCATTTTCGAATTGAGCTATCGAGCAGAGCCTTGATTGTTGTGTGTCGAGCATTGATTTAGCCCCTGAGTTCGCGAGTGCTAGATTTCTGGATGGATACGATGGCAACAGTTGAGGACATTATGGAGATAATAGAAATGACCGATGAAGAGGCCGCGCAGGCCCTGACTGTGGGGGATGCTCTGGAAGGTGCCAGATTGTGGCAGAAATCCTAAAATCACCATGCATGCCAAGACCCAAGAAGGACAAACAAGCAATGGTTCCCATATGTGTGTCCCTGTGGAACCCGCTGTGCACCAAGCTGTCTTACAACCCAGTGTGGGGGGGATGTGTAGGCATAATGTAATGTAAGTATGTCAATATGTTATATATATATATATATATATATATATATATATATATATATATATATATATATATATATATACATATACAGAGAGAGAGAGAGAGAGAAATATATAAATGTAAGATTCATATATATTAATTAATATTCAAATTAAGACATATATAAATATAAAATCTAATGTAATGCAAAATGTAAAATGTAATGTAAAATGTAAGGCATAGAGCTACCAATTTGATCAAAAGAAATTGGTCTGTCTATAATGTAATTTTAACATATTATTGTTTCTTTAACAACTTATTTCTTTATACATTATTATTGGTATAATAATCAATTGTATCAATTATTATTATTCTAATATATTAAAATAATAATAATCTCCATTATAAATATTATTATATTAGACCTGACATGTATTATTGATTACATGGAGTGACAATTCTTGATCATATGGATGCAGGGGGAGAGAGAGGAAAAATAGAGAGACAAAGAGAGGACACGAGACAAAGAAGGGGGGAGAAGGCGAGAGGGAGGGAGCTAGTGACATAGCTAGAGAGAGAGAGAGAGAGAGAGAGAGAGAGAGAGAGAGAGGTGTGTAAGGGATAATATATATATATATATATATATATATATATATATATATATAGATATATATATATACATATACAGAGAGAGAGAGAGAGAGAGAGAAATATATAAATGTAAGATTCATATATATTAATTAATATTCAAATTAAGACATATATAAATATAAAATGTAATGTAATGTAAAATGTGAAATATAATGTAAAATGTAAGGCACAGAGCTACCAATTTAATCAAAAGAAATTAGTCTGTCTATAATGTAATTTTAACATATTATTGTTTCTTTAACAACTTATTTCTTTATACATTATTATTGGTATAATAATCAATTGTATCAATTATTATTATTCTAATATATTAAAATAATAATAATCTCCATTATAAATATTATTATATTAGACCTGACATGTATTATTGATTACATGGAGTGACAATTCTTGATCATATGGATGCAGGGGGGAGAGAGGGGAAAAGAGAGAGACAAAGAGAGGACACGAGACAAAGAAGGGGGGGAGAAGGCGAGAGGGAGGGAGCTAGTGACATAGCTAGAGAGAGAGAGAGAGAGAGAGAGAGAGAGAGAGAGAGAGAGAGAGGTGTGTAAGAGAAGGAGAAAGAGGAATGAAGAGAAAGATGAGGGGAGAGAGAGATGTAGTTGCAGAGGGAGAGAGGGGGAGGGAAGAAAAAGGACATAGAGAGACAAAGGGGGAGATTGAGAGGGAGTGACAAGGGAGATATGAAGAGAAAGTGAGGGAGAGAGGAGAGAAAGAGGGGAGAGAGAGAGAAGGAGAGGAGATAGAGAGAGAGGGAGATAAGGGGAAGAGAGAGTGAGGGAGACATAGAGATTGAGGTGGCAAGAGAGGGAGAGGGAGAATAAGAGAGGGAGGGAGATAGTGACATGGTTGGAGGGCAGAGAGAGAGAGGGAGGGAGAGGGAGATGAGGGGAGATAAAGGGAGGTGGGAGAGAGAAGGAAATAGAGATAGGACATGAGAGAGAGAAGGAGAGAGGGAGGGAGAGAGAGAAGTGAAGTTGGATGGGGAGAGAGAGTGAGGGAAGAAGAAATATATAGAGAAAGAAAGGTGGAGAGAGAGAGAGGGAGTGACAAGGGAGATATGGAGAGAGAGTGGGGGAGAGAGGAGAGTGGGAGAGAGAGAGTGAGAAAGAGAGAGTGAGAAAGAGAGAGAGAGAAGGGGAAGAGAGACAAAGGGAGAGGAAGAGGGAGGGAGAAATAGAGAGATATATATGGACAGAAATGTATATATTTGGGGGGTTAGATAGAGAGACAAAGGAGGAGAGATGGAAGGAGATAGGGATATAGATGGAGTGGAGAGATAGGGAAGAAAAGAGAGGCATAGCGAATGGAGGGAGAGATAAAAATATGTGGAGAAAGAGAGTGTGTGTGTGTGTGTATTTGGGGGGGGGGGGTAGAGAGACAAATAAGAAGAGATGGAGGGAGATATAGATATAGATGGTGGGTGGAGAGAGATGGAAGAAGATAGAGATAGAGAGGGAGAGAGAGAGAGAGAGAAGGCGGGATGGGGAAGGAAGGAGGATAGAAAGAAGGGGAGAGGGGGGAGAGAGGGAAGAAGAAAGAGACACAGAGACAAATATAGATATTATATAGTATTATATAATATTGAATATTATTAACCATGGAGAAAGATGTAGTAATATTTTTACAAAAGGTAAAAGAAATTGGATTTAGAAAGTCATAAATATTTTGGTTTTCAATGAAATAGATGCATTGATTTTTGTTGAAAATGCAGCAAGAAATTGTTGGAATTATTATACAAGTGTTGTCCTTGATGGAAACTCATTCACAGGTCAGTTTAGTTTTGACGAAAGGAAACCCATAGTGTAACAGATCCATTCATATGTAACAGGGCATTGGTACAGAAGAACAGGAAGATGGAACTAAAGTCTACTAATCAGAATGAAGAAGTTGGTAAAGGATGGTGAAAAGAAGTTTAAGATGTATATGCAAGTACACTTAGTCAAAACAACATATACACACAGGTCCAGAGAACAAAAATTGCATATACGTATACACACACTTCCCATGAGAGGAAAAGCGCGTATAGGTTGGAAAATCAAGGAATTTCAAGAGTAGAGAATACTACGGGTCAATACCATGGTATTAGCCCACAATATTGAGTGAAGTAACGACTATTTGATCCTGCCCAAGAATACCATGGGTCCTAAGTGGTTTTGGTCCGAGGTATTGAGAAAGGCCTAAAACTATATAACAAGGAGAAGATCATATGGCCAAGGTGTAGAAGTGAAAAGGGTTTCTAAGGAATACTTCTATCTGAAGTATATTTTATGTTGTAGGGGGTATGTTGGTGATTTGATCTGAAATATTTTGTGCACCTTGAATTCAATGTTGGATCACGATCATGAGACCTGAAATGACTTATCATTTAATGACCTGATATTGGTTGGGCTAGATCTAATTATGTACCCCTGTTTTATTCTTTGAATATCATGATCTGGGTTTGTCGGAAGTCCGAAATAGTAGCAAAGTTATGAGTTAATATTTGCAGATCTGTATGCTGGTTTGCTTTGGTGAAGTTGTGTATACATTCTGGTTTGGCTCTTCCAAGTAGTGTATGTAAAAGAAAAGTATGTTGTTCAGAGATGACTGATCTATTTGATCAGTACTATTGTTTTACTGCTATCTATCAATGAATTCTTCTTAGATCTAAATGTAAAACTAGATGCATAAGGAGTTTGATATATGATTGATTGATTGTATAAGTGAGAAGGGTGATCTCTGCTACTGCCTGTGTAAGGCTCTGTAAATTGACAGTAGGTGTTCAATTTATTGCTGGTTGGTACAGATTTGATTCAGAAGTTTTATGTTTCAGTAGTTTTGAAGGTGTACGTAGGTTTCATTAAAGGAAGTAGCCTATACATGCAGGTTGGGCTCAATAAAGTAGCGTATACATTCTTATGCATGATTTTTGAGGTTGTAGTTGGTTCTGAATGATGAAGCAGGTTTTTGTGTTTAGCACAGTGTTTTGGTGACAGTAATCTGATTGTTCAGATTAATTGATTGTCAGTTGATGCAGTTTGAGTTTCAAAGTTTCTGATGGGTCCAATATGAAAATTTGATGAAACGAGGCCTTCATGTGTATTATTGTGTACCAGGAGCATCCAGTCTGAAAAATTATGAAACGTGGCCCCTAGAGGAGGAGAGAAGGTTGTAGCCTTCTATAGGTTGGCACCTACGTACTAGTAAACACATTGGTTAGTACAAGAGCTAGGGGGTTGTAGCTCCCTTCCAGTAAAAGCTGGAAAACGAGAGAAGGTTGTAGCCTTCTGCAGGTGGGTGCCTGCGTACCAGTATGTGTTTGCGCCAATACAAGATTGTAAACATATTTTATTATTATTAAAAGAAGACAGAGACGACAGTAGCAGGTGGTTTTCACCCGCATTAGGTTTCCACCTTAAATCTTGGTGTTCATGTGTGTTGCTTACATGTGATGGTTTATTCAATTTTTACTGCACTGTTTAATAAGTTACTGATGCACTAGTTATATATCAACACATGATAAATTAACTAAATCATTAGTTCTCTGGGTATACGCTGGTTTCAGTAATCACAGTAGCGTGTACACCCTAGTTCACTTCACAAAAGTATCATATATAAATTTGTTTGGGAAATGAAAAATTATTGATCTGATAACACTGATTCACCCCCCCTCTCAGTATTATTTCAAAAAATTGGTATCAAATCTGGTCCTTCAGAAGAAGCTTGATCTCTTGAAGGAAGATCTTTCAAGCTGAATAATCACGAAGGCATGGGATCCATCAGACCACCAATCTTCAATGGGAGCAATTTAGTATATTGGAAATTAAGAACCAGAGCCTATCTACAATCACTTGGAGCCGATGTTTGGGAAATTATGGAAGGATGCTATCAATTTCCAGTAGTAATTCCTACAGACTTTGCAGGTAAGAAGTTATACGAAACCAATGACAAAGCTGTCAATACATTATTGGGAAGTCTGTCAAAATCAGAATTTGTCAAAGTCATGCAGCTCAAGACAGTCAAAGAGATACGGGACAAAATCATTCAGAGCTATGAAGGATACTCTCAGGTAAAACGTGTTAAGCTTCAAACTCTCAGAATTAAGTATGAAACTCTTAATATGCGTAGTGATGAGAGTGTTGCTAGTTACTTTTTACATATAGATGAGATTGTTAATTGTATGAAGAATCTGGGTGAAGAAATAAAGGAAGTTACTTTAGTTGAGAAAATTCTGAGATCTTTGTCTTCTAAATTTGAGTGAAAAGTATCTGCCATAGAAGAAAAACAAGATCTTCAAACTATTATTGTGACTCAACTCCATGGAATCCTAACTACCTTTGAAATGAGAAAAGGAGGTCCATTAGATATGAGAGAATCTGCTTTTAGAGCGTCAGCAAAGGGAAAAGAAAAGGAAGAGCACAATGAATCAAAACACATTAGAAGAAGATGAGGTAGATTTTGTCAAGAAGCTTCAACGGGGTTCTGGAAGATTCAGAGGTAAGCTACCTTTCAAATTCTTTGCTTGTGGTAGAGTTAGCCATTATGCTACCAAATGTCCTCATAAAGATAAATATGAAAAAGGAAAATAATATGCAAAAGGAAATAGAAAACATGTTGTGAATAGAAGGAGTTACTATACGCATGAAGATAATGATGACTGATCCAATAGTGATGAAGATGAAACTGACCAAGATTATAGACTACTCATGGCTTATGACAATGATGATTTCTTAGATGCCTCATGAGAGGAATATTTTCTTGAATAAATTACTAAACTCAAAATCTATTTAGAAGAAAAGAATATGATCATCGATACGTTGACTCGCCAACTCACTGAAAGATAAAAACACAATGAAAATCTAGAATTTGAAACTATGGGTCTAAGAAAAGAACTTGAGAAGACAAAATCTCTTAATCTTAGATTTGCTAAAGGATCTGAAACATTAAATGAAATCATCAAAGTTTAGCGTTCTCCTCTGATAAAGACAAGTCTTGGATATACTACAGAATCATCTCAATCATAGAAGTCGTCAGCGTCCACCAGAAGCTATCTTGATGTAACAAAGACCAGTGAACAGTATGTCAATCGTCAGTAAAGGCCTAAAATTACTCATCGGGTAAATCATACCCAATTTACTCCAAGGATGAATATCAGTAGAAGCTTCAACCAACAGGTAAACAATGCCAAAAGATTCTATGATTGCAGAAACTTCTTTAATGGGAAATGTTTTTCATGTCATAACTTTGGGCATAAGGCTTCTCAATGTGTTGCTTACAAAACCATCATGACTAGAGAAGCACGAAATCAAAAGTGTGTAACGAGAATCAAGAAAATCTCCTATAATAACTTTTCTCCTCTTGAAAATGAAGTAGAATGTTCAATTTGTAACAACTTTGGTCATGAAGAATTTGAATGCAGGAGCAAATTTCGGCCATTGCGTCAAAAGGAGAAAACATCATTAAATCCCAATACATGGAGAAAGAGCTAATCTCAATCAGAAAGATGTGGCATAGCTCCATATGCAGAAGGACAAGAAAATCAGTGGTACATCAACAACAGATGCTCCAAACACATGACAGGTGATAAAGAGAAACTTCATTCATATAATGATTTAGAAAAATAAAAGAATGTCTCATTTGGAAATGACACTCCAGCTTTCATTAAAGGCAAAGGTTCTGTTTTCTTGAAAGAAAAGATTAAAGCTGGAATTGTCATGTATGTAGATGGTTTAAAGAATAACCTGTTGAGTGTCAGTCAAATGTGTGATCAAGGAAATGAAGTTGTGTTTCGATCAAATGGATGCGTGGTTCATGAACTTAATACAGGAAAGACCGTGATCAAAGGAGAAAGAACTCCAAACAACTTATACATACTCAAAGGATGACAACAACAACAATGCTATCTATGAAAAACCAACAAAAACTGACTATGGCATAGAAGATTTAGAAATCTAAGCTTTTCTCAAATAAGAAAAGCATGCAAGCTCAAAGCAGTTCATGATCTTCCAGATATCAATATCCCAAAAAATACCATATGCAAACCATGTCAAGTCGGTAAGCAAACTAGAGTTCACTTCAATGAAAAAGAAGGATCAACAAGTAAGCCTCTTGAACTCATCCATATTGATTTGTGTGGACCAACAAGGGAAAAGTCACCTCGTGGAGAAGAATACTTTATTTGATTTATTGATGATTTTTCCAAGATGTGTTGGATAGGTCTACTAAAGCATAAAGATCAAGCATTTGAAAATTTTAAGCCTTCAAAGCTTTAGTTGAAAATGAATCAGATCGAAAATTAAAATGTCTCAGATCTGATCAAGGGGGATAATTCATATCATATGAATTCTTTGACTTTTGTGAACAACATGGAATAAAAAGGCAATTCTTCGTCGCAAGAACTCCTCAAAAAAATGGCGTGGTGGAAAGAATGAACAAAACAATTCAACAAATGGCTCGAGCAATGCTTGATGAATTTGGAACTCCTACAACCTTCTAGGATGAAGTTGCATTTGCTGTTGTGACTATTCTCAACAAAGAAAATGTTCGGATAAATAGCAATCAAACTCCATATGAACTTTGGTATGGTAAGCCTCCTATAGTAAAACACTTTGTAGTGTTTGGAAGCAAGTGTTTCATCAAAAGGACTGATGAAAAACTTGGTAAGTTCAAACCCAAAGCAGATGAAGGAATTATTCTTGTTTATTCATCCAGAAGTAAAGGATATTATTGGGCCTTGAAATTGTCATTCACTTCCATTACATTTTCACTTATATTTCCATATTGTCACCTTCACTCCACCTCTATTTCATTACATTTACCTTACCATTATCATTATTGGGTCACATTTATGTTTTTCCAAACTTTATTAATTCTTAGCATTTTTAAATGAATTTATGGTTAAAAATTAGAAAATAATGTGCATATGCTTATACCTAACAAGTGGGATGAGATTGTTGACATGTGTAGGTCAAAAGGAAGCTTCTAAAAGACCTTTATGTGGCCTCCCAAAACCAAATTCGAATTTAATTGGAGAAGATCATGGGATCATAAGGATATGTGTTTAATTTCCTATTTGTATTGAAACTCTAAGAAGACATGTGTCTTATTATTCCTATTTGGATTGTAACTCTAGAGATATAGGGAGAGATTCATGGACTCTCATTAATGAGATAGCTTCTCACCATTTTGTATAAATAGGGGAAGTTTTCTCCTATCAAGAGGTAAAAAAAGGAAGAAAAGAAGTGAAAGAATTATAGAATGTTTTGTAACAAGGCTTGAGATGGAATGGGATGTAAAGTGAAGAGCTATTGATGTAATGAGATTAAGAGTGTAGATTTTCATTATGTAAAGTTGTGAGTTTATCAATAAAGAAGGTTCTTTTCTATTATTGAATTTAGAATGTGAGTTTTGCGAGTTGGAATGCTATTGGACAATGGAAGGGCCCCCATCAACCATGTGCATCCCTTTATAAATTTGTAAGATTAATTAGTTTGTTTTACTTTGATTCATGCAAATATTTTAACTATCCATTGAAAATGTTATTTTATTTTTCAAATGTAGATTTACCTCATTGTATAATTCTATGTTTCCTAAGAGCATCTCAAGAAAGTAGTGTTTTATCTATTTTCTAAAATTGGATTGCTTGAAGCATTAGAGCATACAATGACTTAGTTTTCTTTCACATGTCTTTACAATGCTTTCTTAGATTTAGCTTTACATTCACTGTTTAACCCTATGTTTTCCAAAGAGCTTCTCAAGAAGGTAGCATTCAACTATTTTCCAATATTGGTTGCTTGAGGCATTAAGAATAAACAGTGATTTAGTTTCTTTCCTTATGCTTTTGTCATGCTTTTTAGATTAAGCTTTCATCTATTGTGTAATCTCATGATCAACAAGTCTCAGAAGGTAGTTCTTCCAATTTGGGTTGCCTAAGAGGCTAGATAACATAGTAGCTACAAGTTTTCCTTTCCATGCTTTTATGATGCTTTCTTATATCACATCTAATGTATACTCAATTGCTTAAGTCATTTCAAGAAGATGATTTCGACATCTTCCTATATTGAATGTTCATAATAGTATTTGAGCATGTAGTAGATCATAGTTGTTTTTATATTGCTTGCTTTCATTTCATAGAATAGGATTAGTTTTATTTTTGATCAAGAGTTTTCAAGGATAGGATAGGAAGTGATTTCATTTTCATCTTATCAATGAATACAATTGTATCTAGAATAATGCTCTACTTTTCATAGACATAATTATGGCCTAGATTAGACTAACCATTCAAGATTTTGATTTGATTTTATGCAAATTAAGTTAGTTGAAGTACATTTCCTTTTCTTCCTTCTTAGAAATTAGTTTTTATATTAAACGTCCATTAGACTTAGTTGATCATTGACATTTAACATCCATTAAAATCGTTAGGCATAAAAGACAAAACCCTCAAAATAATACAAAAACATACTCAACGAAGTAAGAAACAAGGTTAACTAAGCACATATTGTGTGCCACACTTCATCAATTTACTAACCTTGGTCGATAATTTATGTTAGCAATTTAAGACATTAAATTGATTGAATAGATACAAATGTTATAATAAAAGACTTCAGAAAATTGTTGAAAGCATTGATGTTGTAATTGATGAAGCATGCAGAAATCCGGAACAAATGAAATCAACAGAGGAATATGACAGTGAGGAAGTTGGGGAATGCTTTCCCACATCAAATCAAAATGATATAGAAGAAGAAACCAATGAAGCACCAGAAGAAGATACAACAGACAGGGAAAAGACTCCATCCAGGTATGTTCAGAAGAATCATCCAGAATCTCAAATTCTAGGAGAAAAGGGGGTTGGAGTACAAACAAGAAGAACTCTTATAGGGACCTCAAGCTATCTAGCATTACTATCCTCCACTAAACCTCAGAATGTAAATGAATCCTGCAAAGATGAATGTTGGTTCAAGGCCATGGATGAAGAACTTGACCAAATTGAAAAGAATGATACTTGGGAGTTAGTTCCTAGACCTCATGATAAAAATGTTATAGGAACAAAATGGATATTTAAGAACAAGCTGAATGAAAATGGAGAATTTATTAGAAACAAGGCCAAACTTGTTTGTAAAGGGTATGCTCAACAAGAAGGTATAGATTTTGAAGAAACTTTTGCACCTGTTTCTAGACTTGAAGCCATAAGGATGTTTCTTGCTCTTTCTAGTTTTTGAAAATTCAAAGTATATCAAATGGATGTAAAATCAGCGTTTTTTAATGAAGATTTAGAAGAAGAAGTTTATATTGAACATCCAGAAGGATTCATTCTTGGAAATGATGCAAAACTCGTATGCAAGCTTAAAAAGGCTCTCTATGGTCTGAAACAGGCTCCAAGGGCTTGGTATTATCGCCTTGACAAATATTTACCACAACAAGGTTTCTCAAAAGGTTCCCCAGATAGCAATTTATACACAAAGGCTGAAAACGATAAACTATTAATTATTGTTGTTTATGTTAATGATATCATCTTTGGTAGCAATGAAGAATCCATGAGTTAGAATTTTTCTTTAGTAATGCAGCAAGAATTTGAAATGTCCTTACTTGGTGAACTTATTTTCTTGGTCTACAAGTACAGCAAACAAATGATGGTATCTTTCTTTCACAAAACAAATATCTGAAGCAGATCTTGAAGAAGTATAGAATGGAAGATCTTAAACCAGTATGTACTCCAATGGTAATAGGATGCAGTCTCAGTTCTAACGATGAATCACCAGCAGTAAACCCACCAACTTACCAATATATGATTAGAAGTTTTCTTTATCTAACAGGTACCAGACCTGATATCATGCATGCAGTAGGAATTGTTGCAAGGTTCCAAGAAAATCCAAAGGAATCACATCTCCAGTTAATTAAAAGAATTTTAAAATATCTTCAAGGAACTCAGGACTTTGGACTATGGTATCCTAAAGATACAGACCTTACTCTTCATGCATATACAGATGTAGATTGGGTAGGAAATGTTGATGATCGAAAGAGCACTAGTGGAGGTGCATTCTATATGGGTTCTCGGTTAGTGTCATGGTTCAGCAAGAAACAAAGTTCGATTGCCTTATCTACAATTGAAGCAGAATATGTGGCTACTGCATCTTGCTGCACACAACTACTTTGGATGATGCAAACATTGCAAGACATTCAGATCACATGTACTCCACCCATCTCCATTCTATGTGATAATACAAGTGCCATCAATATTTCAAAAAATCTTGTCATGCACTCCAAGACCAAGCACATACCCATTAAGTACCATTTTCTACGAGAACAAGTGCTTGAACAAAAGGTTAAATTGGAGTATGTTCCCTCCAAAGAACAGGTTGTTGATATATTCACTAAACCACTTCCCAGATAAACATTTGAATATCTCAGACAAAAGCTGGGAGTAGTTTCTGCATCATCTTGCTGTTAAATCCAGTTTTCAGAGGAAGGTTATTATACACGGGTTTCATGAAGTATAGTCGTGTATACACACAGGTTTCTATGGCTGAAGGAGCGTATATGTTTTTCTGACAGAAAAATAGTGGGTTAGACTCTGATATGGGTTCTCTATCTGATATTGATGATTACAGTCTGACGATATGCTTTGTTCATTGATTTTTATCTGACTGACAAAGATGCCTTGATGAATGACTTGTTGACAATGTACAAGTAGCATAGGTCCAGGGGGAGCATTAGCCTTCACTCACATTCATCATTGTTGGCATCATGGTTGCTGAGTTCAACCATGGCTTTAGATACTTATATCATTTCTTGCATAAGTCATGTAAAGATCTAGGGTGTGATATGACTTCTTCTGTCATGGTTTATATTTCAATGAGTCCTATTGGACATATGATGTAATTTGTATCCCCACTTTGCATGGGATGGATGATGTAATAATTGTTGTATTTCTGTCATGTATAAACAATTGGTATATCCCCACTTGATTGGGTGGATGAGTCAAATATGGTGTATCCCCACTTGATTGATGTATGTATGAGTCATTAGTCATAGGGAGGTCATACTAACTTAGTTGAGTTATAGAGTCATGTTATTCTTTTGAAACATATCTTTGCAAACTCGGCATGTACTCAGGGGGAGCATGGATAGCATAATGTATATCAAAGGGGGAGAATAACTTGGTCCGCCCTTTGCCCTTGATTTCAAAGGGGAAGAGTATTTTGGTGTCGCTTGTTATCTCTAACAGTTTCTACAACTTGCAGTAATCAACACCAGCATGGTTGTCATCAAGTCCAAAGGGGGAGATTGTTGGCATTATGATACAAGTGTTGTCCTTGATGGAAACTCATTCACAGGTCAGTTCAGTTTTGATGAAAGGCAACCCACAGTGTAACAGATCCATTCATATGTAACAGGGCATTGGTACAGAAGAACAGGAAGATGGAACTAAAGTCTACTAATCAGAATGAAGAAGTTGAAGGTAAATGATGGTCAAAAGAAGTTTAAGTTGTATACGTAGGTACACTTAGTCAAAACAGCGTATATACGTAGGTCCACAGAACAAAAAGTGCATATACGTATACACACACTCCCGCAAGAGGAAAAACGCGTACAGGTTGGAAAATCAAGGAATTTCAAGAGTAGAGAATACCAGGGGTCAATACCATGGTATTAGCCCACAATATTGAGTGGAGTAACGACTATTTGATCCTGCCCAAGAATACCACGGGTCCTAAGTGGTTTTGGTCTGAGGTATTGAGAAAGGCCTAAAACTATATAAGGAGGAGAAGATCATATGGCCAAGGTGTGGAAGTGAAAAGGGTTTCTAAGGAATACTTCTATCTGAAGTATATTTTATGTTGCAGGGGCTATGTTGGTGATTTGATCTGAAATATTTTGTGCACCTTGAATTCAATGTTGGATCAAGATCATGAGACCTGAAATGACTTATCATTGAATGATCTGATATTGGTTGGGCCAAATCTAATTGTGTACACCCGTTTTATTCTTTGAATATCATGATTTGGGTTTGTCTGAAGTCCGAACTAGCAATGAAGTTTTGAGTTAATATTTGCAGATCTATACGCTGGTTCGCTTTGGTGAAGTTGCGTATACATGCCAGTTTGGCTCTTCCAAGTAGCGTATGCAAAAGAAAAGTATGTTGTTCAGAGATGACTGATCTATTTGATCAATACTGTTTTTTTACTATTTTCTGTCAATGAAGTCTTCTTAGATCTGAATGTAAAACTAAATGCATAAGGAGTTTGATATTTGATTGATTGATTGCATAAGTGAGAAGGGTGATCTCTGCTATTGCCTATGTAAGGCTCTTTAAATTGACAGTAGATGTTCAGTTTATTGCTATTTGGTACAGACTTGATTCAGAAGTTTTATGTTTCAGTAGTTTTGAAGGTATACGCATGTTTGATTAAAGGAAGTAGTGTATACAAGTATGTTGGGCTCAGTAAAGTAGCGTATACATTATGATGCATGATTTTTGAGGTTGCAGCTGGTTCTGAATGATGATGCAGGTTTTTGGGTTTAGCGCAGTGTTCTGGTGACAATAATTTGCTTGTTCAGATTAACTGATTGTTGGTTGATGCAGTTTGAGTTTCAAAGTTTTTGATGGGTCCAGTATGAAAATTTGATGAAACAAGGCCTTCATGTGTATTGTTGTGTACCAGGAGCATCCAGTCTAAAAATTTATGAAACATGGTCCTTGGAGGAAGAGAGAAGGGCGTAGCCTTCTATAGGTTGGCGCCTACGTACTAGTAAACACATTGGCTAGTACAAGAGCTAGGGGGTTGTAGCTCCCTTCTAGTAGAAGCTAGAAAATGAGAGAAGGTTGTAGCCTTTTGTAGGTGGGTGCCTGCGTACTGGTATGAGTCTACACCAATACAAGATTGTAAACAGATTTTCTTATTATTAAAAGAAGACAGAGATGACAATAGCAGGTGGTTTTCATCCACATTGGGTTTCCACCTTAAATATTGGTGTTCATGTGTGTTTCTTATGTGTGATGGTTTATTCTTTTTTTTACTGCATTGTTTAATAAATTATTGATGCACTGGTTATAGATCAACACATGACAAATTAGCTAAATCATTAGTTCTCTGGGTATACGTTGGTTTCAGTAATCACAGTAGCATGTACATGCTAGTTCACTTCACAGAAGTAGCATATATAAATCTGTTTGGGAAATGAAAAATTATTGATCTGATAATACTGATTCACCCCCCGCTCTCAGTATTATTTCCAACAAAATTCCTAATTTCATTTTCCCTTGATTAAATTAGGATAAATTCGAATTTCAATTTCAGCAGCATATTGGAGGTAGTTAACTGAGGTGACATGTTTCTTATCACTCATTTAACTCAATAAATTCGAGTTGGAGACACTTGAGTTCAGTTCTACATGATTGATTGCTAATTTGTAGCAATCTATTTTAGTTAATTTGAGTTATTGTAAGCGTAACTAGTTCTCATTATCAGTAGAACTAGTGGAGGTTCAGTCAAGGGTGTGTAACTTTTTCCAGAATGAGTGATCATCCAGTTAGCTGATCAATCATTCCAAAATAATTGTTGCATGTAGAGAATTTGAGTCACCTAGTTGAGATTGGAGTTCAAGGGAAGTGTGATGTCAGTTATAAACTATTCCAAGTTGTACAGGTCATGCATGCAGTTAGAGAAGGACTTATAGGAATTTGCGCAATCCATAATGAGGAATTTCCTAAATAATAGGGGCCTAGTTCTTTGAGGAACAATACAAGGAAATAGGGGCTTGGAGGCTCGAATTTTTGGCTAAGTATTCGCCAAGGTCAATCAGTCAGGAAGAGGATGGAAGATACAGGTGCAAGTTGAGCTCAAGCTAGTGCAAATCATATTGTATTCATCCATATTCTTTGGTTAATGCAATACAGATAGTAAGGGGTTTTGAGCAGCTTCTTTCCCCTAGATAAATGTTTGTGTATGTGTATTGAATCTTGATGCAATTTAATGATTTATGTTCTCGATCGTGAATTTACTTCTGTAGATTAGTAGAGTAGCTTCTAGTCTTGTGATTTAGAAAATTTCATGAGCAGTTTAGAATCTACACATTAATTTCTACATGGTATCAGAGCTAGATTCATAGTAGAGAAGAGATTTTGAAGTTTTCATTGCAGGAGGTTCGAATTTGAAGATCAGTGTTACAGGTTTTCTCCAGGACTGAGAAGATGGCTTTCAATGGACTCAGGCTCGAGTATGCTTTGGAAGGAACCACAAATTTTGTGGCATGGAAGATCTGAATGGAGGCAGTATTGGATGATAATGGACTCTTAAGATACATCAAGAAAGATGTAGCAAAACCCGGAGCATCTGATGCCCAAGATCTTGCTCAGTGGAAGAAGGATGTGGCTGAAGTGAGGAGGATCATATTGGAGGGAGTTCGAGATCATATTGTCTCGAATCTCCATAGGAAAGAGACTATGTTTGCGATGTGGAAAACACTAACAGAGTTATTTCGGAACAATAGTGACCACATGAAGTTGGCACTCAAGGACAAGCTTCGAAGTATTAAGATGCAAAATAATGAAACAATTTTGTAGTACCTGAGAAGGTTTATATAGTGTCGTGATGAACTTGGTGGGGTCGGTGTTACTGTCCCTAAAGAAGATCTAGTAGCTCTAGCCCTCTTAGGCCTTCTAAAGAGTTGACATAGTTATCAAGATTTAGTAAATGGTAGAGAGAAACTACCAGGCTAGGAATGGTTATGGTCTAATCTAGTGCAAGAAGAAATAAGGCAGAGAAACAGAGACAAGACTTCATCCAAGGGCGAGGATGAAGAGAACTGTGCCTTGGATGGAAAGGAAAAGAAAGGGAAAGGGAAGAAATCCCAATCCAAATCAGAATCTATTCAAGGGGGCAAGAAGAAAGACTTGTCCAAAAGCAAGTGCTTTCACTATCACAAACTATTGCACTATGACATGAAATGTCCACACAATAAGGCATGCAAGAAGACCGCAGGAGGAACAATGAGTGAAGCCTTGGATTCATAGTTCGAACTTGATTTTACCCTCATTGCATGCATGGAAAGAACAATGATGGGTAGTGTGTGGTATCTTGACAACATTGTCTCATTCCACATGACGGGAAACAAATAATTTTTCAATGACTTGGAGGAGAAGGATCTCCAGATGCAAATCGAGATGGGAGATGATGGAAGGTATAACATGATTGGCATTAGTACAGTTATTTTCATAGGGAGTCTGTCTCCCCCCTTCAGGCTCCAGGATGTGATGTATGTACCGGGTATGAAGAAGAATCTAGTTTTCGTTGTGGTGTTGGAAGGTCGTGGTTATGATGTGATATTCAACAAAAGGAAGGATTTCTTGAGACACATCGCCATAGGAAAAGTGAAACAGATCAGGATTCGAGTAAAGAACCTCTACAAATTAAATGTGGAATATTGTGCAACATTGAGAAAAAAAGCAGAGAAGGTTTAGAGCCGAGTTGTCGATGATTTATGGCATACAAGACATGGTCATTTACATCATGGCACTTTTAAGATCATGCAACGGATTTCTACAAGCCTCCCCAATGGAGCACTAGAGTAACGAGATACATGCAAAGGGTGTACATTGGGGAAATACATAAAAGCCACATTCAATGATTAGGACAACAGGGCGCATGTGATCCTTGAAAGGATCCACTCTGATGTCTATGGACCTTTCTTGACATCCTCCACTACCAAGCACATGTATTATGTTATATTTGTAGATGATTTCTCACGGAAGTGCTAGATCTACTTCATTTAGAAGAAAGACCATACATTCTCCAAATTTTTTGAGTTTAAAGAACTTGTTGAGAAAGTGACCGGCACGAAAGTGAAGGCTCTCAAGAGCAATAATGGTGGTGAGTACGTGTTGAATGAGTTTAAAAATTATGTGCAAAGGAAGGAATTTGACGGAGTTGACAACACCTCATAACCCACAACAAAATGGGGTGGCTAAGAGGAAGAACATAAGTATTGTGGGAGAAACACGGGTGATGTTGCATGACCAAAGCCTACCTCTACACTTGTGGGCTGAAGCATGCAACACAACAGTCTATTTGTAGAACAAGAGTCCTCACAAGATTCTTGGCATGAGTACACCAGAGGAATCTTTTTCAGGGAAAAAACCAGATGTGTCACACTTCAAGATCTTTGGATCATCATTTTACTACCATGTTTCCATGGAAGCAAGGAAAAGTCTAGAGTCGACAGCAGAGTTGGGGATATTTGTGGAGTACACTGATACACCTCACAACTAACAGGTGTACTTTCCTCCCTCAAGATGACAGTGGTCATACGTGATGTGAAGTTTGATGAAGAGAATGCTATGAGGTGTTATCTTGAGAGGGAGCTTTAGTTGCAGCTTGATCAAGAGATTTTAGCTCCAAAGGAAGAACCTCAAGAAGTTATGGAGCAGCCACAAGCAAAAGAAGAGAGAGTGGAGACATCCACTCAAGCAGAGACATCTAGAGAAGGAAGAAAGCAGACCAAGGGAGCTGAAAGATTATTGAAGGATGCTAGAGAGAATGTGGGAGCACCCACATCACAGTGCAGGTAGAGGAGGTCACTGGATCGGTACATGGCTCTGATGAGTAAGCTAGTTGAGACAAATCCATCCTCATTCGAGCAAGAAATGCAACAACTAATAGGGGTTGATGCCATGGTAGATGAATATGATTCCATAGTCAGAAACAATGTTTGGGAAGTGGTCCCAATACCAGTAGAAAAATCAATGGTTAGTTCAAGATGGATTTACAAGTTAAAGCATGCAATAGATGGGAACATAGAGAAACACAAGGCTAGATTTGTGGACAAGGGCTTCTCTTAGGTGGAGAGAATTGACTATGAGGATACCTTTGCTCCAGTGGCAAGGTACTCATCCATCAGGTCAATTCTAGCATTATCAGCGCAGATGGGGTGGAAGATCCACTTGATGGATGTGAAGACAACATTCCTTAATGGAATCATTGAGTAAGAGGTGTATATTGAGAAGCCAGAGAGGTTTGAGACCTTTGATAGAGAGTCACATGTGTGCAGACTCAAGCGAGCGTTGTATCGACTCAAGCAAGCACCCCGTACTTGGATCGACAACTATCTCACCGATTTGAGCTTCACCAAAAGTGAAGTAGATGAAAAACTTTATTGCATTGTGGTATAAGGTAAATTATTCATTATTGTGTTATATTTCAATGACTTAATCCTTACTGGTGATGAGAAGTTGATCATCTTGCAAGGAGGACCTTGCAAGAGAGTTCGAGATGAAGGACATGGGACTCATGCATTATTTCCTCGGTTTGGAAGTATGGAAAGGAGATGGGGAACTGTTTGTGTCTTAGGGAAAGTGTGCCAACAGGATATTGAAAAAGTTTCCCATGGAGAGTAGCAAACCCATGGACACTCCTCTAGTAGGTAATTGGAGGAAATAGGATGCCACTTCAGGTGAGGAAGTGGAGGCTACAATTTATCGGCAGCTTGTGGATTCACTCATGTATTTGGTGAACACACGACCAGTCTGATATGTGTTATGTAGTTCACCAACTTAGTCAAGACATGGTTAAGCCAACCAAATTGTATTGGAAGGCAGCAAAGAATGTGTTTAGCTACCTCAGAGGCACCACTCAATTTGTTCTTTAGTACAGACGGATAGAGGGAGTAAAGTTACAATGCTTCAGAGATGCAGATTGGACGGGGATTCCATCAGACAAGAAGAGCACTTCAGGAGAAATTTTCAATGTTGGGTCAATAACAGTGTCTTGGTATAGCAGGAAGCACAAATCTGTGGCACTCGGCTCAGTAGAATCAGAGTACATGGTCGCAAGTCAAGCATCATGTGAGGCTATCTGGATGAGAAAGATTCTTGTTGGGTTATTTAGTTAGAAGATGGATCCTACAATGATTTATTGTGATAATCAGAGTTATATCAAACTCTATAAGAATCCAGTATTTCATGATTGATCCAAGCATATCGACATCTAGTATCACCATCTACGAGATTGTGTGCAAAGGTAGATTATGTTGTTTTAGTACATTCTGACAAAGGAACAAGATGCGGATATTTTGACAAAGGCTTTATCAGGAGGCAAATTCGATTTCCATAGAAGCAGGATTTGGGTATCTGATAATTCCTTTCTTGCTGAGAGGGAGTGTTGAAAATGCAGCAAGAAATTCCTAATTTAATTTTCCCTTGATTAAACTAGGAGAAATTCGAATTTCAATTTCAGCAGAATACTTGTAGGTAGTTAACTAAGGTGTCATGGCTCTTGTCACTCAGTTAACTCAATAAATTCGAGTTGGAGACACTTGAGTTCAGTTCTACATGATTGATTTCTAATTTGTAGCAATCTATTTTAGTTAATTTGAGTTATTGTCAGTGTAACTAGCTCTCAATATCAATAGAATTAGTGGAGGTTCAATGAAGGCTGTGTAAATTTTTTCACAATGAGTGATTATCCAGTTAATTGATCAATCAACTAAAAATAGTTGTTACATGCTAAGAATTCGAGTTACCCATTTGAGATTGGAGTTCAAGGGAAGTGTACTATCAGTTGCAAACTATTCCAAGTTGTACAGGTCATGCATACAGTCAGATAAGGACCTATAGGAATTGCGCAATACAGATTGAGGAATTTCCTAAATAATAGGGGGTTAATTCCTTGATGAACAACACAAGGAAATAAGGGATTGGAGGCTCGAAATTTTGACTAAGTATTGGCCAAGGTCAGTCAGTCAGGCAAAGGATAGAAGATACAGGTGCAGGTTGAGCTCAAGCTTGAGCAGAGCATATTGTATTCATCCAGATTCTTTGATTAATGCAATACATATAGTAAGGAGTTTTGAGCAATTGATTTCCCCTAGATAAATCTTTGTGTATGTGTGTTGAATCTTGATGCATGTTAATGATTTGTGTTCTCGATCGTGAATTTACTTCCACATATCAGTATAGTAGCTTCTAGTCTTGTGATTTAGAAAATTTCACGAGTAGTGTAAAATCTACACATTAATTTATACATTTTAGTGTAGATGTTGATTCCTAATCCTATTTGATTCCTTGCAATGGATGCATTGATTTCAGTGTAGTCGTTGATTTCTAATACTATTTGATTGCTTGCAATGGATGCATTAACTTCAGTTGTAGATGTTGATTTATAATCCTATATGATTGCTTGCACTAGACACATTGATTTCAATGTAGATGTTGATTTCTGATTTGATGTTACTAGATGTATGATGTACATTAATTTCAAAGTAAATAGATTAATAGTGTGCATTGATTTCAATATAAGCACACAAAAAATTATTGACCAAGTGTATTGATTTTTGTATTAGAGTAATTCAACCATAAATAAAATACTTTAATTTTCATTTTAAATAAAATGTTCACTTTCCTTAAATGTGTGCTTCTTGAAGCTGTAAACTATTTGTACTTGACTACATTCTTATTAATCTCATTTTCATCATTCAACATTATTAGTCACTTTGTGTTCAAATGAGGTAATAGAAAACAACTATCATTTTTTATTATTCAACATTGTCACATTGTCACTTTGCATTTACAAATTTTATTTCATCTTTCAAGTTATTAACAATCTCTATCATCTCAACAAATTGAGACAATTGAACAAATTTAAAATTAAAATGACCAGATTAGTCTTAGACATATTTAGAATATTTAATATGGACAGACTAATTAGATGGTCAACAAATTTTGTGTGACAATTGAACGCAGCGTAGATCTATCTTAACCCTGGAACTATCGAGCGCTGGGAGAGATCCAATCTCTTGAGGTACAAACATTTCCTCAAGTTTTGCACTCAAAAAAGAGGTTTGCACCTCGAAGTTTGATCTTCTCAACGCTTAACAGTTCAAGGATTAAGATAAATCTAAGATAGTTTAAAAAAGACATACTCTCACATAATTAATAGTTATACTTCTATTTCCAAACACAATACAAAGTTAATTTGTTTAATAAATTTAAATAATAAAACAAAAATTCCATAAAAATAATAAAAGCACAAAATATTTTTATAAAATATGTGAAAAATGTTCCTTAATGCCAAGAAAATAAGGCCAATTTATAAATACAAGAAATAGTTATTACTAAAATAAGCTTCTATGATTGGGTGAGAAAAATAAAATGATAAAAGAAAATTACAAAATATAAAAAGAACTATAAAAATCCATTAAATTTTTTTTAAGGTGGTCCATCAGTACAAAATTCACTAAATCCACTATGTTTATATTATTAAAAAATAATTATTAAACAATTATCATTATTGTGACCTACCAGAACTTTATATTATTCATTATAAAAGTATGGACTAAATCCACCATGTTTATATTTTTAAATAAAATTTAATGATATATCAGAACTTTATATTAAATCATTATAAAAAGTTGTGTTTATGACTGTGTGATTGTGCCTTTTACTTATGCAATTTGTGACATAAAAGTTTTGTTGCCGGTGGTGTGATTTCGTCTTTTACTTCACATGATCTGTGACATATTCATTGTGTATGTCACTTTGTTTTTACATGATTGATGACATATTCGTTTTGTGTGTCTTTTTGGAGGCGTGAGGGCCTCTCTTGAATTCACTTCGGGTAATGATTGATTGTGAAGTCCGGCCAAAGTGCTAAAATCCAGGATCTATAAATCTTGATTAAAAAAATGATTAGATATTTTTTTCTATTTTATTTTAATGTTCGAAAGAAGTTTTAATTAAATTAAAGTCAATTTAAAGTCTAAATATAGGATAAAAATTTATATGTAAGATAACAACTTAGTAACATTATTTTGAGTCAATGTGTGGTGGTTAGTTTCGTGTTTTTGGGTGGTAATTAGTATATGATATCGATAAAAATTTATATGTAAGATAACAACTTAGTAACATTATTTTGAGTCAATGTGTGGTGGTTAGTTTCGTGTTTTTGGGTGGTAATTAGTGTATGATATCGATTTTCAAAGGTATGGTAAAAGTTAAATATCTCTTAGAATGTATCATGTAAAGGTTTACTAAACTTACAAAGTAGGGACATCATCTTGTATGAACAATTTTGTAACATTATTTACAAAGAAATTGGAAGAGCAGTTATGGTACACAGCTCACACACAAAAATAATTTGTATTTTTTATATCACACCGAAATTACAATCCACAAAAATAATGCTCATGAGATCCAACAAAGTCCAAACAAGGAGAATATTGTTGAGAAAATCTCTCAACAATACTTTAACAACCAACGACCCAATCCTACCTCTATACTAATGTAAGCATTGTTCCAAGTCCCCCCCTTTAATGCTTACATTACATCATTACAAAGATTAATACAAAAAAAGACAAATTACGATTCACATGTCTCATCTGTTTGACTGGTCTTCCTCGATACTTATCCCCACTCTAAAGTCTTTTGGACAACGCCCTTTCCACCAACACAATTTTCAAGCTTCTCATTCAACTCATTTAAGACATAATTACCTCTAACCATCTTAATGAACTTTGTATAATTGATGCTCCTAAATATCCCGAAGGACAATCTCGATACTGGACTGTATCCAGAAGTCAATTATGCAACTGACCTTTCTACACAAATGGATCTCATTACAATACCTGTAATTGATTCTCTTGAACCCCGAAGCACAACAAGATCCATCAGTGAATAACAGATTCACACAATCAAATTAACGATATCTCTAGGCACCGAAAAGCTTCAAGAACCGCTAATTTAATTATCTTTCATGTTCAATAATTGGTTTTGCACCTTCAATTTACAAACCAAAAAATATAATTTTAATAGCACAAACACCAAGATTTCTTTAATGAAGATAATAAAACTACGTCAAGATTCCCATCACTCCCATCCTCTGGAAAACCTAGTGGTAAACGACCCTTCTACTGTAATGAATCTAACTAAACCATAGACAAAATGAAAGAAACATGCTTCTATTCATTGGCAAAGAAACGATTCAAACTTTTGAAGAGAACTGCAGATTGAAAACGCAACGTGTCACTTTGTAACGTTGGTGGACATGATTTTAAAATAGCTATGGTCAATTATCTTTGAGTTTAATTTACTGACAGCTTCCACAATTGTTAGAGCAGTCGACAAAGTATTTGCAAAATCAATCAAACACTCAACACGTTCAACCACAACACTCCTACAAACACAATATCACAGACACTTTACACTATTCTATGTATAAAGTATAAAACTTCATATCTCTTCCATTTTCTTGGGCCCTCCCTAGATCGAGTTAGGGCCATAAAGGCTCTGATACTAACAAAGAAATTGGAAGCACAGTGATGGTACACAGATTACACATAGAAATAATTTATATTTTTCATCTCACGGCCAAATTACAATCCACATAAATAATGCTCATGAGATCCAAACATATTCCAAACAAGGAGAATACTATTGAGAAAATCTCTCAACAAAACTCCAACAACCAAAAACTCAATCCTACTTATATACTAATGTAAGCATTATTCCAAATTGTCATATAATCTATGATATATTCATTGTATATGTCATATATCATTGTGTATGTCACTTTGTTTTTATATGATTAGTGAAATATTGGTTGTGTGTGTCTTTTTGGAGGAGTGAAGGCCTCTCTTGAATTCACTTCAGGTAATGATGGGTTGTGAAGTCTACCCAAAGTGCTAAAATCCAGTGTCCAAAAATCTAGATTAAAAAAATGATTAGATAATTTGTTTTATTTTATTTTAATGTTTGAAATGAATTTTAATTGGAAAAATTAAAGCCAATCTAATGAAAGTCCAAATGTAAGATAAAAACCTAGTAACATCATTTTGAGTGAAAGTCCAAATGTAAGATAAAAACCTAGTAAGATCATTTTGAGTGAAAGTCCAAATGTAAGATAACAACCTAGTAACATAATTCATTTTGAGTGAATGTGTGGTGACTAGTTTCAAGTTTTTTTGGGTGGTAATTAGTACGCCATATCGATTTTCAGAGGTATGATAAAACTTAACTATCCCCTCCAACTCCAATTCCTATCTGCTGTAATTGAGAAAATGTACCATGTAAAGGTTTACCAAACTTAAACCAGGAACATCATCTTGCATGAACAACTAGTCCCATGTTTTCAGAGTTACGAAATAACCCACCACTATATATAAATTCCTATGTTGCGAGAGTACCCATTAATCCTTAGAGCCAATTATTCCAACCCAGATAACCATTAAATCAAACCATTTGAAAAAAAAAAATTGAAAACCCAAATCATAAAGATGAGATGGTGCTGAAAAACTGAGAAACCCAACCCACCCATGAGATGGTTAAAATTGTTACAATCAGTAAATGCAATGGATGTTAAATTGAAATGAGTAAAATATGACCATAACAGGCAACAAAACCAGTAAATGCAATGGATGTTAAATTGAAATGAGTAAAATATGACCATAACAGGCAACAAAACAAGATATCCATGACTACAAAAATGCTAATTTGCTTGCCCAGATGAATATAATCATATCATTAAATGAATAGTGTTATTACATGAACAGATGGCAGTCTGATAGCTAAATCAGATCACCTGCTCCTTTGAAAAAAAATTGCTTACAACCACATTTATTCTATTCTACATTGTTCACTGCCAAAAAAAGTATTCACTTTCTACGGAACCAGAGACCTCACAACTTCACCGTTAGGACACTGTACAGACCATAACCGTTTCACACCCCCACACAAATAACAAACAAGTTCTCAGAAAGAATACAGGCAATCCCCAATTACAGCATCTCTGATGCTGCTTGTCTCTGTTAGCTCAGATCTTCCACAGATCTCACACAGATCCATCGGTATATAACACTACTTCTGAGTTCTAAGCCCCCCCCTGCAACAAATTTATTCTTGTAAAGCTGAAACAATTCTACAACGGATCTGCCAAATTCATCACATATGAGTTTCACAAGTACCATTTGAAGACCTTGAACTTGAGCTTAAGCTTGCATTTAGTATCCGAACTAGCAGCAGCCGAAGCTTTCTTCGAAATGGCAGCAGAGACTCCTTTGCACTTGATGTCTACTCTGACTTTATGAGACTTCCATTTCCCCATCTTCACTCTCACACGAGTCTGCAAATCCAGGTCTAGCTTGACTTTCCCCTTTGACTGTGCAGATTTCAGATTCTTGGCATCGGAGGAACTAAGGGCCAGGTTTTGACTCTTAAGATGGACTGTGGTGTTCTTGGTCCCATGGAAGAAACCAGGGATGGAGCCGTCTGCCAGATCTACGTCACCTGAGGAAATTTTCACAGAAAAGGGATCGTAATAAAAGCTTACCTTCTTGTTCGGATTCCTGGCATCTACTTGCAGTACGAACTCGTAGCTGAGGTGGGAATCTTTGGTGACATTGAATTTGGGGATCTGCACTGAGCTCATTGCAAAGCTGGGCTGGTGAGGCCTGTAGACGATCCAGATAACCAGTGCAGCGATTCCTGCAAGCAAAATCAGGAAGAGGACGAACGCGACGAGGCTGAGGCAGCAGAGACAGCAACGGTTTCTGCGTTTCTTGGGAGGCGTAGGGCGGAAGGTGGGAAGGGAGGCACCGTACGTCTGGCCCTTAGTATATGCGCCATTCAGGTTTTGGACACCCGGCCTGTTGGACGGGTACACTCTTTCTGCCATGGATTACACCACAAATTACTCACAAAACAGACAGTTCACAGACAAGAAATGCGTCTGCAGGAAACCCACCGTGCTTAAACTACAATTCCATTCTTGGGGTTTCTGGGGTTTCAATAAAATAAGGGGCAAAACAGCAGAGCAGAACGGAGCCAACTGGGCCTAGCGAACGCGTTCCTTAACCGACATTCCAGTTCATGTATTGCGTGGATTTATCTCCACAAGCCCTCAGTTTCGAACCCGGCCCATCAACATCCAATGACGGCCCAATTTTTTTGCTGGCCCAATAATAATTTCAAGATCGCTGAAAAATATGGTCCGTCCGTTGGTTGAAGAATCAATTTAATATAATTCCCACGAAAAGACGGTCATGGTAACAAATCATGAGCAGTAGCTGTCCTACAGCAACATTAAGCGCTCGCCGACACTACCTGGGTGTTCTCATTTATTCTATGTTTGTCGCATGTGCATGGTGGACCAGCGCGTTGTTTCTGGACTCCTTCCCCATACCGTATGTTGTCAAATCGGGGGTAGTTGTGGATGTGTTTTGGGTACCAGTGATTATGTAAATCTCAGTAACAGTAATTACAGATCCCCGTACCAGTGATTATCAGAATATTATTGATAATAATTATGAATCTCCCTCCCTGCAAATCTCGATGTAACGAAAATGCACAAGATTTTATCAGGCCGGTATGAAAATGGAAAATTGGTGAAAGTTATCCAATCTTTTGCACAGTTTCATGGAAAATCAGTAAATTATTATTCGGAAAATATATTTAACCAACAAAATGGAGTGTTCATGCTCTATTTAAATTTGAAGTTTCGATTTTTACAGTTTCATGGAAAATTTGTAAATAGTTTTTAGAAAATTTATAAATAATTTTACTCTGGTTGAATTTAGGCTTTTGTGATTCATATTAAATAATGAATCTATACAGGTAACGATGGTTTTAGATAGAGGAGGAATGACCTGTTATAGAGTTTTGTGAACCCAACGTTTCGGACTGCCAAGTGAGTCCATCATCTAAGATCCATATCAAGTTTATGAGAAAAGTTTTTCGGCCTAAATCACATGAATATTTGTTGATGCATTTCGAACAGATGAGTGTGGTTCATTGTCAGGGCAAGTAGAAGAACCAGATCATGGTTGCATATTAAATAGGGTTAACATATCATCCAACGGCTAGGTTTGACTAAAAAACGACTATATTAAATCAAACTAAATAAACAGCTAAAACTCACCAAAAATGATTAAATATGACTAATCAATTTTAATTATATAATATTATTTTACTTTGGCAAAACAAAATTACATTTCTCACATAAACTTCCACACTGCAATCCACTCTCCATTATAAATAATTTTTGAAAATATATATTAAAGCTATAAAGTTCCACTCTGGAATCATAAATAATTGTTTACAGTTTTATGGAAAATTTGTAAATAGTTTTTAGAAAATTTATATATAATTTTGTTATGTTATTTCCACGAATTTGGAAATAGTAAAACAAAATTATTCTTCTCATAGAAGCTTCTATGCCACAATCTACTTTCAATCATAAATAATTATTACAAAAATATATTAAAGTTATAAAACTCCACTCTAAAATCATAAATAAATACTTATTAGAAAAATATATTAAAACTATAAAATGAAGATATAAGTACTTTATCCTCTTTGAATTTGAATATTTGTTTTTTACAGTTTTATAAAAAGCCATAAATAGTTAATACGAAGCACTATAAAAAAAAATCAAAATATAAAACTGTTATTTCATAATTACTTATTTATCAAAGAATATTTGTTTTTAACAGTTTTATAAAAAGCCATAAATAGTTAATACGAAGCACTATAAAAAAAAATCAAAATATAAAACTGTTATTTCATAATTACTCATTTTAAAAAATTTATTAAAAAAAATTATATTCCCTTTAAATTTGAACATTTAATTTTTACAATTTTATGAAAAATTAGTAAGTAAATAGTTATTAATAAACATTACAAGAGAATCAAGATATAAAACTATTATTTTATATTATTTATTTAAAAATATATATTTAAGTCATAAAATAGAGCTGTACGTACTTTATCTTCTTTGAAAATTTAAACATATGATTTTTACACATTGTTATGGAAAATCAAGAAACAATTATTAGGAAAATATGTTTAATCGATAAAATGGAAAAGGTATACATATTTTATCATCTCCAAATTTGAAGCTCATATATTAAGGAATAAGCAAATGGTTTACCTTTTTTTACTTTGTTATTTTGTAATAGTATATTATTTGGTGAAAAAATTAGGTGAGACTTTGTTTAAATTATAATATATTTTTTTTGCCCACAGAATTACATTTTTCACATGTTTTTCCAAGTATTAAATGTTTTTATTTGAAACATTCTAAAGTATTATCTAAAAAGGTTAAGATATAAAATTAATTTTTGTTGATTTTTTTACTCCGGAGTTGGATTTTATTTATTTATAATAATATATATTGAATGATTATGTGTGTCGCTAATCCAGATTCATTTTAAATTTAAGAAGAAAGATTAAATTTTTAATGTATATATTTTTTATTATTTAATTCCATGTTATATATCAATTTTTTTATGTTAAAAAAATTAGACATTAATAAATTTGATACCTTCTAATACCTTATAAATTAGTGATTAAGATGGATCTAAGTTGGTTTAATTTTCTTTATCTAAATGTTGTCACATACATATCAGAGTAGTCTAACTATTAAACATTTCTTCCTTTTCCGCCATAATTTGGCCATAATTTTTTTGGTAAAATCATTAATTTAAAGGCGTATTTTAACTTATAGATGAAATATCTTTTTTTACCAAATTTCACCAAAATTTTGGCAATACAATTTCAAGATTTGCTGTTGTTTAAATAAATTTTTGAATACATAAATGGATTCAACACCTTGAAAAACCCCAGGGCACTCGAATTATGTAGATTAAACAATTTAAACTCAAGTTTTTAAAAATTCCTGTAATATTTTGATTAAAATTAACCAAAAAAATGGTTGTGAAAAAGGCCATTTCGTCTATAAGTTAGACTACGCCTAATTTAAATTGTTTAAAATGTGTTTTTAGATGTATAAATGGATCCAACACATTGAAAAATTGCTAAAATTTAAGATTCCAAGAAATTTGTGTTGGATTTCAGTCAAAATTGACAAGGTATCTAAACAAGGCAAAAACCTCTAACAATTATACCACTGTCATAACCTATCTATGTAGTTATTTATTTTTTATTTGATAATTAATGTTGTTTAAGATGGAGCTAACTTTTTTTTTTTAATGGAACATTATGTTAGGTTCATTTGTGACAATTTCTCTCTTATATTGAGTTGTAAAGCACCTAGTTATTTTAGGTACAATAAATAAATATAGTAATAAATAATTGGATGTTAAATACCAACCTAGATTCATCTTGATTCCGAATGTTTACATTATATTACATTAATCTTTTTATTTAATTTATTTTTATATAATTTGACTTTGCCAAAATGTTAAACATTACACTACAACATCTCTACCATATTGGGCTGGAGAGCATCTCTCAATGCAACAAGGGACTTCACTACTAAAATTTCTAGAATATATACACCTCAATAATATGGTTTTCCTCATAGAAGGTCATATGTTCAAATCCAAATAGGTTGGAATACATACACCTCCATAAATTTTAGTAGTTAGATCACCATGTAGGAAGTCCCTTGTTCCACAAATAAAGGATACTCTTAAACATGATCTTAAAATTAGACATCAAATTGATCCCATCACCCCAAATCTACTAAAACATTTAAAATGATGATGAACATATTTTACATACTTCAAATTTACATATATTACTTAGAAAAGAAAACGTAATCATTATCATCAATTTTTTTTTTGGTAAGCAAGCAAAGAACTTAATACTACCAAAAATGCTTTACATATAGTACCAGTTGAGGTGAGTTGTAGAGACTAGTGTTCAGACAAAGAGATGTTTGCAAAGCACTAAATCTGGTCTAAAATGAACTAGAGAGGGAACATCTACCCATAAAGGGAAACTAGATGGTCATTCAGAAAATGCAGAAGAAAGTTTAAGACAAAAATCAACATAGGACATACAAAATGATGCCTTCTAGTTTGACTAGAAAAAACTGAAACAACTATGTAAACAGAAGGAAGATAGAAGCATATGTTGTCTGATGAGGGACTTGGTCATGTTGTTTTCTTAGCACTGGATCTTCTTGAGGCTGGTGGTGCTTAGCTTTAGCCTTCTTCTCCTGCTCCAGCATGTCCAGATAGGAAAATAGATCAGCATATCCTTCTAGTAGCCATGGAGGACACTCCTATTCAATCACACAACCATAAGAGCTTGCACCTTACTATGAGGATTCACACTTGAAGACTTGGGCGATGTTGGTGGGAGGATTTGACTAACCGTTTACTTTTGGCTTTGACTAGCTATCAACTTTTGTCTTAGGTTTCCTACTGGATGGGGAAGGAACCGCAAACCTTTGGACATTTGTCCTTTACCTGCGCCACTGGAGGGACAGGGTGAGGAGGTACGACAAGTTGTTTGAGGAATCCATATCTATAGAGCATTCCTTGGAATTGGTAGATGTTGGAGTTAGGGGGGTGTGAGGGAACTTAATACCAATTGAACTAGACAGATTGCGCAGTGCGAGATAGTATTGTTGGATTGGACGCCAACCTCTTCCATTCTACATTTGATCCCTCCTCTGGCTACTTCCATGGTTTAGAGGTGGCACGCTAACAAGTTCCTTACTTCCTAGAGTTCGACACCTAAGTGCCTTTGCTCCTTCGCCTCCATTGTTGAACCCAAACGATGAATGTGGGTTGGAATATCCTAGTCAAACAATTCCTCATCTTAACCATGCTAGGGAGGGAGGGGAGGACGCCCACGACCTCTTGCCTCCATGTCTAGCTCTACTGCGTTCCCTAACCATTTTGCATGTCTGGTGCGATGGTGCTTGGAGTGATGGAGTTTGGAAGTTGTGACTACATATACAATGTCCCTCTTTTTGGAGTCCACCGCTTGTAAGGTAGAATGGAAAAGGGGAGGAAGGAGCAGAAGTATGAATGTCACTGTAAGGAAAATCACGAGACAAATACAGATGGAATGTTCCAGACAATCTCACTTAACTACAATAAAGCCCAATTAATTGAGCTCTACAATGCATGATCATGACCCATACTCACTTTTGATTGCGAGCATGATATCTATCATATATTTCCTAACAAATCACACTCCTCGATGCTATACCCAAATCCGTAAAATCATTATCATCAAAGTACTTTAAATAAATAAATTTTATTTATATATAATAAATTTTAAAATTATATAAAGTCATTATTCAAAAAATTCTTATACACTTCAATGATGTATATCACCTAAACCAAATTCATTACCATTAAATTATTTTAAATAACCAAATTTTATTTATACATAATAAATTTTAAAACTATATAAAACAATTATTTGAAGAATCTTACACATTATAAACTTTTTGCATATTTTAAAAATAAAATTAATAAACCTACCTTCGACCACATCACACTCCAACCAAGTAAGTACAACGAGAAATGAAGAAATCATCTGATATTGATGAAGTGTGAAGCATCTTATTATTGTTTTTCAACGCACATTGATGATGACATTTGAACAAAGTGCAAACCCTAAGACCGTGACCGTGACAAACGTCACATCAATCCAAGTTGGAATCCACGGGGAGGGGTATGGAATTGAATAATTGAAGCGTGGAAAGACATGCAAACAATGATGATTCAACAAATGCATGGAAATTGCGTGACACTTTGCTTAACTAGGTACAGCAAAAGTTGCGGTCTTAGAAAGGGACACCTCACCCTGAATGGAGGGATGCTTTGCTTCAACTCCAATTGGGATTTCCAAAAATGTCAAGCATCTTCTATTTAAAAATTCCCAACGTGCTCCCATATGCCTAATAGGCTTAGGTTAATCTTGTTTTCTATATATTAGTCAAATATATAAATATAATTCTATGTTATTTTACTTTTATTTGTTATTCATAATTGGTAGGATGTCCATCTGAAATATGGCATATTTCAATCTCTTACCTCATTTATTTTTACAAATTCTAAACCTAATAAATATTGTTTGTCAAATTATTAAAACTTTCCTTAATTTTAAAGGAAAGTTAAATAATTATCACATCTTTCCTTTCACTCATGTTTTCTTTAATAATATTTTGTGAGTTGTTGATATGATGAAATAGTGATAGGGGTAGAGTAGAGGATGGAACAAAGAAATTTGTCTTCTCTTGAGTATGAAGACACACATCTAACAATATAGTTGAATGTTTAGCTTTCTCTTGAAGACTAAGACACACATCTAACGATATAGTTGAATACCTAGCTTTATATATGAGGTTATAATTGACAATTACATAGTAAATATAATGATAGGGATAATGAATTAACAAAGAGGCTTCCTCCTTAATGTAGGAAGTTTTTCGCACATCAAGGAATAAAGGGTCCATCTACCATAAAACAATCTCAATTAATTATGTTAATTAAGTTCAAAATATAGTTTAGACTTAACCCTTCTCTAATATTATGTTCATTTGAGCCTTCCAAAATACACAATTTTGATCTCATGTCATTTGTGTTGTGTAATTCTACAACTCCTCCACCTCCACCTCATAGTGTGGGAAGTACATCATCCACATTGTACTCCAATGTCTTATTTATTTCATTTGTCATCGCCATGATTAGCAAAGGTCAAATTTCTCTAGACATGGAAATTTTTAAGGATAGAAATTTATTTTAAAGTTTAGAAACCTTGGCGAATCTCACTAGTACATAATATGCAATTTGTAAAATGTTTGGCAATGGTTTTGTAAAAGTATTCAAATTTGTAATAATTTTATATAGTCTCTATATATCATTTTGGCAATTTTTAAGGTAAAATAATTTTATATTATAAAATTTGGGCGAATAATTTTTAGAAAAAATGTAAATTAACAGATCTTTATTCTGGAAAAAGCATGGAAAATTAGCCCACTTGTGAATATTAGCCCCTAAAATTTTCCATGTCTCTAGATTGTGCGATGGGAAGTTTCTTTTGGTTATTTTATTCGTTCTCGTTAGTCGGTGTTCATACAACAATAATTAATTCCCTCTGCTAACATTTTGGGTACCTCTCTTGGTCACTCGCAAGACCTAGTCACCAGAGACCCCTTCATTGATTTGCCCATAGGATTTAGGTCACATTCTTGTTTCTTTGATCTCTCTCACTTTGTTGGGTCAATTTAAGGAATTTTTCTTTGAGGTTTCCTCCATCACTATAGGGTTTTTTGTTTGGGTTTTGGTTACCATCATATTCAACACCTGTTCCATTTTCACCTCTTCAATTTTCATCGTGTTAGGTTTACTAGAGTTGTTTTCCTTTGCCCTACCTAACTTCCTTTGAATTAGAGTTTTATGGATCCCATTTATCTTGAGGCCCTCATTAGCCAGAATCATTTCACTTCGTTTTGCACAAATTTCTTTGAATTGCATTCTTATGATTACCAATTTCCAATCACCCTATTGTTTGCTTTATATAGGGGAAATTCCTTATCTCCCCTCTTTTTGTTCATCATCTTTAATTTTCCACTCCCTTCATTAACAATGTAGCATAGAGCTCTCCCCTTTAATAACCTTGACAAACACTTTCAATATCTTTACTTGAAAACTCAATTTAAAAAGCATAATGCATAATTGAAGCAGATGAGGCAACTCCAAGCAATGTGTAATGAAGTGTAGGATTGAGAAATCAATCTCACATTTAGAACTCTAATGAATTATGTCACTAGGGTTGTTAATTTAAGAAATGAAAACCACATGTTGAACCACTATATTATAGGTCTTCCTCCTCTTCATCAATTTAAACATAGTCTTCCAAAAAGGTTCAGTCGCCCAAGAGAAATTGAATGAAGGGAAAGAACAACTGAACCAAGGTTGAGAGCAATTGAACGAAGGGCAGTGTTTAAGAAACCAACATCTAGTAAATAATTTAGATTTGAAATTGTAACACCTATTGCTTTTTTAATTTTTTTAAATCTATCCGCTATAAGGAGTCTATGTTAAGATATATACAAGTTGATTCTTTAGCAAATTGATATCCTCCTAGTCTTTTTATTTTGCATAAGGAAAACGAAGAACTTTAACCTAATATTTTTGTAATGAAATTTCTTAAAATCACATACCTATTTCTGACTCATCTTTTTATAACCTTATATATATATGTATGTATATATATATATATATCTATATATATATATATATATATATATATATATATATATATATATATATATATATATATATATATATATATATATATATATATATATATAAAATGAAAAATGGTTTAAAAACCATAAAATATATATACTTATTTGAAAAATATAAAATCAAAATATTGTTCACGGGGTCTTGGATAAACGGTGATTGAGTGCTCTGTTAAGGCACTCCTTGATGTGAAGTCACCGTTCAATTCCCCACCCTGATTGGGGTGATATATTGGACATGATGAAGATGTAGTCCTGCCAATATTACAAAAAAAATATTAAATCAAAATATTAAAAACATATTTATCGCTTAAATTAAATAATAATAATAATTAAATAAAATATTTCTTCTCATATTTTATATATAAATGTAATATATCTAATTTTTTTGTATTAAAATATTTATACATCCAAATCATTATTCTAATACATTAAATTGGAAAAAAAAAATGTTTACCTATGCAAATCATCATTTAATATATTAAATAGAAATAAAAAAAAATTGTTTCGTTTCATAGGCATGAAACGCAAGTAGTGGTGTTCCTAGTGAGCGCAACATTCTTGAACCTGACAATGGCTCTCTGAAGCTCGATTGTGACATGGTAATGGCTTCCCATGGGGGGCTCTTCCTCCTCTGCCTCCTCCTTCCAATGTCGCACAAGATGATGTCACGATCTTCGAATCCCTGATCACAGCCCTGGCCAATTGACCAAAGGCAAAGGAGTCACAAAGACTGTTCATCAAGAAGGTTGAGGACATTCATATGGTAGCCCTCCCAAGCAAAGTAATCCAAACAATTGTAGCCTTCTCACACCGAACATTAGTAGGTAATTTTACAGGGATGTGGCCATCGCCTTGCTCTATGGAACTTTGGATCTAGCAAACCTAGAAACTGAATATGAAAGGGGAGATTTGTTTCTATGATTGAGGAAATGGTTTTTTTGCATTCCTATTTGAATTAAAGAGGACCCGGATGTGATTTTCAAAAATGGACCATATTTTTTAGGATCAAGAGGAATGTACTTAAATCAGTGGTACTCGAACTTCAATTTAGATGAATACATTCCAATGGTGATATTGATCTGGGTGAACCACCATCGACGAGGTAGGAAAATATTTGGATAAAGCTTAGATAAAGGGTTCTCAGTTTGCTTGCGCCAAGATATGTGTACCCTCAGAGATAATGCTTACTTTGGGTGGTTGGAAATATTTCCAAACTCTAGAGTACAAGTAGATCTTGTTCAAATGCTGACACTGCCACGAATATGGTCACTTCGTCAGGGATTGTAAGAAATCATCATCAGGAAAAGGAGCAAAGCAATCAAAGGGACAAGGAGGGAACTAGAAAGTGCAGAGAAAAGGAAATAATAAGGGTAAGGCTTTCAGAAACAAACAACCCAATTTTCCCAATAATGGAGCTTCCACCTCATCAAATCCGTTCAACACTTTGTAGAACATCCAAAACAAGGAACAACCTCACCCTCAAAGTGTACCAAATAATGAAGGAAATGAGGAAGATCATGAGGAAGGATATATTAATGTGGGAACTGAGGTGCACGTTGAAGGTGAGGATTAACCTATAGTAGAGCAAGTCTCGCAGCAACCACCCCCAAATCGGGTCCAGTCGATGGTGGTTCACAATCTATGGGAGTTGTAGCTAGAAATATGGCGCAGACCTTAGTTTGGGAAGATGAGGGGAATAGACATGAAATAGGGAACAATAGAAAGAAAGGAGCTCTGAGAAAGGAGATCAGGAAAGGGAGGCAGAGAACAACAAAAGAATGGGGAATCAGAAAGTGATCCCTGGCATTTTGAAGTTGAAAAATCAGAAAGGGGCAGAGATGCTAGAAAAAATAGGAAGTACACAAATTCCACCTCCAAATGATAATTTTATCTTGGAATATAAGGGGACTAGGTCTACGCATTAAAGCCCACGCAATAAGGGATCTAATAAGAGCAGAAAAACCATGGGTTTTATTGCTAAAAGAAACAAAAATGGAAGCGCAAGAAGCAAATAAGACAACACAGACATTTTGGAAAGGATGTGAAGGAATAGCATAGGATTCAAGGGGAGCATCAGGAGGAATCAAGATTTACTGGTCACATGTGCACTTTAAATTAGTAGACAATCTGAAGATGAATTTTTGGGTAGTTGTATTTCTTGGAATGAAATACACGAAGGAAAATTTTCCAATCATCAATGTTTACGAGCCTATAATATACGAAGGAAAAAAATAATTTTGGGATTCCATTGCCTTTTTAAAGTTCAAGGATAACTTTGCCAACAGTATAATGGGGGGAGATTTCAACACAGTTATCAAAATGAAAGAAAAGAGAGGGGGGTCAAATGTTCAGGATCCTTTTTCGGAAAGAATTGAAGATCTAATCAACGAATGAGATCTGGTAGACATCCCTCCTAAAATTGGGAAATACACATGGATGCATAGAAGAATAGGGGAAAATTATATACCAGACAAATTGGATTCGCTTTCTCATCTATATCAGTTGGATTTTATCAGGATTAAATTTCTCTTTGTCCATATTGGCACAAGGTGAGTATGATCATCACCACATTTCTCTTTATCTAGCTCATATGGAAAATCTTGGCCCTATTCCTTTCCATTATAATACAAATGGTTCAATGAGGAAGGAGTCCCCGACTTAATTAGGAATGCATGGATATCAACAGTAACTAGTTCTTGTATGGGAACATAAAATCAAAGTTGTGAAGAGATTTTTGCGGCAATGGTTGAAATCTAGCTATGTTCCTCAAGGAAAAAAATGACACAATTTAGTGTAGCAAATAGATCAATACCAAAAAATAATGGAGACTATTCCAATAGAATCCTTCCATTTAGAGAAAGAACGAGAGATAAAAAAAGTAGATATTTTTTATCAGTCACCATGAGGAGGAAGTATAGAGGCTAAAAACACAGAGTTTGTGGTTGCAGTCAGGTAATCAAAACACTGCCTTTTTTCACAAGCAAGCTAAAGCTCATGAACTTAAGAACAAGATAAAGGAGATAATACCAGAAGGAAGGCAAAAAATTTCCACCTTCGAGGACATAAAAAAATAAGCTTATCATCATTTCAGTTTATTATATAAGGAGGAGCAAGAATTAGATAGGGATAAGGCATGAAAGTTTTTGCAAAAAGTTCCATATATAGTAACAGAGCAATTTAATCAAGGTTTTGTAAGTGAAATTACATAAAAGGAAGTAGTTGAAGCTGTAAAGGAATTGAACCTAGATAGATCGTTTGGACTTGATGGATTCCCCATAAGTTTCTTCAAGAAATTTTGGTCACTCATCAAGAAAGAATATTTGTTAAGGATGCTCAATAGTTCAAAGGAAAAAGGGAAATTGGGAGGACCAATTAATTCCTCTTTCTTGGCTTTGATCCCAAAGGAATCCAAATCGGTTAATTTCTCAAGATTCGGGCCGATTTATTTATGTAATTATGCTTATAAAAATTTAACCAAAGTTATGGCATCCAAATTAAAAAAGGTACTTCCCAATATAATATCAGAGAATCAAGGATGATTCATGTAGCAACGACATATTCTGAACAACATCATTCTACTTTAGGAGGCAACCCGTTCAATTAATGAAGAAGGGGAAAAATGCATGGTGATCAAGTTGGATATGGCCAATGCTTTTGATCAAGTAAGGCATTCTTTCCTCCTCTCAATGTTAGAAAAGTTAGGATTTTGTGATAAATTCATAAGGTAGGTAAATGCTTGTATTAGCTATCCCTAGATAACTCCCTTAGTCAATGGTATATCCACAAGTTTTTTTAGAGCCTCTCAAGGACTTTGGCAAGGATTCCCACTCTCCCCTCTCTTGTAAATCATAATGGTAGAAAGTATCAACAAAAATCTAGAACAAGCAAGGCAAGAGGGAAAATTAATGGGAATAAGAATCGCCAGGAATGTAAAGGATGTGAACCACTTTCAATTTGCTAATGATACACTCCTTTTAGGAGGAGCTTCAAGAATAGTTGCAACAAGATTTAAATGGATCTTAGATGATTATTTCAATCTCTTAGGGGGGATGGTCAACAAAATAAACTTCCAAATATATGGGTGGAACTGAGAAAAGGTAATACTCCAAGATATAGCCAACATCTTCGACTTCCTAGCCAATATTGAATGAAAAGGCTTCAAATATCTAGGCATTCCTATCTCCTTTGGAGGAACCAATGTAGAGGAATGGGAGGAGGTTATTACCAAGATGAAAAAGTGCATACATTTATGGAGAGCGTAGTGGATAAACACAATTAGAAAAATTATATTAATCAAATCGGTATTGTCCTCTCTCCCTGTTAGGTCCCTATAATACTAATGTAGCCCCCTATTGTTATTATTGTGACCATATAGCCCCCATATTATTATTGTTGTGCCCCATTGAAGCCCATTATTGTTATTGTTGTGCCCTTGCATTATTATTATTATATAGGCTATGATTATAGTGTGATGGCTTAGACTCCTATATATACCAAGGAGGTTTTGTCATTTGTATCATCCAAGAATTGTTCATTTATGCGATTTAAAAGAGGTTACCCCATCGAGGAGGCTATTTCTCAAGTTGTTAATCTATCTTTCCTACTATTATGTGATTTGGTTCCATAACATTTGGTATTAGAGCTTTGGATTCTAGGGTTTCGCTGCTTCAAACAGATCATCTTGGAATTTTCTCTATAAATTATTTTTTACAAAGTTTTTGAAGCTAAAATTTCGACCACGTGAAGCCGAAATCTTGATGAACGTCATGTAGAAATTTCAATTCTTGGTTCGCTATATTTTCTTATATATGTACCAAATAAGTTATGGTTTTTTCATGCTCCAAAATTCCCTCTCAAATAGGTGACCTATGGAAAATCCTCATAACTTTCTCTACGAGCATTGGATTTGAATTTTGTAAAAAATGACTAAAATTTCACAAACTGTAGATTTTCTTGTATCATTTTCAAGGCCGAAGGTTGCAACAATGACATGTTGCATTCCCTACAAGTTCACCCTATTGAAACAACCTATAACCAGGTCATCGTGGGAGATTAAGCATAACTTTATCTTGAGGAATCCAATCTTGGTCTGACTTGTGGAATTGGAAAGAAGACTTAGAGAGATACCACAAGACAAAATTTTGAGACTTTGGAGAGCTAAAATTACAAAGATACCATTGTTTCAATATCAAGCTCCTAAAAGCAAGAAAAAGGTGTGTATTTTTTTTTTAAATTGCATATCTTTTGTTTGAAAAATCAGTTTGAAGTGATTCCAAGGGCATATTGAAGCATAGATATCAGTATTCAATTCAAAAATTCCTCCCAAACAAAAGAATTATACACCCATTAATACCTTTGAAAGATCTATTATGATGCATGAAGAAGAAGAATTGCAACATGATATATCAAAATTACGAAACCAAGTGCAACAAATTTTGCTCTCACAAAGAGCAACCAAAGATGAATTAGAAGGGGACATGGATGTTTTAAAGTAGTAATTAAAAGGTGACATGAAAGTTTTAAAAGTAGACATGGAAGGTTTGAAGTAAGGTTTGACAAAGTTGCTACAAGAAATGCTTCCTAATGGTGACAAGGTATTCCATGAAAGTCATGATGAGAACAAAAAATTTATTAATCATGATTTTAGAGAATCTAACTTTGGGTTGAAGACCAACGACATTCCAAATATCGATATGAGGAAGTTTGATGGCAAGGATCTAGTAGCATGGATACTACAGATGGAGCAATATTTTGATCTACATGATGTGCAACACTCACAAAAGCTACAAATTGCATCTTTATATTTAGAACCTAATCATCTTGTATGGTATTGATGGCTTTGTTCTCGTAAATCCCTTGTCACTTGGCCAATTTTTACAGATTAAATGATAGCACATTATGAGGATACAAAGAGTAACACCTTCTTTATTCAATTGATAAATCTCAAACAAAAGGGTTCAATGGTGGAGCACATTGAGGATTTCAAAAAGCTGAAGATCAGGGTAACTGATATTCCAGAGGAGAATATGATTTATGTCGTCATAGGGACTTTAAAGGGTAACATCCAACATGAGGTTCTCCATTGGGAACTTGATTCATTGGAGAAGGCATTCAGGGTGGTAAGAAAAGTTGAAAGAAAAATTATGGCAACAAGAAAATATACCACTCATAACTATAAAGATGGAAGTGTTGTTGCTCCTAGCCTTCCACAACTTACAAGGTTGAAACCACAAAAATTGGAGGAAAAAGGAGAAAAAGGGCTTTGTTGCAGTTGTGATAGCAAATACACTAAAGGTCATGTGTGCTAAGAATAAATTATTTTACATAGATTGTGAAGAGGAGGAAGAAAAGGAACAAGAAACATCAAAAGAAGAGTATACACCAGGAACCAACCCCAAAGAAAGAAGAAATGAATCCGACCATATCTTGTAATGCATTGGTGGGAACTACCACTCCTAGAATTCTCAAGATAGAAGGATATATCAAGAAGAAAAAGGTAATAATGTTGATTGACTAAGGTAGTACCGATAATTTTATTCATTATAAGATAGCCAAGGAATTGGATTTCTTTCTATATCTGGCATCAGAGTTTCAAGTGATGGTTGCAAATGGAGGAACTATAAATTGCTATGGAAAGTGCCATAATATCAAGATAACCATGGGGGAATATGTATTGAATATTCCAATGCTTTCCATTCCAATGGGTGGTGTTGATGTTGTACTAAGATTCCAATGGTTACAACCTTTGGGTACAGTAGCTTTTAATTTTCAAGAACTTTTCTTGAAAATTTTTTGGGAAGGAAAGGAAATTGAATTAAGGGGTATCCCAGGGAAACCAAGGAAGTTAATCAAATCTAATGGCATGAAATTTTTTTGAATAAATAACAATGGGGATTCATTACACAATTATGCTCATTAGAGGTTCAAACATTGAAATCATCTATTTCTGCAGATCTCCAAAAGGTCTTTGACAATCATTCCAAGGTATTTTAGACTCCCAAATGCCTCCCACCTATTCTGATTATGATCAAGTTATTCACTTGATTCCAGGGAGTGTTCCTCCAAACATCAGGCCTTACATATATCCTTATGCCCAAAAGAGTGAAATTAAACGTATGGTTGCAGAAATGCTAGAGGTCAGTATAATTCAACCTAGTTAAAGTTATTTCTCTGCTCTAGTAGTATTGGTGCATAGAAGGATGAATCATGGTGTATGTGTCCGGATTATTGGGAGCTTAACAAGCTCACTATTAATGATAAATTTCCCATTCCTGTCATTGATGAATTGTTGGATGAATTACATGGAGCAATTTACTTCACCAAGTTGGATCCTCATTCAGGATATCATCAAATTAGAATGAAGACTAGAGATATTCTGAAAACAACATTAAAAACTCATGAAGGTCATTATGAATTTTTGATCATGCATTTTGGCCTTACTAATGCACCATCCACATTTCAAGGTTTGATGAATTCCATTTTCAAACCCTTCCTTAGAAAATTTGTGTTGGTATTTTTTGATGATATATTAATCTACAACAAGTCTCGGAAGGATCATGTTCAACATGTTGACAGGGTGCTCAAACTATTGAAGGAGAAACAATTATATGCAAAAACCTCCAAATGTTTCTTTGGGGTACAGGAGGTGGAATATTTGGGTCATATTGTATCTCATAAGGGTGTTAAGATAGACCTTGAAAAAATTAAAGCCATTAAGAAATGGAAAAACCCCACAACCCTAAAGCATATTCAAGGATTTATTGGGTTGACAGGCTATTATTGCAAGTTTTTAAGAATTATGGGAGAATAGAAGCACTTCTAATAACATTACTAAATAAAGATGCATTTTCTTGGAATCTAGAAGCAATTAAGGCCTTTAAACATCTTCAAGAGGTAGTGTGTCAAGCACAGGTATTAGCCACACCAAACATGAAAAAACCCTTTATTGTGGAATGTGATGCCTCAGGGAATGGAATTGGTGTTGTTTTAATGCAAGAAGGAAGACCCATTGTTTTTAAAGTCATTAAATCAAGGGAAAGTATTTACACAAAATTATTTATGAGAAGGAAATGTTGGCAATACTACATGCACTAAAACAATGATAACTTTACCTAATGGGAAGACACTTCAAGGTAAAAGCAGATCATGATAACCTTAGATAATTTTTGGAACAAATATTATCTTCAGAAGAGAAACAAGAATGGGTCACAAAGATGTTCAGTTATGGCTTTGAAATCATCGACAAAAAAGGGAAGAAAAATGTTGTTACAGATGCACTCTCAAGAAAGGATGAGGATGGGAATCTTTGCTCCGTGATGTTTCTATTATCCAACTTGATTGGATAACTAAAGCAAGGGATGAATGGAAGAATGACGAAGAGGTGTGGACAATCATTCAAAGGTTGCAGCAAGATCCCAGTACATTTGATGCATTTATCTAGAAAAATGATTCATTATGGTACAAAGATCGCTTATATCTTTGTAAGAATTTTGAACTAAAAAAAAAGGATTATTTTGGAATTGCACACCTCCCCCTTAGGAGGGTACTCGGGATTTTAAAAAAATTACCACACAGTCAAGAAGGATTTTTTTTGGGATGACCTTAAATCTAATATTCAGAATTTTGTGGAAAAATGTTTGGTTTTCCAACAAAATAGAGTTGAGAAAATTAAGACCCCAGGTTTGTTGCAACCTTTAGCCATTCCAAGTCAGCATCGGGAGGAGGTCTCAATGGATTTTATCACAAGTTTACCCAAGTCTGAAGGAAAGAGTGTCATCATGGTGGTAGTTGATAGAATTACCAAATATGCACACTTTTGTGCATTATCTCAAGGCTTTTAAAGCTAGTACAATTGCTACTACATTTTTGGAAGCAATTCAAAATCTACATGGAAACCCAAACAAGATTTAGAAGTGACAGAGATACCATTTTCACTAGAAATTTTTGGATGGAATTATTTTATTGTCTTGGTACTCAATTGGTTCATAACTCATCTTATCATCCTCAATCTATTGGGAAAACTGAGATAGTGAAAAAATGTTTGGAAGGATATCTTTATTACTTTGTATGTGATAAACAAACACAATGGTTCAAGTGGTTACCTCTAGCTAAATGGTGGTATAACATTTCTTTCCATACTACAACAAAAGTGGCCTCATTTATGCACTTTATGGATATCATCCACCGTCCATCACATCATATTTAAGAGAAAATTCTAAGGTTCAAGTAGTGGAAGAGAACATTGAGCATCAACAACAAGTTCTCTAAGTCTTAAAGGATAACCTCACTCTGGAGCATAATCGAATGAATCTGCATGCAAATCAACATCGCAATGAAAGAAGTTTTGATGTAGGAAACTGGGTATTTTTAAGGTTACAACCATATAAACAAATGTCCCTCAAGCAAGCTAAGAAGGATAATAAATTATCACCCAAGTATTGTGGTCCTTACAAAGTGTTGCGAAATATTGGTACTATGGCATACAAATTAGAGTTTCCTGAATCTTCCTCAGTACACCTAGTTTTACATGTTTCATGCTTAAATAAGGTTATTGGTGACAAACTCTCAGTTCAAACAATATTGCCAGAACTTGACAAAGAAGGAAAAATCATATTGGAGCCTGAAGGAGTCATATAAACAAGAACTTGATAGTTATGGAATCAATCAATTTAAGAGTATCTCATTAAGTAGAAGAACTTACCCGTTGAAGATTCCACATGGGAGGATGAGAATTTTATACAAAAGCATCCAGAACTACTCAAGCATTAAGGACAACACATTTTTGAAGGAGAGGAGCATGTTAGGTCCCTATAATACTAGTTTAGCCCCTTTATTGTTGTTCTTAGTGCAACCCCCTATTGTTATTGTTGATCCCATGTAGCCCCCATATTATTATTGTTGTGCCCCATAGAAGTCCACTATTATTATTGTTATGTAGGCTTTGATTATACTGTGACCCATTAGACTCCTATATATACGAAGGAGGCATTTTCATTTCTACCATCTAAGAATTGTTCATTTGTGTGATGTAAAGGAGGTTACCCCCTCAAAGAGGTTATTTCTCAAGTCATTGATTTATCTTTTCTTCTATTTTGTGAGTTGGTTGCATAACAATCCCAATATATAAGGGATCGGGTCTTCTAGCACCGAAAGGAATCATACATTAACTCAGTGAAATGATAAGGAAGTTCTTATGGCAAAGGGGGGAGAAGGAATGAGCGACGTTTCCATTTAGTCAATTGGAAGACGGTTTGACTGCCAAAATCAAAAGGAGGACTGACAATAAGAGACCCTGAATTAATGAATTTAGCATTGCGAGTGAAGATACTATGGAGACTTCTATCAGATACAAGAGAGTGGTGGAAGTGATCCTTTTTGAGGAAGTACTTCTATAAAAATTGGATTCTACGACCTAAGCAGGAAACATGGCCATACCAAGGGTCTAAGATTTGGAGGCTCTGTAGAGAGGTTGCTTTTATTATAATAGACCATCTGGGGTGGCAAGTTGGGAATGGGGCTCGATTACACTTGTGGAAGGACTGCAAACTAGTAGTAATGATTCTGCAATACAATGAAGAAGCTAGAAACCTAGCTCAATGGATGGAAGGTCAGAAAATATGCACAATTAAGTGTTGATATAACGAGGTGGGACAAACAGGAATAGGGATTATATGGAATAACATCACTATCCCATCCAATTTACAACAAGCATGGGATTTAATGATCAACGCCCTTATAGGACATGCCTCAGTAGTCACAATCAAATTGGATTGGAGGATACGAAAACCAAGTAGGACAGGGAATTATACAATAAAGGAGGGGTATAAGCTAATCGTAAGGGATACTTTATAAGGCAGAAACAACTCCATATGGAGCATAATATGGAACCATGATGGTATGCCAAAGGTCAACCTATTTTGTTGGGAATTGGTCCATGAGAAAATCCTAACTGCACAAAATTTGAAGAAAAGGAACATTCAAGGCCCGTCATGGTGTTTGTTATGTTGTCAAGCTGAAGAGGAGATCCCTCATCTACTTCGTCAATGTTCCTTTGCAGTGGAAGTATGGAGGCTATCACTGGATCCAATTGTGATTTTGACAACCATTCTAGAAACGCGGGAAACCATGTTCTTAAACTAGAATCAAAGACTTCCTTGGAAAAGAAAGACAAGCTTGGTGATGTCTAGATGTTGGATGACCCTTTTGAATTTTTTATGTCGGGAAATATTGATAGCACGTAATCGTGAAATATTCCATGTAGAGCGGCCAAACCCAAAGGAAGCAACCCTTAAAGAAATGTCAATGTTAAGTGAAACCATCTCAGCCCAAGGGATACAAGGAGGAAGAATTCGATGAACTAACCTCTATTGAAAAAGAATGGATGAAATGATCTCCAACCCAATTTCATGTTAGAAACTTCAGAAATAAACAATAGAACTCAAAACTATTTTATATTAGAATGGAACCAAAGGAATTCCATGTTTGGGTCAAAAAAATTAGGACAACTTGTTCTTTTCTTCAATGTCACCTTGAAAGGAAACCCCGAGGAGGCAGAAGCAGGAGGGGTTTTTTATCACCTTGGCGAAGAAAGGGAGATAAAATATGTCTAGGGTTAAGGGTGACGACCAATAATCAGGTAGAACATATGGCATTGTGGTAAGAACTAGAACTAGCATTAGCCAATGGAATGCAAGAATTAAAAGTCTTTAGAGACTCCAAAATTGTCATTCAACAAATAATAAAGTGTCGTACAATAGAAGATCCTTTTCTTCCCATGCTTTTGCATAGAATTGAATTTATAATGGTTCAATTTGATTCCATTGATTTCTACGATATCAAAAGACATTCTAATGAAATCATTGATCAAATGGAAAATTTGGCAGTCTTATTAAAGCCTGGATATTTGAAAATAAATGAGGAAAGATTATTATTCAAACCCCTTCTATAATGGTGCAAATGCAATTAGAAATAAGATAGAATGGGAGGCGCACTAAGCTTAGGATCAATAAACAAATGATGGAGTTAAGTCAGTCTCATTTCACATTAATTTCATTAAAGGTGATGCGTCAATATAATGTAGGAAGACATGTATGCATGGCCACTTGGAGAGGCTACGTAAGCCCGGAGTTGGCACCAGACAGAGGACACTCTTGTGATTTGATTTTTGTTATTGCGCAGAAGATAATTTGGCAGAGTCTTCATGTTGAGCCATTAATGGATCTAATGCAAGTGGAATGGAGGCGTGCAAAAACCTTTAATGTGATGAGACTTTGGAGCAAGCTCGGGAAAGGAAATGCATCGACATATAAGGAGCATGAAGGAATTCAGGAAGTTAAGGAAAAACATTTGCTCAATGTCTCACTGTGTTTGAGACAACATTTGCGGGATTTACAAGTGAAAATGGAGCGTGCAGAAGGAGAGGCAAGTGATCAGCTCAGTGCTCATTTAGCTGCGATCACAGAGGTAGTCAAGTTCTTAATCACAATTACATCCCGCCAAGTAGAAATACAACTCACTGAAACCAGAGCCAATAATTTCTCGTCGGTTAGGTCTTTTGGAGTTGAAGTTGGAGCGCTTACAACTGGTAACATAAATGATGAATGTTAGGGTGGAGAGTCTCGAACAAAGGTTGGACGACAATGAGATGGCACACAACGAGGAATCCAACGGAGGTTATGAGTTCGCGGGAATCAACGGGTCAGCTAATAATAGTCAATGAGGAACCTAGTTCCCGCTCTGAAGATTCCGAGGAAAATGACATGCAACAAAGTTGAGGAACTCAGTTCCAGTACCGATGATACCTGGGAAAATCAAAATGACATACAGCAAGCTGAGAATCTCAAGAAAGACCAGGTCATTTCGACTCATGAGGACCAATAAATATTTTTATATATATATGCAATGTCGTTAAAATCAAAATGACATACAGCAAGCTGAGAATCTCAAGAAAGACCAGGTCATTTCGACTCATGAGGACCAATAAATATTTTTATATATATATATGCAATGTCGTTATGTAGTTTTTAATTGATTTTTTTTGAGGAAATATGAGAAAAACCTTGTTAGTATACTAGTATGTGTTTTGAAGAAACTTATGTGGTGGGAATTTTAGAAATCAAATGGGCGAAAATTAGGTAGTAAAACATCTTACAACACAAAATCTATACCAAAGAACTCAATTTCACAAGAAAGAGAAATACATTAATTAGGTAAAGCAATGTTTTAAATTGAACATGCTTATTGTGATTTTGCATGTCAAGGAGGTGCACCAAAAGCTATTAAAGTATGTTTGGTGTATATTTGGCCTCATCAAAGAATAAATATTTATAAAAGAGGTTTGCATCTAAAGAGATTTGATCCCCTAAGTCAGTTTAATATATATATATATAAGGGGGGAGTTCTAAGCCACTGGAATCCTAGCTGTTGTTTCTTCCTTTTCATGTTTCCTTCACTCGCCACCATGAATGGGTTGTTGAGTTGGTTCCCTTGCCTTCATTTTCTAGGTGCAACTCCATTCACTCTGTCTGTGCACCCCTTTAGAGGTTTTGGTGGTGTTTATGTCGTCGTTATTCTTGTTGTCGGTTTCCTTTTTATGGGTTTTTTTTTTTTTTCATGGGTCTATTTTATTCAAACTGTGTTTCTTCTACCTTCATGTTGGTGTGGTTCTTGTATGCCAACGTGGGCCAAATGGATGGATTTAGGTGGTTTCTACAAAGTCTTTTCTCTTTTGTCTCTGTTGAGGGTTTCGCAGGTTGTTATGGTGTCGTTCCTGTTTTTCATCATTGATTCTTCAGTGTCATTGTGGGTGTTTCCTAGGGTTTATCTTTGGTGGGTGTCTTTTATTTTGGTGTCAGTATTTCAGATCTATTGCATTGTATATGGTGGTCCTCCAGGTTTGCCCCTCTTTCTCTGTGTCTATTTTTCCACATTATTTTAATCTTTGGGTTCAAGGATTTGTTTGTAGGGTTTATCTTGTTTGGACCCTTGGGCTTTTATGAATGACTGTAATGTGTAGTTCATTTCCTTTTGGAGATGGTCTACTTGCATACCCATATGGGTTTTCTATTTTTGGTGGTGATAATTTTTTGCCTCATCTGTATTTCTGGAATGCATTTACACATATGCAAAATGTAATTTAATTATTTTATGATGAACAAAATTATGTTTCTTTTCTTTATATATATATATATAAACTTATTTCATAAGAATACCATGGAATAACCATGGTTTGTCAAAATCTGAAGCCCAAAAATTGCCAACAATAAATTCACTATTTTACCTCAATTCTATTTTAATTATTATTTTTTATTTTACTTTTATGTAATTTGACCAAGTCGAAATATTTAGATAATAGGATATGACAAGATTTGACATATAGTCAGGGTTCAAAATTGAAGTTAACATTTCCCTTGAAGAGCTCTCTAGCTTGTCATAGAAGGGCATACAATTATTTCCTATGCAAATGAAAATTAAGATAAAAAAATTTCTTTGTCAATTTTGAAATAAAAATTATTTACGATTTTGTCAATTGAAGGATAAGAAAACTTTTCATAATATGTTTTACTTGTCATTACTTTTATGTTTTTTTCTTTTTTTCTTCATTAGTCATTCTTGTATACACAATAGAAATTAAAAACAAGAATATTAATCATTTTTCGATGTATGTGATAGTTCAAAAAAGAAATGTTATCACTTTTAAATACAATAGAATCATATTGTTATGGAGCTCATGTGTGCATGTACAACTATTTATTGAACAAGTGTCTAACAACTACTATGCTTTCTCCACTTGCTTGGATTTATGAATATTACTTTATCTCCTTATTATACTTGCTAATATGAAGACACAATAATACAATAGGTACTAAGTATCAAAATTGGTTCAATGTAGATTTAATTCATATTGAATAAGTATTATTCAACTTAAGCATTCATTTTGGTTGACAATTTTATTATTATTATTATTAATATTTTTTTATTGTTCTTTTGCATATGGTATTATGCATCATAATGCACATGTGCACCTATCATTGGGCTTATAATTTATATCGCAAAAGATTCTTGTAAGTTATATTTATTTTATAGAAAATTGTATTATTGGAGGTTTTAAATAATTGTTGTTTTCCTTTTTATTGGACATTATAGTGATATCCATACAATAATGCTATATTTTGATTTCCTTTAAAAAAATCATTGCGATTTTTTAAATAAATAGACCATTTATCCTATAAGAACCTATAATAAAGGAGAATAGTTTCATTGTATAACAATTTCATTGTATTTGAGGAATGGTGTCTAGGAGATGAAAGAGTAAATGGTCCTATTGAATTCCCTCCATATGATTCCTATATAGACTATAAATAAATGGTCCAATTGAATTTCCTCCATATGATTCCTATATAGAGTGTAAGTAAATAGTCCTATTAAATTCCTTCCATATGAGCCCTATGTAGATTGTAATAGTAGTAAATTAATGTTGAACCGCTACCATCCATGTGGATTTGTTCAAATTTACTTAGATTTCTTATCTAGTTTGTAGACTTGACACAATAGGAGGTGTGATCTATGAGGTGTACAAGAAATTTTAAATAATCTTCTTCTTCTTCTTCTTTTATGTTAGGAAGCATTTGTATCACTCATTCATAAAGAAACATACATCGTGCTCTATGTTTATTGGTTTGCCACTACGGAAACAAATCCAAGAGCATAGTAACAAAACTTTTGTCAATTTGAACAATTTAAACTCGAGGATAAAACAAAAAATATCAACTCCTAGGATTGCAACAAGGCTCTTACTAGCATATATAACAAAAATAAAGGGAAAGGAATCTATTTGGATGGAGAAACCACTTGAATGGTATCAAGTATTTCATCCTCCTCTTCAGAGGTAGATAACTCCAGGTCTACAAGATTTTTGGCGCTAGAATCATGACCTTGTCAATTGGCTTCCTCATATGATTTTACATGTCATCAATGCACAAGAGTATATCATGTTGGGTTTTAGAGGGCTCTATTGAAAATATTCCTAGGATGTTTTAGTGAAAATATATTTTTCATTTTCATATGAAAGGAATAGTTTCCCTTAACTTGTCAATATCGAAAAGCCAAAATGTAATTAACCCTTTAAATTGAAATGTAACCCTTCACTTCAAATTTGATCCCTAATTACAACATCTCTTCCATACTAGACTAGAGAGTGCCTCTTGACACAATACATGTTTATACAAGCATCTTTATACCAACTAGACCACTTGAAAAAAAGATAACTTGCTAAATAAAATAACATTCTAAATGTATTATAAATATAATCTTTAGTTATATATCATTATACTCGTATAATATTAATAATACTAGTTTATATGTGTATTTTTTTCTTTTATTTGTATTTTAAGTAACTAGCACATTTAAAAGGATATTATTTATGGTGTGTTTTGTATTAAACATTTAAAAATCTTAAATTATTTTGCGATATATATATATATATAATTTTATAGTTTCTATAATTTAATTTATATATTAAAAATTAAATTTGGAATTAATAATATTTGTTAATAAGTATAAATTCTCAAAAATTTCTTAATTTCCATCCATTTATTAGTGCTAATCTTGTAATGAGGGTTCTTTATTGATTAATTAGTTTATAGTAACACCAATATCATATTAAGAAATATAGAACTATATTTTACTTGGAAAACTCAAATGTGAAAAATGAAAATTTGTAACACTATTTTGTTTCTTTTAATAGAAAATCCATATTTACTATTTGAAGTGAAATTATGTAAATATTGTAGTGTTTAATAAAGAAACTGTACAATTAATGGACTCTTATCTAAGCACCATGAATGTTCCTCTCATAAGAGTTGTATGTAAATATTGTAGTGTTTAATAAAGAAACCATACAATTAATGGACTCTTATCTAAGCACCATGAATGTTCCTCTCATAAGAGTAACACATGTATTCAAAGAAATAGTTTTTTACTTTATTTTTTGGATTAAAATATTACAAGCCAGTAGAAATTTAAAAATTCGTTTATAGATTTATTTAAGTAATCAAAAGAGAGTTATCAACTATGTTATCAACTAATAAGCACTCAAATCACCTTGTACCAATTGAAATTTGAAAATTCTCGTTTATAGATAAGTAAGTAATAAAAAGAGTTATTTAAGTAAGTAATAAAGAGAGAGTTATTAACTAATAAGCACTCAAATCACCTTGTACCAATTGAAATTGGGGTAAATGAAGAATTGTTGAAATAGTAGTTTTTATGGTTCAAAATGTAATTCTTGAGAGCATTTAAGATTGTAATTTTCCAATGTCGAAATTGTAGTTTTGCATTCAACTAACAATTCTGATTGGATTTTTTATTAGATTAACTAAAAATCCACCAAAAAACATGGCACTTTGAATGTTGTTTATCCCCCACTAAAAAATGGGCTGGGGCACTTTCAGTGTTGTTTATTCCATACTAAAAAAGGGAAGGGGAAGGGGGTGGATTTTCCTCATGCACTATAAGATGATTTTGTGTTACTAAAAAGAGAATTTTGGGTTAAAAATATATATTTTTAATTGAATTGGTAATCATAATGCTTGTATAACAATAAGATTTCAAAAATAAAATGAATATATGAGGGTTGAATTCTACAATGGAAGAAAACTAAATTCATAATCCATTTTGTTGGCCGAAAAAGAAAACAAAGCTATCATAGACAACTTAAGGAATGATTAACTTATTGATGTGGGAACTTATCCTCATTTGATGAGTAGTTAGCATAGAGTGAATTATAAGAAATGTTGAATTGGAAAGTCAGTTGGAATGAACTCTAAGATGTAGTTATCAAGGGATGAATTATAAGAAGATGTAGCTGATGGGGAATAAAATATATAATGTGGATGCTTACTGTATTCCCACATGACAGTTAGTCGTGAACTATCCATAAAGTTTGTATTGCATAATGTCTTTAAGCTTTTATTTAATAATTTGGATGACAAAACTTCAAATCCTTTTAATGGTATACATTTTTTAATAGTTTTGTATTTTGTAGACCGAATTCATGTGGCTCAAAAATCATTTTACTTTTCAAGAGGGGTACTGGCTATTTTTAATGTTTTGAAATGTCTAATTTTATATGTGAGTGATTCCTAAAATTGGTTAGATATGTTTGCATTTTATATCATTTATATTTGGTATATAAGGTGTACTTGCATTTTGCACCATTTGTAATTAGAGTCATAGGGTGTTTTCATAGTTATAAGCAGTTTTGTTTTTTCAATTATAAAATTCTATGTTATGGTTTATAATAGTTAATAAAAATCATGTTGGTTTTGTGCCTTAAATTCACTCAAAATTAAATTTTATGGGGTTTTTAAGATTTTGTGTACTTAGAGTCATGGTCTTATTAGTGATGTATGGTTATATTGATGCATTTTTTTTGCTTATATTTTAGTCGCACATATTCAAACACACGTGATAAAGGTAATAATTTTAAATAACTCTCATCCAAAGCATTAACCACTATAATACTAAAGAAAGAAAACAACAATATTAAAGAGACAACCCAAAGTATACTCACATTTGAAGATAAATTATCTTCGTGCATTATCTTATATTTGGAGTCTAAAGTATTTTTTAGTCAAAATTGCTATAATTGAGTCCATTTCAGTGTCTAGAGTATTGTTTCGGATCTAAGAAGAGTTAGAAACATATGGGTGAAGTTGCAAGAAAACCTTATAATGTATTGAAGGTTTCACAATTTGGAATTTATGTCTAGAGTCATTTTATCTAAGTCTAAAAATAAATAGTGGAATTGAAGGTGTTTGGTGTTTTGGTGATTTTTCTTGTGACACTTTCTTTTGACACTGTAACATTTGAAGTACTTATTTGGATCATGACATCGTGTTGAGAATGGCAACAATAAATTCCAGTTTAATTTGTCCTTGAATTAAACTAAGAATTAAAATCGAATTATATTCTCATAACAACTTGTAAATAGTTAATTAAATTTAATTAACTTAATTAGCTTAGGAATTTCAGGTTGGAAGTCTTTCTGAAGTCATATATATGTTATCCCTAAGGTTTATGGGTCCAATATGAGTTTAAATTGAGTTGGAAATTAGATCACTCAGTTTACCGAGTTAAGTTCAGTTAAATTAGTTCCAAACTGTTTGAGGAACTAATAGAGGACTAATAGTTAGTTGGTGCACTAGTGCATCCACTAGTTCTACTCCAGTTAACTGAAGATTCTCTCATGAGAAACTCATGCATGTCAGTTCAGAGAAAGACCCAATTGATACTGGAGTGCAGGGGCAGTGAAATATCAGTGGTATTATTTATTGGAGCGTAAATATCATGCATGCATCAAAGATTGATCCTATGTTTGGATTGCGTAGTTTTGGAAGCATGAATTCCCTTTAAATACAGGCTATTCATCCTAGGAATTACGCAAAAGATTAGGGTCCTGGAGAGCTACTGAATAGGCTAAGGATTTGGTTTGATCTAGCTTGTGAGCTGAGAGAGTTGAGCATACTTGTGCAGAATCATTATAGTGAGAACAAGCTTTGTATCTTCACTCATATTTCTCATATATGCGATACAGATAGTGGGGTTTTGAGTAGTGGCTTTCCCTAGATACATCTTGTGTTATGTGACATTGATTTGTCTTCTTTTTGTTCATATTGTTTTCATCGATCTATTGGCTTCCACTGGTTGAAAGTAGAAGTAGATTCTTGTCATGTGCTTTAGTACATTGCATGAGCTTGTAATCTATAAGATTTTCTACACATCGAGTGTCTAAGACTTGTTCAATCATGTACATAGTTTAATTAATTACTACACTAGCACCAATTGTTCAAACCAACATAACTTCACTAAATCATCTGGCTACATGTATGCACATCATGCACAAAAAAAATGATCTACGCTAAACTCATAATAAGTTGTTAAATGATGAATTTCAATTTCTTTTCCAATAGCATTCTAAAGCCATACTTCTTTAATAGAATCCCTTATTTGGAATAACTATTGTTGAAAGTGACCAGAAGGGCATTAGGCATTATATAGCTATGAATTACATAATGACATTTGATGATGACACTACAAGGGTGAATGGACAATTGGATAAAGAATATAATAAGGATAATGATATATTTGAGAATCAATATTATTATACCTTGGGAAGAGTTATGGTTCAAGAGGAACAAATTTGGCTTGGGATGTGAAAAGAATGAGTTTGAATACTTTCATATTGCTAATTATTCCAGATACAATTATGAGCATAGGGTTATGTTGTCATTGCGACAAACACCCTCCAAAATTTTGCCTACACTTGAATTTCAAAGCCTAATTATGATCTCACTATCTGTCACCTCAAGTTGTTCATGCTCACTTTGCGATTCGTTGATACTTTTCTTATGAGATTCTAACTATTGAAGTCACTTTCTTACATGTGTCTAACATTTGAAGCATTTACAAGCGCTCTTCTTTCAAGCAATCCTATAAGTCAATGTGTACCCTAGAAAGCCAAGCACTGCACAATCCTTGGTAATAGTCAATGCACAGCTGCTAAGGATATTGAATGTGCAATGTTTAAGGACAGTGACTGCACAATTCTTTGTGGATGATGACTGCGTAGTCCCAAAAGACAATGCTTGCACAGTCTCTGGTGACAATGATTGCGCAGTTTCTAGAGATAGAGATTGTGCAGTCCCTGTGGACAGTCAGTGCACAATTCCAAGTTGACAACTCTCTCACTGTTAGTTGCAATTGTATCATCACCCCAGTGAGTTTTCTCAACTATCATTTTTACACACTTTGGTTTTCATTAGTGTCGCTTTCACTTTTGTGACTATTGTTTTTGCTTTCTTTCACTTTCACATGTGGTGCTTTTGCATTTTCTTTGCTATATCATGTGTCACTTTCTCTTTATTTAGCTTTTTCAAGTGTCATTTTCACCTTTCCTACTGTTGTAAGTGTCACTTTTAACTATTTTCACTCTTGCATGTGTCACACCTTAGCGCACCATAAGAGGCAACTCTAGCACACTCTTCTACATTAGATAATTATATATATAATAAGAATACATGTAAGACACTCTCCCAAAACTCAGTGCACTTTCTGGTTGCAGTCGACACTTATATCGTAACTTGTATTCTAAGTGTCGCAAAGTGATGTTTCCACTGTCACACTTAGAAAATAAGTGTCGCTTTGTTGTCGTTTCAATGGATGCATGGTGATTCTAGGTGTTAAGTGTTTCATTTTCATGTGGTTGATCATTTGTGAGTGTGTGATCATTTTTAAGTATTTCCCATACTCCAGTCTCATCCTTCTCCTTTACTGATCCCACACTTAGTCAATTCTTGAGTTTTCTTGCTTTTGCAACTTGCCCGATCAACCACCCATCGTCTTGCTCCCTTGAATTTCTCACTACACAGTCATAAACCCTAGTCAACCACCCTTTCCTCCTGGAATTGTGCACTGTGCAATCACTGCCTCCAAGGACTACACATTACGCAATCACAGTGCTCAGTCTTTGCCTCTTTCCCTTGGAAACTTTGAAATTCTCTCTCCCAATCAATATTCCACTGCGCACTGCACAGTCTTAATCAATAGTCGGTCCTCACTGCCTCCTTTAACTGGACAATTGCAAAATATTGTAGCCCATTCTTCCTTGAACTATGCATTGTGCAACCATAGTGAGCAAGCCTGCCTCACTATGTCACAGTCTCCCTCAACTACGTAGTTTTGTCACTGCCTCCTAGAACTATGCATTGTGTAATACCTGAGCCTCCTCCTCAGTCTTGCGCTCTATCTCATATCAATCAATGACTTGCATGAAGAATAAGATATATTAGGATATTTCTGGACTGATGTCGTCTTGTTATGAGTGAATTTCATCTACAGGTATTTTATATTGACATGACAAGATGATTGTCAAGGTGGATGCCAAGGAGATCATGCAAGAACACACTTGTGAAACTGAAGAGAGAAAGAGACTATCAAGAAATAATATGAAGGGACACTAGATCATGACAGATGATCAAAGGTCAAAATTGAGACATTAGATATTGGAGACATTTTAGAATAGTTAATTGTTGTAAAATATATGACATCTAGAAAGGTGTTGTTTCTTAGGAACTAATTTAGAAAAATAGTTAGGAGTGTTGTTATGAGAGCATTGTTGAAATGTGGCAACAAGAATATTCCAATTTTAATTTGTCCTTGAATTAAAATTGTGAATTAAAATCGAATTTAGTCTTACCAGCTACTTGGAAATAATTAATTAATTCATTATGGATTAATTAGTTGGAGAAATTCAAGTTAGAAGTCTTTCTGAAGTCATGCAACAATTATCCCTTAAATTAAGGAGATAAGGTTGAGTTATATTTGAGTTGTAATTAGTTAACTCAGTTTACTGAGTTAAGTCTAGTAAAATTAGTTCCAAACTGTTTGAGGAACTAATTGGGAGTTATCAGTCAGTTGATGCATGCATGCATCCAACTAGTGCTACTCCAGATAACTGAAGATTCACTCATTAGAAACTCATGCATGTCTATTATGAGAAAGAACCAGTTGAGAATAAAGTCAAGGACACTTTACTATCAGTTGCAAGTGTTTTCCTATAAAGAAAACTCATGCATGCAGAAGGAATAATTCCTTGAGGATTGCGTAGTTCTGATAGTGTGTGAGAGCAGTGTTACACTTGGTAACAGGAGATCATCCACAAGGAACAGTGCAAGGAAATAGGAGCTGGGAGGGCAGAGAGGAAGGCTTGTGAGAAGCTTTGTTTGCCTATGAGCATCTGTGAGGATTGTACTGAGAGCTGGCTAGCTGTGAGAGTTGAGGCTTTGTATAATTCCTATGTATTTCCACCTTGTATGATAATACAGATAGTGGGGTTTTTAGCTGAGGCTTTCCCCGAGGTATTCTCATTTGTATTGTGTATTGATTCATCTTCTTCTGGTTATATGTGTTCATCTCGATATTTAAGCTTTTGCAAAACTTTCATATTAGAAGTAGGTTATAGTATTCTGCTTTGATTTATATTGCATTATCGGGTTAACCTACAACAGATTTTCTACATGGTTGTAGAGAGATAGATTTGTAGGGAAATTTCTACATGGTATCAGAGCCAAGCCATGGTATCAGAGCTGTGAACAATATACTGAGAAGAGAATTCGAAGTTTGAAGTTCGGAATTGCAGGTGCAAATCAAATTCATATCATATTTCAAGGTTGGCCAACGGCATTCTATGGCGTGAGACTTGAGTATGCCTCAGAAGGTAGCTCGAATTACATAGCATGGAAAAATAGAATGGAGGTTGTATTAGAAGACAATGGCTTGAAGGATTTCATTGATCAAGAAATCCCAAAGATAGCTTCAACTAATGCACAAGAGTTGGCTGAGTGGAAGAAGTGTGTGGCGAAGACGAGACAGATCATCCTTGAGGGAGTTCGAGACCATATTGTCTCGAGTCTCCATGGGAAGGATACTCCATTTTCAATGTGGAATACATTGAAGGACCTCTACCAGAACAATAGCGACTAGAGGAAATTGGCACTCAAGGATAAGCTTCAAAGAATCAAGATGGAGAAGGGCAATACTATTTCCACATATCTGAACAAGCTCACAACCTATAGAGATGATCTTGGCAGTGTGTGAATAACTATTGCCGATGATGATATGGTGAGCCTCACTCTCCTTTTCCTTTTAAAGAGTTGGAATAGGTACCAGGAGTCTGTGAACGGAAGGGAGAAACCTCCTTGTTGGGAACGATTGTGGTCGGATTTGATGCATGAGGAGATCAGGAGGAGCACACGAGATGTTTCTTCATCCAAGAATGATGATGAAGAAAATATGGCCTTAGCAAGTAAGGCAAGGAAAGGGAAGGGGAAGGCTTCCCATCCCAAATTGAATTCCTCTCATAGAGGGAAGAATGGTGACTTGTCTAAAGTGAGATGCTTTAATTGTCACGAGATGGGACATTATGCAACTAAATGCCCATCGAAGAAGTCCAAGAAGGGATCCGCGGAAGGATCAGAAGGTGAGGCATTAGCCTCTCAATTCAAAAAGGACTTCACCCTCATCACATGCATGGTGTCATCGATGATGGGTTGTGTTTGGTATCTTGACAGTGGAGCCTCATTCCACATGACCAGTGATAAAAATTTATTCAGTACCTTGGAGGAGAAATACCTCAAGATGCGCATAGAGATGGGGGACGATGGAAAGTATAGTGTTTCAGTAGTGGGCACGGTTGCTTTTCAGAGGGAGCATGGAGCTCCTCTCGTCTTGACAGATGTGAAGTATGTGCTTGGACTGAAGAAGAACTTGGTATCAGTCGCAATGTTGGAGGACAAAGGCTATGATGTTGTCTTCAGTAAAGGAAAGGCGTTCCTAAGACACATAGCCATGGGTCAGACCAAGAGGATAGGGGTTCGGGTGAAGAATATTTATAAACTGGAGGTAGATGATTGTGCAGCATTGAGTACAAAAGCAGAATTGGTGCAAAGCCAAGACATTGGCGAGTTGTGGCACAAGAAGTTGGGCCATTTGCATCATGGGGCTTTGAAGATAATGCAACAGATATTTACAGGACTTCCCAAAGGTAAACTTGAGCAAGTTGACACATGCAAAGGTTGTACCTTGGGAAAGTACACCAAGTCTTCCTTTCATGAGCGAGACAGTCGAGTGAAGGATATCTTAGAGCGAGTTCATATAGATGTGTGTGGACCATTCTCGATGGCATCCACAGTGAAGCAAAGGTATTATTTGATTTTCATTGATGATTATTCTCGTAAATGCTGGATTTATTTCATGCAAAAGAAGGACCAAATATTCTCAAAGTTTTTTGAGTTCAAAGCTTTGGTCGAGAAAGAGTCAGGGGAGAAGATCAAGGCCTTGAGAAGCGACAATGGTGGAGAATATGTCTCTCAAGAGTTTAAGGACTTCTGTGCAGCAGAAGGAATTAAACGAGAGTTGACGACACCTCATAACCCATAGCAGAATGGGGTGGCCAAGAGGAAGAATAGAACTATTGTAGGGGCAGCACGAACAATGTTGCATGACCAAGGCCTACCACTTCACTTGTGGGTTGAGGCATGAAACACAACGGTCTATTTGTAGAATAGAAACCCACATCGCATACTTGGGATGAAGACACCAAAGGAAGCTTTCTCTGGTAAAAGACCAGATGTGGGTCGCTTCAGGATCTTTGGCTCATTGACATATTGCCATGTGACAAAGGATGCACGAAAGAAGCTTGAGCCGACAACAATGTTGGGGATACTTGTGGGGTACACTGATACACCTCACAACTATTGGGTGTACTTGCCTACCAGTCAAAGGACAGTGGTTCATAGAGATCTCAAGTTTGATGAGAAGAAGTCCATGTGAGTTTCCCTTGAGAGGGAGCTCCAACTACAAGTTGTGGAGGAACTGTTGGTTCCTAAGGAGGAGAAGCCTCAGACTGATGCAGAGCAGCTGCATGCAGAGGTTCTAGGAGTAGAGACATTCACTCAAGCAGAGTCTTCCAGAGATGGACGGAAGCACGCAAGAGAAGCTGACAAATTGTTGGAGGATGCGAGAGAGAATGTGGGAGAACCACTTTCTCAGCGCAAACAGAGGAGGTCGCCTGAGAGGTACACTAGATACATGGCCCTTGCTGGGGAATATGTTGAGACCGAGCCATATTCCTTTGAGGAAGCAGTGCAGCAGCCGATTTGGGTTCATGCTATGCTGGAGGAGTATGACTCCATAGTTCGTAACAATGTTTGGGACGTGGTTCTGAGACCGGAGAACAAGTCAGTTGTGAGTTCTCGTTGGCTTTGCAAGGTAAAGCAAGCTGCATATTGTGTAGCGAGGAGGATCATGTTGCTGTAGTATATTTCGACAGAGGAGCAAGATGCTAACATTTTGACAAAGGCATTGTCAAAGTGTAAATTCGAGTTCCATAGAGACAGGATCGGGTGGCAGACAATCCATTTCCTGTTGCGAGGGAGTGTTGAAATGTGGCAACAAGAATATTCTGATTTTAATTTGTCCTTGAATTAAAATTATGAATCAAAATCGAATTTAGTCTTACCAGCTACTTGGAAATAATTAATTAATTCATTATGGATTAATTAGTTGGAGAAATTCAAGTTAGAAGTCTTTCTGAAGTCATGCAACAGTTACCCCTTAAATTAAGGAGATAAGGTTGAGTTATATTTGATTTGTAATTAGTTAACTCAGTTTACTTAGTTAAGTCTAGTTAAATTCGTTCCAAACTGTTTGAGGAACTAATTGTGAGTTATCAGTCAGTTGATGCATGCATGCATCCAACTAGTGCTACTCTAGATAACTGAAGATTCACTCATCATAAACTCATGCATGTCTATTCTAAGAAAGACCCAGTTGAGATTAAAGTCAAGGACAATGTACTATCAGTTGCAAGTGTTTTCCTATAAAGAAAACTCATGCATGCAAAAGGAATAATTCCTTGAGGATTGCACAGTTTTGACAATGTGTGAGAGTAGTGTTACACTTGGTAACAGGAGATCATCCACAAGGAACAACGCAAGGAAATAGGAGCTTGGAGGGCAGAGAGGAAGGCTTGTGAGAAGCTTTGTTTGCCTGTGAGCATCTGTGAGGATTGTACTGAGAGCTGGCTAGCTGTGAGAGCTAAGGCTTTGTATAATTTCTATTTATTTGCACCTTGTATGATAATACAGATAGTGAGGTTTTTAGTTGAGGCTTTCCCGAGGTATTCTCATGTGTATTGTGTATTGATTCATCTTCTTCCGGTTTTGTGTGTTCAACTCGATCTTTAAGCTTCCGCAAAACTTTGATAGTAGAAGTAGGTTATAGTATTCTGTTTTGATTTATATTGCATTATCGGGTTAACCTACAACATATTTTCTACATGGTTGTAGAGAGATAGATCTGTAGGGAAATTTCTACAAGCATTAAATGTAAATGTACACTTGTAAATGAAATAAGTGATCCATAACAAAATTAGTTTAGGACATTAGCTTATTTAAAGCTTGTTTCTCTTCTTGCAAGAAAGTTGAGTGATTGTGTGTAAACTCTTGCTGATTTTATGTAGTTTTATTTTCCTTATTAATAAAATTTGTGTGCCTAAGGACACTTCTGCTATTATTATGGTATCATAGCTTCAATGATATAGATGACGTGAAGAGGAGATTCCAGCTTTGTAGGCTTTTGGAAAACTCCATCAAATTGTCCAATAGTTGAATGGTATGAAAATTTCTCAATTCTATTAAGGAAAAGGAAATTTATTTTCTGAATTAATGACATTTGATTTTTTTTTTAATCAATCAATTTTTTATTCCCCAACACCCCTAGAGAGAACTTCAACCTTTATCTCCTCCACAGTGTAATCATTTGAACTCCTGGCAAATCTTCTATCTCGAAGGGTATGTTGCCCTTGGGTTTGACATCCTGCGTGGGAGAGTCTGATTCAACTGTACATTGAATCTCCTTATCGAGCACTCCCAAGAGGTTTTCTTCGTATCTTGACTTGGCTGTTATTGAAATAATTGCCTGGATTAGAACTCATACTGTTCCTTTCTTCATTTCTCTCATGCAGCGATTCCCGACAACATTTAGACATTGATCCGATTTTCATCCTCTCTCCAGAGCACCCTTTGAATTCAAATCTTGCGACTTAACTCTTGATCAAATTCTACTTATAGATATTTCCGCTTGTATATTTATTTGGAGTTTTATTCTCATCCATATTTCTTCTTCTGGTCATGATGTGCATCATGGATTCCTTGACCACTATTTATCATCCCAGCGGCAGAGATATAACAACATGATTGGGAACTGAGGAGTGACCGTGTGGTTTTCTAACTTCGGCACCTATAACTTGTGATACTACAACTGATATTTGTGTGCAAGAGCCAATGATCATGTTTGGGTTCAAATCATATCATAAATATTTTCATTCTTACAAGTATGTTGCATCTAAAGTCTACCATGGTAATTCCCAATGAAGTATTTATTGTGAAAGCATTTTGTGTGATTTTCATATGGACATTTGAAAGGCTCTTTGCTAGAACCATGTGACTTGGTGTGGAGTTTTTATTTCGGTTATTTATATTTTTTTGTTGATATCTAGCAAATCCCTCCATTCCGCATCAGAATCCTTCTTTGGCTTCATCTCCAAATCTGCACCATTATAGACCAAATTCAATTTAGAAACAATATTGGCCTCTTCCTCTGACGAGAACTCAACAAGAGTAGAATCACAGAGAGCCTTGTTTCCTGCAACATGTCGTGGCAGATCACAACATTGAAGCCATTTTCGACTTAAAGGTCAGACAATGGAACTTTTGGAACAAGAAGAGAGGCCTTCAATCTAAAAATTAAGGAATTTTCCCTTGCAACTTATATATGGGATGTCAAAGTCATTTTTTTTAACTTTTGAAACATAAATTCACCTTTTAAAAAAAAAGTGACATCATATTTTGTTTTGGAATATATGTAAATGTGCTTTAATGCACTTTGGAGAGATAAGTTTTTTTAATAAATTTTTTTGTTTGGAGTGAGAAGTGATACTAGGATTGATAAGTTGAATTTTGGAGAATTTTTTGTAAATTTGGAGTAATAAGGTGTAAACATCTTTTTTGTACTTTTCAAATGATGAAATTGTAACTCGAAGTAATGTCTTTACTTTGAGGTGGGGTGTCTGAAAATTTAACTAGTTAGAGTCAACGAAGTCAAAACTGCAAGAGTGTTGTAAAAAGTCAAATTTCGAAACTTTCATTGTAAAATTTCAAAGAAGTTGACTAGAGCCAAGTGCAAATCTCAATCACTTTTCTCCTCTAATGACTATATGAGGGTCAAGGCCAAGCCCCAATAGATCGTTTTTTGTGGTGTTGTGCATGGTGTGTTGTCCATCTTCTTTTTGTGGTGCATGATCCATCTTGGTGCATACATTTACTTTTACAATGTCCAAGCTGGTAAATTTATTTTCTGAATCTGACAAACTTGAAGGCTCAAAGAATTACAAGACATGGAAAAGGAACATAGAAAGCACTTTGATTTACAATGAACTTTGGTGAGATGTATGTGATGGCGATGTTAAACCAAATAAACCTACAGATGCAACTTTACTAGCTAAATGGGAAATAAAAAATGCCAAAGCATTAGCATTAATAAAATCTTCAGTTAATGATGAAATGTATGTTCACATTGAAAATGCTTCTGATGCATGGTCTTCCTTGAGAACATTTAAAGATTTATTTGATACACAACCTGAATCTAAGAAAGTTGATCTTCAATTGAAGTTTCTCCAACAGAAATTGACAGAAGGAGGAGATGTACTTGAATACATTTCCAGACTTAAGAACATTAAGCAGGAAATAGTAAACATTGGATTTCAACCAGTGGATGATAGTTTCATGAATACTATTTTGATTGTTGGTTTTCCTTCTTCATATACACATTTCTTGGAAACTTTACAAGTAATTGGAAAGCTACAAAATTTAAAATTTGATGAGTTAAGTGAAGTTCTAGCTCAACATGACAAAACTTTTGGAAAGAAGAAACAAATCGGGGAAGATGTATTCTTTACAGAACCTAGCAATAGTAAATCTTCAATTGATAGTTCTGGAGGTAGAGGAAGAGGGAAAATCAACCAAAATCAAGGAGGACATAGAGGACAAGGTCGTGGTAGAAGTCAATGCAGATGGAACAACTTCAATAGAGGCAACATTCAAGGCAAAGGCAATAGTTAAGGTAGAGGAAAAAATCAAGGAAGAGGACAAAGTCAAGGCAGAGGACAAAATCAAGGCAAAGGACAAAGCAGAGGCAGAGGACAAAGTCAAGGCAAAGGAAAATATTTTAGTCAATTTTTTGTAGAAGGTGTAACAGAGTTGGTCATTATGCTAAATATTGTCGAACTTCTATTGAAAAAATTCCAAAGTTTCAACAACACATGGCACAATTTTCTAATGATCAAGAAGATGATGGTTCAGAATATGTCTTCACTACACTTCAAAGTTTAGAATCAACAACATTACAGGTCTCCACATATCTTAAAAGTGATTATGAAGATGCTTGGATCTTAGATACATGGGCAACACAACATATGACTTTTCAACGTGACTTCTTTTATACTTTTCAACAATGCCATCTCAATTCAATCTTTCTTGCCGATGATACAAGACACACTCCCTGTGGAAAAGGTGTAGTAAAAGTTTCTCTTCCTGACATTGGAGAAAAATTAATTTCAAATATTTGGTATGTACCAAATTTCAAGAATAATTTGTTGTCATTAGTCACAATTTGACAAGAAGGACATCAATTTGTTATGGAGGATGGCTATCAACTCCACCAAACAGAGTATGAAGATAGTCTGTTATGAAACCAGCTCACAAAAAGATATAAAAGATTGATCAACGTCTTAGAATTCAGCCTCTTCGAGGGGGCAACCTCCTTTACATTACACAAATGAATGATTCTTTGATGATTCAAATGACAAAACCTCCTTTCTATATATAGGAGTCTAAGGAGTCACAATATAACCCAGCTGACCTAACAATAATAATATATAGCCACAAAAGTAACAATAGAGGGATTCTATGGGGCACAGTAATAACAATATGGGGACAAATAGGGGCACAACAATATTAATAAGGGATACAACTACAATAGTAATGGGGTAATCACTAGTATTATAGGGACCTAACATGCCCCTCTCCTTCAAAAAAGTGTTGTCCTCAATGCTTGAGTAGTTTTGGATGCTTCTGTATAAAATTCTCATCCTCCCATGTGGAATCTTCAACAGATAAGTTCTTCCACTTGATGAGATACTCCGAAATTGATCGATTTCGTAGCTGTCGAGTTCTTGTTTCTGTGACTGCTTCTGGTTCCAATATAATTTTTCCTTCCTCATCAAGTTCTGGCAATATTGTTTGAACTGGGAGCTTGTCGCCTATAACCTTCTTTAAACATGAAACATGGAAAACTGGGTGCACTTGAGAAGCTGCAGGAAGCTCCAATTTGTATGCCATAGTACCAATCTTTTGCAACACCTTGTACAGACCATAATGCTTTGGTGATAATTTATTATCCTTCTTAGCTTGCTTGAGGGACATTTGTTTATATGGTTGTAGTCGTAGGAATACCCAATCACCTACATCAAAACTTCTTTCGCTGCGATGTTGATCTGCCTGTTGTTTCATTCTATTCTGTGCCAACACGAGGTTATCCTTTAAGAGTTGGAGGACTTCTTGTTGATGTTCAATGTGATGTTCCACTGCTTGAACCTTAGAATTTTCTCATAAATATGATGTGATGGATGGTGGCTGATATCCATAAAGTGCCATAAATGGGGTCATTTTTGTTGTTGTATGGAAGGAAGTGTTATACCACCATTCGGCTAGAGGCAACCATTTGACCCATTGTGTCTGTTTATCAGATACAAAGCGACGAAGATATCCTTCCAAACATTTGTTTACTATCTCAGTTTGCCCATCAGATTGAGGATGATAAGATGAGCTATGAGCTAACTGAGTACCAAGACAAGAAAATAATTCTGTCCAAAAATTTCCAGTGAAAATGGGATCTCTGATGCTTACAATAATCTTTGGGTTTCCATGTAGCTTTTGAATTGTTTCCATAAATGCAGTAGAAACTGTACTGGCTTTAAATGGATGTGATAATGCACAAAAGTATGCATACTTGGTAAGTCTGTCAACTACCACCATGATGACACTCTTTCCCTTTGACTTGGGTAAACCTATGATAAAATCCATTGAAACCTCCTCCCAACATTGGCTTGGAATGGATAAAGGTTGTAATAGACCCGGGTCTTAATTGTTTCAACTTTATTTTGTTGGCAAACCAAACATTTTGCCACAAACTTTTGAATATCCGATTTAAGGCCATCCCAAAAAAATTCCTTCTTAACCCTGTGGTAAGTTTTTAGAAATCCTGAGTTCCCTCCTAAGGGAGAAGCGTGCAATTCCATAAGAATCTTTTGTTTCAGCTGGGAATTCTTACAAAGGTATAAGCGATCTTTGTACCATAACGAATCATTTTGCCAGCTAAATGTATCAGATGTAATGGAATCTTGTTGTAACTTTCAAATAAGTGCCCACACTTCTTCATCATTCTTCCATTCCTCCCTTGCTTCGTTTATCCAATCTGGTTGGATAATAGAAATGGCACACAACAATGCTTCCACATCCTCATCCTTTCTTGAGAGTGCATCTGCCACCACATTTTGCTTCCCTTTTTTGTAGATGATTTCAAAGTCATAAGTCAACATCTTTGTGACTCACTTTTGTTGCTCTTCAGAGGATAATCTTTGTTCTAAAAAGTATTTAAGGCTATCATGATCCGTTTTAACCTTGAAGTGTCTTCCCATTAGGTAGGGTCGCCATTTCTTAAGTGCATGTAGTATTGCCAACATTTCCTTCTCATAAATAGCTTTGTGTAAAGACTTTCCCTTGATTGGATGACTTTCAAAAGCAATGGGTCTTTCATCTTGCATTAAAACAGCACCAATTCCATTTCCTGAAGCATCACATTCCACAATAAAGGTTTTTGTGAAGTCTGGTGTAGCTAAGATTGGTGCTTGGCACATTGCCTCTTTAAGATGTTCGAAGGCCTTTGTTGCTTCTAGAGTCCATGAAAATGCATCTTTCTTCAATAATGTTGTTAGAGGTGCTGCTATTCTCCCATAATTCTTAACAAACTTGCGATAATACCCTGTCAACCTGAGAAATCCTCACAGATGCTTTATGGATGTGGGGATTTTCCATTCCTTAATGGCTTTAATTTTGCTAGGGTCTACCTTAACTCCTTCATGAGATACAATATGACCCAGATATTCCACCTCTTGTACTCCAAAGAAACATTTGGATCTTTTTGCATATAATTGTTCCTCCAATAGTTGTAGCACCCTGTCAACATGTTCAACATGATCCTTCCAAGACTTGCTGTAGATTAGTATATCATCAAAAAATACTAACACATATTTTCTAAGGAAGGGTTTGAAAATGGAATTCATCAAACCTTGAAATGTAGAATGTGCATTGGTAAGGCCAAAAGGCATGACCAAAAATTCATAATGACCCTCATGAGTTCTAAATGATGTTTTCAGAATGTCTTCAGTATTCATTCTTATTTGATGATATCCTGAACGAAGATCCAACTTGGGAAAGTAAATTGATCCATGCAATTCATCTAGTAATTCATCAATGATAGGAATGGGAAACTTATCTTTAATAGTGAGCTTGTTGAGCTCCCTATAATTCAGACACATGTGCCATGATCCATCCTTCTTGTGCACCAATACTACTGGAGAAGAGAAAGAACTTTGACTAGGTTGAATTATACCAGCTTCTAGCATTTCTGTAACCATACGTTCAATTTCACTCTTTTGGGCATAGGGATATCTGTACGGCCTGATGTTTGGAGGAACACTTCCTGGAATCAGATGAATAGCATGATCATGATCACGAATAGGTGGGATACCTTTGGGAGTCTCAAATACCTTGGAATGATTGTCCAAGACTTTTTGGAGATTTGGAGAAATAGATGATTCCAATGTGGAAACATCTAGCGAACATAATTGTGCAATTACACCTCTTTGTTCCTTTTTTAGAAGCTTGGTCATACCGTTAGAGCTAATTATCTTTCCTGGTTTCCCTGCAATACCCCTTAATTCAACTTCCTTTCCTTCCGCAGAAAATTTCATGAAAAGTTCTTGAAAATTAAAAGCTATTGTACCCAAGGATTGTAGCCATTGGACTCCTAGTACAACATCAACACCTCCCATTGGAATGGAAAGCATTGGGCTAGTCAATACATATTCTCCCATGGATAGCTTGATATTATGGCACTTTCCAAAGCAATTTATTGTTCCTCCATTTGCAACCATCACTTGACACTCTGGTGCTGGATATAGGAAGCAATTCAATTCTTTTGCTACCTTACAATGAATAAAATTGTGGGTACTTCCTGAATCAATCAACACTATTACCTTTTTCTTCTTGATTTGTCCTTCTATCTTGATGGTTTGAGGAGTGGTAATTCTAGCCAATGCATTACAAGATATGGTCAGATTCATTTCTTCTTTATCTAGACTTTGTTCCTGGAGTATATCCTCTTCTTTTGACCTTTCTTGCTCCTTTTCTTCTTCCTCTTTACAATCTATGTAGAATAATTTCTTCTCAGCACACTTATGACCTTTAGTGTATTTGCTATCACAACTGTAACAAAGCCCTTTTGCTCTTTTTTCTTCCAATTGTTGTGGTGTCAACCTTATAGGTTGTGGAATACTAGGGGCAACAACACTTCCATCTTTATAGTTGTGAGTGGTATGCTTCCTGGTTGCCATAATTTTGCTTTCCATTTTTTTTGCTAACCTGAATGCCTTCTCTAATGAATCAGGTTCCCAAAGGCGAACATCATGTTGGATATTATCCTTTAAAGTCCCTATGAACACATCAATCCTATGCTCCTCTGGAATATTTTTACCCTTATGTTCAATTTTTGGAACTCCTCAATGTGCTCCATTATTGAACCCTTTTGTTTGAGACTTATCAATTGGCTAAAAAAAGTGTTGCTTTTTGTATCCTCATAATGTGCTGTCAATTCTTCCATAAAAATTGCCCAAGTGATAAGTTGTTTATGAGAGAAAAGCCATTGATACCATACAAACTGATTTGGTTCCAAATATAAAGTTGCAATAGATACCTTTTGTGTGTTTTGCACATTATTGAGGTTGAAAAATTGCTCCATCTGTAATATCCATGTTGTGGGATCCTTGCCATCAAACTTCCTCATATCGATTTTTGGAATATCGTGGGTCTTCGATCCAACATTAGAGTCTATGAAATCATGATTAACATTTCTTTTGTTCGCATCATGAGTTTCCTTTACTACCCTTTCACCATCAGTAAGTATTTCTTGTAGAAAATTTGTCAAATCTATCATGCCTGTCGTCAAATTTGTCTTCAAATCGTCCATCTTAGCTTCCACGCCGTTCATCTTAGCTTCCATGCCCTTTATCTTAGATTCCACGCTATTTATCTTAACTTCTGTTAGCTTTTGTGAGAGTGACATTTGTTGCACTTGGTCTTGTAATTTTGATATATCATGTAGCATTTCTTCCTCTTCTTCATGAGCCATGCTAGAGCTTTCAGGTTGCTTACTAGGTGTTTGCATTTTCTTTCCTCAGGGCATCAGTTACCGATAATAGTGCTCTACTATGCCCTTTGAATTCCTTCAAAATAATTTTTCAAACCAAGCTTAAGCAAAAATTTAAAAAAATCTACACACCTTTTTTCACTTTGTAGGAGCTCGATATTGCCTCTGATGTATCTATGTAATTTCAGATCATCTAGTTCTAAAATTGCACTCTGCAGTAGCCCTCTGTGTCCTCTTTCCAATGCTACCAGTTTGATCCAAATTGGATTCTCCAAGGAAGAGTTATGCCAAATCTCCCACAGTGACCTGATTATAGATTAGTTCAGTAGAGCGAACTTGTACGACATGCCACATGTCCATGTTTTGACCTTTGGCTCTGAAAAATATCTACAAGAAACTACAGTTCGTCCTCTTTCTGTACCTTGTTACGAAATTTCAATCTGATGCTCAGAGAGAAAGTTATGGTGATTTTCCCCAGGTCACCTATTTGGAATGTAATTCAGGAGTCTGCAAAAAGATCAACTTCCTCAGATCATATCTCTGAAAATATAGCGCGAAAAGCTTTGAAATTCGGACCGAGGTTTAGTCCGATTTCGTCTCAAATGGGTTTTTTTTCACTTCTGAAACGTCGCAGAAAAAATTTATAGCGAAAATTCCATGATGACCTATTTGGAGCAGCGAAACCCTAGAATCCAAAGCTCTGATACCAAATGTTATGAAACCAGCTCACAAAAAGATAGAAAAGATAGATCAATGCCTTATAATTTAGCCTCTTCAAGGGGGTAACCTCCTTTACATTACACAAATGAATGATTCTTTGATGATTCAAATGACAAAACCTCCTTTCTATATATAGGAGTCTAAGGAGTCACAATATAACCCAGCCGACCTAACAATAATAATATATAGCCACAAAAATAACAATAGAGGGATTCTATGGGGCACAGTAATAACAATATGGGGACAAATAGGGGCACAACAATATTAATAAGGGATACAACTACAATAGTAATGGGGTAATCACTAGTATTATAGGGACCTAACATAGTCATGACAGGGTATGAGGATGGAAAACTTCTAAGAATGAAAGCACAACCATTGAATGAAATTTTGATTTTGCAGGAGCATCAACTACATATATTTCACCAATAAGGTTGTGGCATGTTAGATATGGGCATTTAAACTTTGAAATCTCTCTCAACTTCAAAATAAGGGAATGGTTAAAGGACTTCCAACTTTTAAAAAAGAAAATGCAAAATTTTAATCTTGCATTTATGGGAAACAAAGTCGAGAGACTTTTCCAACAAGTTCATGGTGTGCAAAACATTTGCAATTGGTTCACAGTGACATTTGTGGACCTCTATAGAACTCTCTAGGAGGTTGTAGATACTTTTTACTCTTCATTGATGATTTTAGTAGAATGGTTTGGGTTTATTTTTTGAAGAAAAAGTCAGAAGCATTTGAAAATTTAAAACTTTTCACCAACTCGTTGATAATGAATTTAAAGAGAAGATTGACATTCTCAGGAAAGAAAATGTAGGGAAATTCACTTCCAATGAATTCCAAAGTTATTGCAGGGATAATGGTATTAAAAGACAACTTACAAATGTTTACACTCCACAACAAAATGGAGTAGCAGAGAGAATGAATCACACCTTGTTAGGGATGGCAAGATCCATGCTATCTTTAAAAAGTTTAAGTCCTTTATATTGGGTAGAAGCAATACATACAACAATCTACTTATGTAACAGGTCTCCTACTGCTTGTTTGGATGGAATTACACCATATGAAGCATGGTTTAGTTTCAGACCTCGATTCAAATGTCTTAGATTTTTTGGTTCAATGTGATATGCCTTAGTTCCAAAACAAAAGCGAATTAATCTTGATTCATGAAGTTTGAAGTGTACAATGATTAGGTATTTCGATGAAAAGAAGGGATATCGTCTTCAGTCCAATGGAAAGTTTATTGTCAATAGGGACATGATAGTTGATGAAACAGAAAGCAAGAGTGCCATAGATATAAAAAGTCTTCTACAAAAATTGGAAACTAAAGGAGACAAAAGGAAAAGAAAAATGCAAAATCAAACAAGTACACAACATTGGTATGAAATTGAATAGCCTTCATCAGAAAATGGTTAATCCATTTCATCTACTTCATCTACACCATTTGGATCTTCTGGTAGTTCATCTGAATCTCATAGCAGTAGTCCATTTGACAGTGAGTCTCCACCCGCTAAATCTTTAGATGATCGAAGAACATTGGTTTATATCAATCCACTTTATAATGACGGTGATTATTCAGATCCACAAACAAGTGCACATCAATTGCCTAAATGGGTCGTTCAACTTTTGAAGGATGTGAGGCCAGATGAAAAAAAAAAATAGGAACATGAAGTTCATAAAGAATTGAAGAAAATTTGTCCTTAATAACAAATTATTTTACTAAGCCCTCCACATACAAAGAGGTGGTAAAACATATAGAATGGAAAAAGGAAATGATTGCAGAATACAAGGTAGTTATGGAAAACAACACTTGGAAACTTGTTGACTATCCCAACAATGTGAAACCCATCGGATGGAAATGGGTTTACAAAATTAAGTATAAGCCAGATGGAGACATTGACAAATACAAGGCAAGGCTTGTTGCTAAAGATTTTACACAGCAAGAAGGAATTGACTATGAAGAAACTTTTGCACCTCCAAAAAATTGGAACACCATCAGATTAGCACTTGCATTAGCAGCTCAAAAAGGATTTAAATTTCATTAGATGGATGTTAAAATTTCCTTCCTCATTGAGACTTGCAAGAAGAAGTATATATGACACAACCTCCAGGTTTTGAGATTGAAGGGTAGGAACACAAAGTGTGCAAACTGATCAAGGCTTTATACAGATTGAAACAAGCTCCATGATCTTGGTATGCCAAAATGGACAAGTACCTTTGCAAAGTTGGCTTTAAGCGAAGCAAATCTAATGATACTTTATAGGTATGCCAACAGGGTAAAATTATGGTGATTCTTGTTGTGTATGTTGATGACTTGATCATTATTGGAAACAATAATGATCAAATTTTGCAGGTAAAGAAGGAGTTGCATGTTGGTTTTAAGATAACTGATTTGGGATTACTTCACTACTATCTTGGAGTTGAAGTATTCCAACATCCAAAAAATATTTTTATTTGCCAAAGAAAGTATGCATATGAACTTCTTCAAAGATTTGGAATGCAAGATTGCAAGCCCGTTCTCACCCTAATGGAATAAAACTTGAAACTTTCAAAATTTGAAGGGGGGGAATCGATGAACAATACTACTTATAGATAGTTGATTGGCAGATTGATCTATCTGACAACCACTCATATAGACTTATCCTATGCAGTTAGTATTCTATCGCTCTTTATGCATGAACAAAGGGAAATCCACTAGAATGCAACAAAAATGGTCCTTAGATATATCCAAGGGATGAAATATTTTGGTCTTCTTTACAAAAAGACTAAGAACTTTGTACTTGGTAGATATTTAGATGCAGATTTTGTTGGAAGTATTGATGATCATGCATCAACCTCATGTTATTTGATGAACATGGGGTCAAATGTAGTTTCTTGGAGTTGCAAGAAGCAAGCTACAGTGGCCACTTCTTCGACAAAAGCAGAATATATATCAGCATGGGAAGCAACATGTGAAATTGTTTAGTTGCGTAGAGTTTTGCAGGACTTGGGCATTACTCAAGCAAAAGCCACATATTTATTCATCGACAGAAAGTTAACCATAAAGCTTGACAAAAATCTAGTTTTTCTCATTGAAAAGGATGTCATCAAGCCAGTATATTGTCCTTTAGAAGATCAGATCTCAGATATTTTCACAAAACCACTTGGCAGGATCAAATTTACTAAGTTCATGGATGGACTTGGTATCTGTTGTAATCTATCTTTGGATAAAATGGGTAATGTCAGATGACCCAAAAATACATAAACTACAGTTTAATTATCTAGAATATAATATTTAATTATCTAGAATATTTAATTAGATATTGGAGACATTTTAGAATAGCTAATTGTTGTAAAAGATATGACATCTAGAAAGGTGTCATTTCTTAGGAACTAATTTAGGAAAATAGTTAGGAGTGTTGTTATGAGAGCATTAAATGTAAATGGACACTTGTAAATGAAATAATTGATCCATAACAAAATTAGTTTAGGACATTAGCTTATTTAAAGCTTGTTTCTCTTCTTGCAAGAGTGTTGAGTGATTATGTGTAAACTCTTGCAGATTTTATGTAATTTTCTTTTCCTTATTAATAAAATTTGTGTGTCTGAGGACAATTCTGCTATTAAAGATCACAAGGAATACTTCATATCATCCAAGCTCTGGGAGGATGAAGATGAAACACACGCAAGATTTATCTTGAATATACAAGGGAGGTCATCAAGAAGAGGCTACACGAGAGCACTTGCAAAGAAGAAGCACTGGAAGAACCATCATGAAAACATGAAGAAATATTGGACCATGACAGAATGGTGGCACCTCAGGTTGACATGGAAGGTTCTGGCACTCATCTAGACCCTTTGGAGGGTGAAGATACAAATAAGATACAAATATGACAGCTAGGAGAAAGGCTTGGCCCGCACACATCACAATGAAGTTCCAAGTCATCAATGCCAAGTCATGGCTTGTCCAAGTGTCATCACAAAGTCATATATGTCAATGTATTTTGCCACATAATTTGTGGAATGTAATTATTGTATTTTTATAAAATGAGAAAATGTAAAATGTGTGGAAAATCAAGGGTCCCACATGGAATGTGAAAAGTCAATAGTAAGTTATAAAGTCATGTAGAAGCTCAAAGGTCATGTAAGAATTCAAAAATTCATAGTAGAAGCTCAAGAGTCATGAGGGAGGTCAAGAGTCACATGGGAGGTGGAGATTCACCTCATTTTTTATAAATACACCTTCATAGCTCAAGAGAGGGGACTTTTGGGGACTTGAACTTTTCACCTTGGCTTCTCTAGCTTGGAATAGGAGAGAAGATCTTTCTTTGGAGGAGAAAGTGGTGACTTAATGTTCCACTATTGGGGCTAGTGTGGCAACATTGTAATTGTATATCTTGGGACTTTCACTTAATATATGAAGCTCTCAGAGCCGACACACTTTCATGCATATGTCGTGAATGATTGTGAGACTATTATTTCATTGTTTATAGTGTATGTTTATGTTAACACATACTAATGAAAATGAACTATTTCATTGGCTTTGGTATGCATCTTGTTGAATGTGCATTGTTATTTGATTTTATGAATGTTGTTATCTTCTGAACTACTTTGAGGTTAATCAATGATTCTCCTTATGCTCTTGTGTGTTGTAATGCCTCCCCCCATATTTACCCAATTTCACAAGCTCATCAGGATAAACATGAGACAAGGGTCACTATGACCTGACCTGACCTCCTAGTTCCAGTTACGGAAGTGGGGTCTACAAACTAACGACAAAATGACATCCTACAGGGACTAAAAATCTCCCAGGAGCTGAAGAAATACCCCAGGTAGTTAATCTCTGAGCGAGAATCCTGTTTCATTGACCTATACCTATAACAACACCCTTGACACTGCTTGCATGTGGTTGTGAGCCTCTGACTACACTCACAAACTTTTCTCCATGCGGTTATGAACCTAGATCTCCAGTTTTGTGCCTGCGGTCCCGATATCTGAGCCACTTTTCTAGGCTAGTCTCTAGACCACTACCCAAAACTTCTTGTAACTTTCTAGAATCATATTTCTCATAACGACAATGCTAATAATTCAAACTTGAAGGAAGAACTTGACCTAGAATGCCTATATCACACTATACATTTCGTCAAACACATGGAAAACATGTAAGCTACAGGTCATGAATGCATATATGGTCATAAGAATCTGAGATTCATCTAAGAATCACCAATAAGGCTCTATTCCCTCTCCACATAACTGCAACAACACTTATTATTCCATGTATTCATTAATCATAAGATAACTAAACAAATCATGGCATGAGCCATAGATAGCATACATCATGTAACCAACAAATAACCGGCAAATATCCAGCATAAGAACCATTGAAACTCAACCATAATATCACCAACATAATCACTACAAGCATACATGAATCGTAGTAGAAGAATAACCAAGTAAGGGACTTTCACGTACCACCCAACCATAGATTGGGCTGAACCAAATCTCTCTTTCATTCATTCACCCCTGCACTATATTCCAAGCATGAATGTGGGATCTCATGGATCAGACCAAAAATAGACCAAACCAGGGCTTTCATAGGCCAAACCACCTCAACCCTCAACCACAGTGATTCCACCTCTATAGTATCGACATCACTAACACCAACCATATTTGTCTCTACCTAAGTTGTCGAGGGCTCCAGGAACTAGTAACAGCCCACAACCTTCCAAGGCTCTAGAGTGTTTATCCAAGCCAGTTCCAGGGACTAGTAACTCAACCCATCAAGGGTTCCAGAGGATTTTTCCCATCCCAAGCTCCAGGAATAGTAATTGAACCAAAGTTGTTCTAGGGCTTCCAGAGCATTTGTTCCAACTCACAACCATAAGGAACATGAGCACCAATTAGAAAAATAATAAGTGGAAAAAGCCACAAAACCATGGCTATCCAGGAAATGGAAAGGAAGGGTTGAAACCACTATCAATCCAGGCAAATATCCATGCCAATGATAGCACATAACCAGAAAATCACTTGCATTTACCATGCATCCAGAAATAAGTAAGGAAATCACACATGAAACCTATTACCTGCAAAGCAATCTAGATGTAGTCACTGATCCAACTGTACCCTTGCGCTTTCTTACTTTCCTTTGCTTTATTTCTCCAAATCCAAGTGAATACTAGAGTGCTCCAAGCATTCTCCAAGAATGTTATAAGTGTGCAATGAGTATGAGAGAATGAGATAATGAAATGAGAGCTCCAAAACTAAAATAACAAAACTTGTACACTTATGCTCAGAAACCTCTTTATCATTAAGGCCTCTATTTTCTTCATTTTTGAACATTTTCCCTCTAATTTCCCTTGCACACAAATTTGTGTCTCTTCACCTTCCTTTTCTCCTATTTTCCTTTATTTCATAAATAAAATGCCAATTATTTCCACTTTTCATTTGCCAATTTCCATAGCCATTAACTAATCAAAAGTGATACCCATCACTATGTTTACCCAACATTTAGCTTGGAAAATGTGTCCCATGATCGTAGTCTTATTTTATTTACATAGAAAATCAACTGGGGGTTGTTACATGTGTCTCTTTTAGGATAATATTATTACTCTTCTTCTAGAGCCTCACTCTCTCTTTCTCATTGTGAACGAACCTTATATACATTTCAATTGCATGCCTCATAGTGTCAACTTACTTGTTTGTTTCAAAGATTTTTTGTATAATCTCTTATGTTAACAATTGTGTTGGCTGTGTGTTATATTCTTTCCATGCGTCATGGGGTCCCAACATCCTATTCACACATGATGATCCAACAGATGATATAGATATTGGCACATTTGTTGGGGACATGCCTCCTTCCCCACTGGATGCAGATGTGGAGATGGTTGAGGCTGCGACAGGTGAGAGATGTCCTCATATGAAGATACCCATGGGCATGCAACCACATAGGTCTGATATTAGATTTAGTGTTGGGTGTGTGTTATATTCTTTCCATGTGTCATGGGGTTCGGGGCAACGCCTCATAATGTTTTTTTACTTTATGCAAACCCAATAATAGTAAGGCAGACCCAAGGATGGCAGCAGACCCAAAGATAGTGGGCGGACCTAACCATGGTTTTGTGCATGGTTTTCACGCATGGTTTTTGGGCACAATGGTTTTTTCCTATGGGATTTGTAGATCTGATCAAGGGAACTACAATTATGTTTTAATCCAAGGTTAGTGGATTGGGGTCTACGAATGCCTCAACATGTATATATATGTAATGTAACATTAAGAGGAATATAATAAATCAGGTATTCTTGGTTTTGGGGTTGAGGGGAAAATATTTGTGTATATTTGTTTTATGTTCTCGCCATTGTGTATTTTTTTGTTTTAAGAATCTGTTTGCAGGTAATTTTTGTACAAGGTTAAAACCTACAAATTGCAGTGAAGGAAGATTCCTAAGAGTAATGGCGAATGACTATATTTCTGGTTGGGGCTCCTACTCCAAACGACATGAGGTCTAATTGGGACTTCATACCAGGGGTACCCCCTTGGTTGATGGATTTTCCAGCTCCATCAACAAGTTCTCTGTGATGATTTGTACAAAATATAGTGGATGATGGTGAGAGTGATCAGTTGTAAGAACTATCGAAACTTGATGATCATGATAAGGAGTACGGAGGTAAGAATTATGTCGATGGAGTTGATGATGATGAACATGATGCATTTGATGTTGCTAAGTATAATAATGTATTTATAAAGTAACAACATTGTCATCGAGTTCGAAACATTGTATTATATTGTTTTGATCTTACTCCATGTTTATGTGAAAAGACAAAATACATTTCATGAAGGTGTCAAAAGAAAACAAAGATTAAGAGAAAATAGATAAATATGGATGGTTAAGTACTTGGTGCTATATTTTGGAATACAAGTTATTGGAGTGCTCTTATTGCTAGGTTCATACATAGGTACATGCATACTTGACTAGAAAGGTATCTACAACAAATTGATATGAATATTTTGATATAGGAATGGGTAATTAATGGCATGATTGGGGGACATTTTATGTACTCTTTTGAGTTGAAGATCAAGTCTTCCAACTCTACTCACCAACCAAATGGTTACCATTTTCCACTATTTAGGGGTGTATATTGGTGATTTTGATTCATAGGCCCCAAGACTTCTCACCTTTCACTTAACAAGTGTGGGGGTAGATATTAGTGATATTTATTAGTCTTCAAGTTTCAAAGTCTACTTTTTATTTTGAATATTTTTCTCTTTATGATTATGGATTGAGATTTTTACTTAGCTTATTTTTAGGATTACGATGGGTTGAGGATTGATTTGGGACATGGTGATGGACTTGAGATTTGGTTATGTTAACATGGATCATTGACACAGATTTTAAGATTTGTCGAATTGACCTTCAACACTTGGATACATCTAAGGATTTTTGAAGTTTTCTAATGACTTGAGGTTGATGTTTTGATGGATTTTTAATATATTGGCATGGATGGATGGCTTAACACATTTTTTGGAATTTTAAGATTTAGTCACTTGCAAATTATGACTTCCATGATTGTTTGACACTTTATTGACAATTTAGTTTTAAGATATGGAACATTGCCAACAATTCTACTTCTCAAATGTTTATTTATTTCATTTTTAAGGATTATAGTTCACTCATTGTTGAATCATTATAAGTTTTTCATATACATGTTTTTTAAGAATATAGGATTGGAATGTTGATCAACACTTTTTTCTATCAGCTAGGTTATTAATAGCTTTTTATATGTCAGTATTTGAGAGTAGTTTTGTGGACACATTTGTTCACATGATCATTTTCAAACTTCACATGAATGGTCTTTTAACCTTGCAGAGGACAAATGATTCTTATGCACTTTTGCTTGCCACATATTGTCAAGAATTTTTAAGATTTGGTATGTGTTAGATTTGTGGCCAACTCACTTCATTTCAAGATTTGCTTTCATTGGATTTGGGATCAAATCAATGAACATTTTTATGTTATTTGGCTCATTTTTTGCATAGTAAGCTTTCCCAATTTGATTTTTTGGCATCCATTTTTGATGGTTTCGTAAGCAAATCTTCATCAACACTCATGTGGTGGTTTAACATCATGATTATCCTATTAAACACATACATATGTTTTCAACTTTTACACTAATATTTGTTGCTTAATTGATACATTTGTATGGATTTATGATCCTGAAATAATTGTTAATAATGTTTCTATCATCATTGAGTCCTATAACTACCTCATTCACATCAAAAGAGGTTCATTATCCAAAATTATTTATGATTAACTAAGTGAACATTAAAGAAAAAAAAGTTCATTATCCAAAATTATTTATGATTCACTAAGTAAACATTAAAGAAAAAAAATTCATTATCCAAAATTATTTATGATTAACTAAGTAAACATTAAAAGTGGTTCTCATAATATATAGTATTTAAATAATATTAAAAGATAATGGTTTAAGTGCCTTTCCACTTATTCTTGATCTTCTTACTTTTGATTATATCTTTCCATTAAGAAAACCAATGGTCACTATACAACCTTGTAGGTATCTAATAATATAGATGTTTATACATTACAATCATTAACTTTATTAAACTTCATGACAATAAACCTACATTAAATATACACAAATTTCAATAGCTTTAAGGATTGTCCAGATATTACAAGTAAGAGTTTTCATTTCATATATGATAACATTCAATATTGACCATAGTAAGCAACCACTTTACAATGTTAGGTTAGGTTAGGTGAGTATAAGTTGTTATTTCTTAATTCTTAAATTAATGTGTCTCTTTTATCAATTACATGGATAAACATGTTTACAACTCAATAATGGAAGTTTGTATAACATCTATTAAATATTTAATCATAATAAAAAATTATAGGTGGCACTCCCGCATTGAATTCGGGACTCGTTGATTTAAAACACTTAATCATTCAACTATAATTTAACAATATTACTATTTTTACTATTTACTTTAAATGTAAAATTTACAAACATCTTCATGTTAAAATTATTTAAATATTTAACGAGAGGATAATATGTCTAAATATAGTTTTTTAAACGCTTGAAAATTTTATCAAAATTTAAATATTAAATTATTAGTGAGGAAAATTATTATTGGATACTATCTATGAATATAGGCTTATTCATTACTCTTGCTATATGCCTCTTGGTTTTATGTTGTTAACTGTTTGCTTATTTTCAAAAAAATAAACTCTCAGCCAAATAAAAACAGTTTTAAAACATACTCCATACTTATATTTAAAATATAAAATATTTATATATAATACTAACCTAAAACATTTTAATATTAAAAAAGAAATCAATAAAATAATGCATATATAAATATATAAAGGTGGTATTATGTTGGGCCATAAATGTTGAGAATCTAATATAATAATGCATGAATTTATGTATAAAGTTGGTATTAATTTGAGAAATAATTGTTGAAGGGTGTGTCATCATGGTGGTTTTGAGAATAAAGTTCAATGTTATTTATCATTTCCTCGTATACTTTACTTTTATGATGGTTTAAAAAAAATGGAATGAATGTGCCTCACACATTATATTTTCATGTTTTGAGAATAAAGTTCAATGTTATTTATCATTTCCTCATATACTTTACTTTTATGATGGTCTTAAAAGAAAAATGGAATGAATGTGCCTCACACATTATATTTTCATGATATTCTTTGGAAAATTGTAATGAATGTATTAAAAACAACAAGAATCTAATATAATAATGCATTTATTCATGTATAAAGGTGGTATAATGTTGGTGATAAATGTTGAGAATCTAATATTTAATAATGCAAAAAATTATGTTTAAAGTTGGTATTATTTTGAGAAATAATTTTTGAATGGTGTGTCATATAATGCATGAAATTATGTTTAAAGTATTATTTTGAGACCTAATTATTGAATGGTGTGTCATGAGGGTGGTTTTGAGAATAAAATTCAATGATATTTATCATTTCCTCGTATAGTTTACTCTCATGATGGTTTTCAAAAATGGTAATGAATGTGCTTCATACATTATAATTTCATGATAGTGCTTAAAAATATTGTAATGATTTTATTGTTATTTCACATGAAGTAGCCCGACTTTAAGATACCATTTTTAGTCAACCACTCCTAACACATGGGAAACACCTTAAAAGAAAGCAACGTAGATGCAACACCATGTGATCAAATGGTATTATTAGAACTTTATATTATAATGCCTAACCACCCTTAACACATGGAAAACACCTTAAAGAAAGCAACGTAGATGTAATACCATGTGGGCAAGTGGTGTTATTATAACTTTATATATTAATGAATTATAAATTATTGCAAACAAATGCTATCGAGGGTTTTGAACTTTTTATTATTATGATAAATAAATTAACAAATAATATCAAGAGTATGCAGTGATTAATGTGAACCGTTTATAATGTGAACCCTTTATAATGAAAATAATGAGATGAAATGTTTATCATAGAAATAAGGAATAAGTCTATTATGGTTTAGATTAACAATTTTGGAAAGGTTACATTTAAGGTGTTAGGAGTAAGCTTATAAGATAGATGTTTATTGTCACTTTAATATGATTTTTCTCTAACTTCAATCTATAACTCCTATAAAGTTATGGGAAGTATTTCAATCTATATATACTTCATCGACTAGTTAAAAGACTAGTGCCTACAAATATATATGTATGATAAAGGTTAGGAATTGATTCAAATAAGTGTCAACTCTGATATATGAGTAAATGTAAAAGAAAATACAAACTAACATTTGAAAACCACTCAAATAACATAATAGATGATTACTTTTGGTGCTTGGGAGTGAGAAAAAGACACATACAACAAGTGAGATGAATTTCCCTTGATTACCACTTGATTTTGTAGTCTGATTTTATGTAAGCTTGCTATTTTCCTACACTTACAGATCTACAAAATGGTAGAAAACATAGAAATCTCATATTTGGAGTGTCTTCCAAGCAACCAAAAAGTATGCAAACACAATAGGATGAAAAATCCTTAGGTTCTTTAGTCTGTGCATTGAATTATGAGTGGAATTGCAACCCAACAATAATAAATAAATAAATAAAAATAAGTAAAAATGTACAATAATCTAAATCAAACTTGCATAGAAAAGAGGGCTAATCCCCCTAGGGTAAAAACCGAAAAATGCCCCAATCAAGATGAAACATTTTTTAATACTTTGTGTAGCTCAAATCACTTTTAAATATTAATGATACACACTTAAAACAATTTAGAAATGAAACTAGGGCTTGAGGGGTGTGAGAGACAACTTTTCTTCATGAAGCCCTAGGCTTAGGTTCCTACCAATTCTTGCAAAAGTATCGCTATGATAAAATTCAAAAGTTGAATAGACACCGTAAAACACTCAAAACAATGTTAGGTCAACCTTTACAGCATAAATAAGAGGGTCATCTTCCACTTCTCCCGTTATTGATCAAGAATTTAGGCACAAATCCCAAGAAAAATGTTTAGATCAAAAATTTAATATGTGAACTTTGTTCTAGATGATAAATAAATGATTTCCAATAGTGTATTCTTTGCTTTTGGTGACAATTTTTTCTATTTATTTTTTTACAATTTATAGAAAATAAAAGACATGAATTTGAATTTTGAAAGAAATGGCTAGTTGTTCAAATTAGGGCTCAAATTTCTTATATACAGTAAAGAAATTGGGGTCAAGATGAATTCCCCTCTTAAATTTATTTTATCTAATGAATGTGGATTAGGGCAAGAGGCTAGAATCCTAAAAGTTAAATTGGCCTTTTTTCTATTCAAGGAAAGGTATGAATCCATATCCCTAGAAGAATGAATCCCTCCAAAGGGGAAAACCTTCAACCAGAAGATCAACTATGAAAAAAAATCAAAATTATTGTTAAGGAACACTACAGGTATGGCCTAACAAGGAGGTTCAATACTTATCTCAAGTAAACAAAGAAGCGAGTGAGAGAACAAACCCTTGACGTCTCCTTCTAAGTGACGAAGTTTCCCATTAATGTATCAATCTTCTAGTGTTGTAGTAGTCTTGAACTATCACAATAATGCCTTTGAGAATCAAGAAAAGAGACCCCAATAGTTGACACTAGATCTTCATGAAAATAATTACATTATGGCATATTTATTGAAGAGACTCACACCATATCTCCTCCTTCCCCACCTAGCAATAACTAAGAAACTTCAAGAAAGATTGACTTGTCATCCACAAAAGAATTGGAGACAAAGTCATTACAAAAATTAGCTTTACATTGCTTGAAACTCCCAAAAGATAGATGATAAAATCCTCCAAAGGAGGTGGCACCTTCAAAACTGTTGAAAATGCAACAAGATGATGGAGCTTAGTGGAAAGGAGTCGCCTTCACTAAGTGGGCCCGCAGGCTATTTTTGGCACAAAGTCTATTTTTAGACTATGTCTATTTTTAGACATATGGATCATGGTCTATGAGTTGCAGGATGCTATTTGTGGATGATTGGTCATGTTGGTAAAAATAAATGGACTTCTATTTTTAGAAATATGGGCGGAGTCTATTTTTAGATTGCCAGGCTAAAAATAGAACAGTCGAATATTATTAGCTCATAATAATATTTGGACTATAAACATTATCTTATCCTCTTGGAGCACTTCAGTTTGAGCTACAGATGTGGCACATGCAGCTGTCAGAAGGAAATACACTTTCTTTGTGGGTTAGTTGAGCTATTGCATGCAGGACTTCAATTAGAACTCATGTGGTTGAGTTTGGTGGAGTTGATGGAGTTGTGTTCAGTTTGACTTGGTTGAACTAGTTGTATTTTAGTCTAACTAAAGAATACACTAGTGATGAGTTGTGTGAATTAAATATTAATTAATTCACTAATTATTAACTCATAAAGCAACTAAAGAATACATCAGTTAACTCAGTGCATGGACAGTTCAGTGGAGACAGGTGTTAGAGGTTGAGATTGCTATCAGTTGTGACTATAGATGTGACTATAGTTGTGCATGAGATTTGCACATGCATGGATGGAGATTGCCAATGATGGCTTGCGTAGTATACCAAAGGAATTCGTTTTTACAGAGTGAATGATTTCTCTTGCATATTGCGCAGTGGAGGCAGGCAAAGCAGTGGAGGAGATTTGAGCTGTGATTGATTCAGATCTGAGCTAGTTTTGTGTGTAACAGGTGGAGATAGTACTGAGTACTTGTGAGGAGTATTGTACTATGTATTGTTACATGTTCTCAATCATTATAATATACAGATAGTGTGGGGTTTTCAGCTGTATGCTTTCCCCAAGTTACATACTGTGTTAATGTGCGCATGCGATTGATGTTTCATTGTTTTTAATGCTTCTAAATTGATGATCAACATAGAGGAGGTTATCTGTTATGCATGCATTCCGCAATAGTGTATAATCGGGATAATCTCTGTGAATAAGTGTCATATTATTCAAATTTCTACATGGTATCAGAGCCAGGTTGATCATCAGATCTATTATTCAAAAAGTGTTTACATTTTATTTCTTCAGGCAGAGTCTGTGATCGGGCTAGGTAGCCTCTGGATTCATCCTTCCTTTGGAAGGTGAGATATCCAGTAAAAGCCCATACAATCAATCTCTGTACGAGAAATACTTTGTTCTCACGAATTTTAGATTAGAGGCAATTGAGTTTTGAGCTGGTGGAATTCGAATTTGCAGCAGTGTTTTCTTGGTGTCAAAGTTGAAATGTCTTTCAATGGATTGCGATTGGAGTATGCTCTTGAAGGCAGCTCAAACTATATTGCATGGAAAGACAGGATGGAGGCGGTGTTAGATGATAATGGGTTGAAGGATTTCATAGAGGCTGAGGTCCCAAAACCTACTGATGCTGCTGAAGTTGTGGTTTGGCAAAAGAAGACAACAAAGTGTCGAAGGATTCTGTTGGAGGGTGTGAAGGATCACATTGTGTCCAGCCTGCATGGAAAGGCTTCTCCATACTTGATGTGGAAAGCATTGACAGATCTATTCCAAAGCAAGAGCGACTAGAGGAAGTTTGCTCTCAAGGATAAACTCAGAAACATTAAGTGTGAGAATGGAGACAGTATGCCCAAGTATCTCATGAAGTTCACCCAATGTCGGGATGAGATGGGAAGTGTGGGGGTGACTGTCGATGATGAGGACTTGGTGAGCTTGGCTCTCCTTGGTCTTCCGAAGAGTTGGCATTCCTATCAGGACTCTGTCAATGGTCGGGAGAAATTGCCAGGATGGGAGAGACTTTGGTCGGATCTTGTGCAAGAGGAGATCTGACAGAGCACCAGAGATAGTTCTTCATGCATGCATGATGAGGAGAATTGTGCCTTAGTGAGCAAAGTAAAGAAGGGGAAGGAGAAGGGTTCTCTTTCTGAATCCAGTTCTTCCAATGATGGGAAGAAGGTTGACAAGTCGAAGGTGAGATGCTTTCGTTGTCATGAGTTGGGCCATTGTGCTACTAATTTCCCAAAGAAGAAGTCCAAGAAGGGATCTGGGGAAGGATCTGAAGGTGAGGCACTTGCTTCACAGTTCGAGTTGGATTTCACACTCTTCGCATGCATGGTTTCATCCATGGTGGGAAGTGGTTGGTTTCTTAACAGTGTAGCTTCTTTCCACATGACCGGTGACAAGAGTTTGTTCAGTACTTTGAAGGAGAGAGATCTCCAGATACTCATAGCGATGGGTAATGATGAGAAGTATAGTGTCTCAGGTATAGGCACGGTTATTTTTCAGAGGGAGCATGGAGCTCGCCTTACCTTGATCGATGTCAAGTATGTACCAGGACTGAAGAGAAACTTGGTGTCGATTGCGATGCTGGAAGACAGAGGCTGTGATGTAGTCTTCAGTAAGGGAAAGGTTTTCCTTAGACACATCATCACTAGACAGGTGAAGCAGATTGGTTCACGGGTCAAGAATCTGTATGCTCTTGAGGTTCAAGATGCATGCAAAGCCTTGAGCAGCGAGGCAACTGATGGAGACTTGGTGGTTGAGAGGGAGCATATATTACCTCTCAACATGCAGAGCCAGAAGAAGTCTCAGATGATTGTGGAGGAGCCACGATTGGTGCAACAGCTTCAAGAGGTTATGGAGCAGCCACAACAAGGGAAGCTGAGAGAAGATCGAGTAGAGACATCTACTCATGCAGAGACCTCCAGTAGGGGGAAACTTCGAGCCAGGTGGGCTGAGGGATCGCATGTAGCCATACCTCCAGGTAGGAGGTGGTGTGATGTGGATTGATTGTCCCAAGGAGGAGGGGCAGGATCCTTGAGGTACCCAACCTCTTGGATGAGACCTTGCTACGGGAGCCCTGATGTGGAGTAGTAGGAACTGACTGATTGGGTAGAGACAGATGCGGATGAAGCGACAGAGAGAGCGACAGTGCAGGGAATCCCAGGACAGCGCATAGCTAGCAGGCTGCAGCAATGCGAGAGGCACAAGTGTTTTGCACAGTGCTAGGTGGCACAGAGAGGTGTGCAATGGTGCGAGATGCATGGAGATGTTGCAATAGCGCAGATGTTAGAGAGGGAGCACTTGTCAGCAGCAAGTAGAGCTTCAGCATCAAAGTATGTTCCTAGCCCAATAGAGTGGTCAGTTGGGAGTGTTTTTTTTTTTTGTTCCAAGTGTTGTTGGAGCAAGTGGATCGGGAAAATGTGTTGCATGCAGACATTCCAGAGTTGTAGAATAGGGGTTGCAAATAATCCATATCTTGTTGAGAGGGAGTGTTGAAAATGCAACAAGATGATGGAGCTTAGTGGAAAGGAGTTGCCTTCACTAAGTGGGCCTGCAGGCTATTTTTGGCGCAAAGTCTATTTTTAGACTATGTCTATTTTTAGACATATGGATCATGGTCTATGAGTTGCAGGATGCTATTTGTGGATGATTGGTCATGTTGGTAAAAATAGATGGACTTCTATTTTTAGACATATGGGCGGAGTCTATTTTTAGATTGCCAGGCTAAAAATAGAATAGTTGAATATTATTAGCTCATAATAATATTTGGACTATAAACATTATCTTATCCTCTTGGAGCACTTCAGTTTGAGCTACAGATGTGGCACATGCAGCTGTCAGAAGGAAATACGATTTCTTTGTGGGTCAGTTGAGCTATTGCATGCAGGACTTCAGTTAGAACTCATGTGGTTGAGTTTGGTGGAGTTGATTGTGGAGTTGATGGAGTTGTTTTCAGTTTGACTTGGTTGAACTAGTTGTATTTTAGTCTAACTAAAGAATACACTAGTGATGAGTTGTGTGAATTAAATATTAATTAATTCACTAATTATTAACTCATAAAGCAACTAAAGCATACATCAGTTAACTCAGTGCATGGACAGTTCAGTGGAGACAAGTGTTAGAGGTTTAGATTGCTATCAGTTGTGATTATAGATGTGACTATAGTTGTGCATGAGATTTGCACATGCATGGATGGAGATTGCCAATGATGGCTTGCGTAGTATACCAAAAGAATTCATTTTTACAGAGTGAATGAATTCTCTTGCAGATTGCGCAGTGGAGGCAAGCAAAGCAGTGGAGGAGATTTGAGCTGTGATTGATTCAGATCTGAGCTAGTTTTGTGTGTAACAGGTGGAGATAGTACTGAGTACTTGTGAGGAGTATTGTACTATGTATTGTTACATGTTCTCAATCATTATAATATACAGATAGTGTGGGGTTTTCAGCGGTATGCTTTCCCCGAGTTACATACTATGTTAATGTGCGCATGCGATTGATGTTTCATTGTTTTTAATGGTTCTAAATTGATGATCAATGTAGAGGAGGTTATGTATTATGCATGTATTCCGCAATAGTGTATAATTGGGATAATCTATGTGAATAAGTGTCATATTATTCAAAATTTCTACAAAAACAACTGTAATAAAGACTCAAATAATGCTTATTAACCTTCAAAGTATGTTTCAAATGAAGGCCCTCAAGGCATTTCCCTAAAGCATGGGAAGGACTTTCAAAGTAAAAAAGTGGGTCACAAAACTCCCCAAAATAAAAGTGATGTCAAACATAGAAGGATAGATGATTTGATTTGAGCATGCAACATTTTTCTTGAAAATGGCTTGAAATGTTTGAAAATAATTTTTAGATGCTTTCCATGTGAGGAGGAGGTCTAATGTTCTCCTCATCTGGCTCAACATTCACTTAGATTAACCTTTTGATCCCCATTGTCCCCTTGAAGTTGGCATTGTAGAATTTTCTCTACAAATTAGCTCACTGATATCATGTAGAAATTTCACCTACAGATCGAACTGATGTATGCAATGTACTAAAGCCTAATGCTAGATCTACATCCACAATAAAATTTGCGGAAGCTAATCAACCATGAGAAACATCAAGCATGAACACATATAACTGATAAGAAGGAATCAATCACACATAACATAGAAGAATTTATCCGTGAAAAACACCAACCTAAAACCCCATCTTTGTATTATCAATCAAGTGGAAATCCTCAACAACATACAAAAAGAATCAGCTCAAAAGCTATCCTGCTCTCTCTGTACTCTGATGATGTTGAAGGTGGAAATACACTAGGATTACACAAAGCCTTAGCTCTCACAGCTAGCCAGCTCTCAGTGAAATCCTCATCGATGCTCACAGGAAATCAAGACTTCTCCTAAGCCTTCTCCTTTACCCTCCAAGCCTCCTATTTCCTTGCATAGTTTCTCCTGGGTGATCCTCCTGTTATCGAGTGTAACACTGATCATTCACATTGATCTCACACCCTGCTTTAACACACTGTCACAACTGCACAATCCTCAAGGAACCTTATTCCTTTTGCTTGGATGAGTTTCCTTTATAGAAAAAAACCATCCAACTAATAGTACATTATCCTTCCTCTGATCTCAACTGGGTCTTTCTCAGAACTCACATGCATGATTTATTCATGAGTGAATACTCAGTTATTTGAAAATACCAGTTGTCACACGCATGCAAGCATCAACAAACTGAATCTCATTAATTTAACAACTTGTTAAATTAATATAACTGGACTTGACTAAGTTAAACTAAGTCAACTGATCCTCTCAATATAGAACTCATCCTTAATTCCTCAATTAGTGGAGCAAATCAAGGACACATTCCCCACTCAGTGGAGAAATTATTGCATGTTCTCACAAAGACTTCAAGTTTGATTTTCCTTGACTAATTAACTCAAAATGAACTAATTAATTAATATTCAAACTAATGGTAAGACCAAATTCGAATTTTACTTCCTATTTTAGACCAAGGACTGCCTAAAAATAGGAGTCCAACCAGAACTGCTAATTATAGAAATTCTATTTTTAGCACTTACATTTTTCATTCCCTGTTGCCCAATCCAGCACTGATGCCCAAACTGCTATTTTTAGCAATTTCTTGTTGTCAATTTTCAACAGGCATAAGGAGAATTTTGAGGTCTAAAATGGGCCTCCTAAGGAAAATAAAAAAAATCATAGTTGAAATAATAAAATAACACATGAATTTCTAAAGGAAAAGAAAGCAAAAATTGCTTTTCTTTATTGTATTTTTGGATTATCTCTTTATAGATTTACTCAAATATCAAATATAGGCACTCATTCTGTATCTAACAAGTACCCACTTTGTAGACTTTTGAGTAAACCCGCGTTGAAAAATGTTGAAAATACATGAAAGCAATGCATTTTTACATGTTTTTTAGTGGTTTTTTCAGTGTGGGTTTACTCAAAAGTATGTAGAGTGGGTACTATTTGGATGTGGTATTAAATTCCATATCCAATGTGTTCCTACACTTGAAATTTGAGTAATACACTAAGGACATAAGCTTAAAATACAATTAGAAAAAGTATTTTGCTTCTTTTCCCTCCAAAAATATTTACCTTTGGGGATGACATCATCATCTTGAATCTTGTTGGTTCTTTAAATATTGATTTTGTTAGGATATTTTTTTTTAGGTCCATGTTGACCTCAAAATTCCCCTAAAGACAACTCCATGGCTTGGGCTTTATCTTACTTGTTTTGATGACTTAATGCTTGATTTCTTCACTTTAATGCTTGATTGGGTCCTTGAGGCTTGACACCATTTTTTTCACTCAGATGGTTGGGAGGGAGTGTAGAATATCAAACCCTTGGTTTCATGTGAAAGATAAGAGTTGGATACGTATATGTTCTCGTCACCAAACTTCTTTTTTACCTATTGTTTAAGTCTCTTCATTTCCAATGAAAGCATGAGAACGTTATTCATCATTGTTTTCTCCTGTATATGATCTTCAATGGTCTTATCATCCTTGAAAATTGCTTCTTGAGTCCCTTCTTCAACAAAATCTTCATACGTTTCCTTAACATCTTCATCATGGAGCATCCTTTCTTGATCATTCTCTGAATCTGAAGTATTATGCAATGATATATCATGGGAGGGTGGAGAGGGATGAGCCTTTTCATGGAGGTTATCTTCAAGCTTTAGAGTAGAAGATTCACCATACTTACTTTTAATATAGTAATACAAGATGAAGTATGTTTGTTTTATTTCTTATATTTTGTAAGAAAAATCATTTGATGTGTACACCCCATATTCCAACCATCAGGGGCATTTTGAGGTCTAAATTGGACCTGTTAAGGAAAATATTAAAATGATCAAACAAAAGTTATGTATTTTTGAAGGAAAATAAATAAAATTAATTTTCCTTCTTGTATTTTTGGCTTATATCCTTATAGGTTTACTAAAATGTTAAGTGCATGCACCCGTTAGACATGGAATTTAAGAAATGCAAATTTTCATGTATTTTCTAATTTTATTTTATTTTATTTTATTTTTTATTTTTATTTTTTTTTCAAGGATATTTCCTTATAATGTCAAGTGTAGGAACTAGTTGGATGCAGAATGTAATTTTGGATCCAATGAATACCCACTTTTCATACTTTTGAGTGGACCCACACTGAAAAAAAAAAAAAAAAAAAAAAAAAAAAAAAAAAAAAAAAAAAAAAAAAAAAAAAAAAAAATCTTCTTTTCCCTCCAATGATATATACCCCTAGGAATGACATCATCATTTTGAATCTTATTGGTTCTTTTAAAGTTGATTTTGTTAGTGAATTTTTGTTTTGAGACCCATTTTTTTACCTCAAAATTCACCTAATGATTATATCATTGATTTTTTTCTCTAACCTACTTAGTACATCAAGAAAAACACAAATATTCAATTTTCTTGTCACTGTATATCTATATTTTTTTCTACTTCTTCATTAAGTATGGGAATGATTTGTTCTCATTGACTTGAAAATCAAGTATCAATACCATACATCTTTCCATCGTATTGAGAATGCAAATAATTTCATCAATATATCTTCATAGAAAATGCTAATATCGACCACATAATTCATAAAAAAATCCATGTAACTTGGAGCTAACCAAATATTTCCATCAAACTATGGAACATGGGAAAATACATCAAAAGAGAGCTGACATGCATATCTTGAAGCAAATGATATATCAATAATAAAAAATGCATAACCATAAAATCCTTTCTTGTTAGAACCCATACCTTAAACATATAGGACAATGATTTATTAAGATCAAAGAATTGTTCACCATTTATACAAATATCAAAGATGTGGAGTTGCTAACTTGCTAATATACCTTACTTCTTTCTTTAGGGGAATTAGCTCTTGTAGTGTAACTTTTTTTTGTATTTTTATTTTGTGGAATTTCCAAATGATATTTTCCAAGTTCTTAATAACAAATAATGCCACCAAGGTGCAAAAACTCACTAATACAATGTCATTTAAATGTCAAGTTGATTGAGCTTCTCCCTGGCATCGACACCAAAAAATGTTAGTTGTGCAAGGGAGAATTCACACTTCAAAATTTAATTTCCTTGTAATGTTGAGATGATTTAACTTATCCTCGAAAACAATGCCATAAAATGTCACCACCTAGATTAGTAACCTTGACAAGGTAATGACCAAGGTGCTAGGGGAAAAGCACACAAGAGATATGCCCACTCTCACCTTAGCATGATCTCCTATTACTCTAGGCCAACTCCGAGAAAGCCACATGTGATATCCCAACCTACACACACTTCACGAAAAAACTAACCATTGCCTAGAAACAGCTACGTATGATGAAGGTTAGGAGTTAATTCAAACAAGCACTAAATATGATAAATGAATAAGTATCGCTAAAATTACAAACCAACAATTGAAATCCCACTCAAATACCTCAATAAATTGCTACCTTTATATAGACATTAAGTGAGATGAATTTCCCTTCATTAACACATTATTTTATAGCTTGATTTTAGACAAGCTTTCTGGTCCCGTACTTCTAGATCTGCAAAATGACAAAAAAATGAAAAAAAATCTTAGTTTTGGAGTGTCTTACAAGCAAATTGGAAGTGTGGAAACACATGAGGATGAAATGTCCTTGGGTGATTTTTATTGAACACATAATTTTGAGTTAAATTGTGGCCCAATAATAAAAAAGGTTATGCAATAATTAAAAAGATACAACAATTTGAATTCAATGTGCATTGAAAATAGGGTAATCCCCCTATGGTCAAAACTGGAAAATGACTTAATGAAGATAAAAAAATGTTTTAATACTTTGGGTGGCTTAAACCAATTCCAAATATTAGTGATATGTTCTTAAATTGAGAAATGAAACCAATACTTAAGTAGGGTTAGAAACAACCTTTCTTCATGAAGCCCTAATCCTAGGGTCTTACTAATCCTTGAAAGAGTATTGTTGTTATAAAATTTCAGAATTGAGTAGACACCTTAAAACCCTTGAAACAATGTTATACGAACCTTGAAAACATAGATAAGAGTTTCATTTTCCACTTAGGTCATTAGATCAAAAATTTAGGCACAAATACTAAGAAAAACATCTACATTAAAAATATTCATAGTGAACCTTGTTCTAGATGATAAATAAATGATTTCCAATGGTTTATTCTTTATTTTTATGGTGATTTTTTTCTTTTTTGTATTTTTGAATTTATTGAGAATAAAGTTTATAATTTTATTTTGAAATAAATAATTGGTAGTTGGGTAAGGCTCAAGTGCGTTATTTCCATTGCTCTAGTCAGGGTCAAAACGAATGTGATGCAGTGGAAACAATGGTTTAATAAAAACCCACAATGGATCTTTACAACCCAACAATCACCCCTTTCCACACAACAACCCCCTTTCTCTATCGGAATCCAAAATCCTTTGAAAACAATGATTTCCCCCTTGTCGGGGTCCAAAAGACCCTTCAAAATGTTAAAACTACGCTTTAATCCTTTCGGGACCCAAAACCTTAGGAAAAGGCTTTAAACAACGCTTTTCCGCCTTTTACACCGTCATATGGGCTTTTACTGTAGATCCAGATCTGATCGATCCAACTGCTCAGAATGAATCGCAATATCGGCGATTGGCAGGGCAAGACTCCCAATTATTGGTGCTATCCAGATTTTTTAATGATGCTTAACTCTTTGCAGATCCCGCTTCGAAATGTTGATGCGACATATATGTCAGCAGTCGCAATCGCAAAGGGACGGGTCAAAAATTTATATCACACGCCAGACCTGATAACACTCAACACTCCATTTCATAACATTTCACATCCATTTTCTTAAATCCGCTAAGTATTTAGCATGGTTTCCTTTGTAATAGGCTTTCAACAATGCAATAAGGGGATACACAGGGGTGATGTGTTTCAGGGGATCTACGAACCCGATAACAACAAAACTTCCGCCTATAACAGTTTGAAGTCTGGATCTCTCATTAAACATGGTTTTATCCCGATACTTAGTGTATTTTGGGTATTTTTGCCTGCGGAACCAGAACGAAGGAATGTGCTCACCAATCAATCCTTTAAGACAACGATTCCCTTAAAAAGCATGAAATATACAGACCAACATCTATATTGTATGAATTTAGGGGAAAACTAAGCATTTGAGGCCTCCACAGGCCGATTGAGGAATGATGCACACAATATTGTTTTAATTCAAATAAACAATACAGAGTCTCAGCCTTAGGCCAGATTACACAGGGAAAAAGACCTCTGTCTCAAAAAATGCATTCCAACACTCACTCTATGTTCTTGCTCCACTCTCAATCCTCTCCAATCCTCTCGCTCATTACATTTTCCTATCTTTTATCACTCGAATATCTCTCTAACAATATCTAACAACAATCTTCTATTCTTAATAGATCTAACAACAAATCCTCTATTTCTTAGCTCTCCCTCACACCTATGCAAACAACTCTATCTCTGAATCTAAATTAAGATAGTCTCTAACTTATTACAATAATGAATTATAACAAATTGTTGAGAGATCCAACCCTCTCAGTAAAAACTAGTTTTGACCCATCAGTCAATGAATTTCAACCTGTTTAGCCACAACATGTGAACAAGTTTTCACATTGCTGGCTAAGTCCTGATGCTCCTGCATCAGACTCCCAGGGAAGAAAAGACTTGTCCTTCAAGCTGTCAGGACTTACTCCATATTTTTGTAGTTTTGCTACTATCAACCAGCTGGAATCTTCCATTGGCTGCTCCTTCCACTTGACTAGATACTAGAAATATGTTCGCCCTTTGGTTTTCTTGGATATTCTTTGATCCAAGATAGCTTCAACTTCTTTCTTGACTACTTTTGGTACTTGTTCCTCCCAGTTCACGGTTTGAACTTCATCACCTGTATCTTCTTTCTGCAACTCTGTCTCTACCTCTCTGAATGGATATAAGTCTACAACATTAAAAATGGGGGTTATTCCAATCCCTTCTGGTAACTCAATATCATATTCATTGGTTGAAAATTTCCTTATGATTTTACAAGGTCCTATCTTTTTCATTTTCAGTTTGTTGTAAGTTTTTGTAGGAAATCTCTCTTTCCTCAAATGCACCATCACTAAGTCTCCCACTTGAAACTCTTTCTCTCTTCTTTTCAGGTCTACTCTCTGCTTGTATTTGTTGCTGCTTTCCTGCAATTTGTCCTTGACTTCTTCTTGTGATCTCTGCATCTGTTCGGCAAAATCTTCAGCACTTGCACTCCTGGCTTCCTGTTTTCCCAAGTCTCTAAGCTTATACGCACCTCTCGGATGCATTCCAAAGACAATCTGAAATGGACTCATTCCAATGCTTCGGTTTGGTGTATCATTGTAAGCGAACTCAGCTTGAGCTAATGCCAAATCCCACTGTTTGGGATTCTGATATACTAAACTCCTTAACATGTTCCCCAAGCTTCTATTCACTACTTCAGTTTTTCCATCTTTCTAAGGATGGTATGTTGCACTAAAACTGAGGTTAGTTCCCAGTTTCTTCCAAAGTGTCCTCTAGAAATGCCCTACGAACTTGGTATCACGGTCAGATACAATGCTTACAGGTAAACCATGCAATCTCACAATCTCTGAAAAGAATAAATTAGCTATGTGGGTTGCATCACTAGTTTTCCTACATGCTATGAAATGTGCCATTTTAGAAAACCTATCTACTACAACATAAATAGAATCATTTCCTCTCTGAGTTTTTGGCAATCCCAGAACAAATTCCATGCTAACTGCATCCCACAATCGATCTGGTATGGGCAATGGCTGATACAGTCCTATATTCTGACTCCTTCCTTTGGCATGCTGACATATCCTGCATTTCTCAACAAACTTTTTAACATCAGTTTGCATTTTGGGCCAGTAATAAAAAGCATTCACCTGAGCGAAGGTTTTATCTTGTCCAAAATGACTAGATAACCCTCCACTATGTTTCTCCTTGATTATGTTCTCCCTCATGGAACATTTGGGAATACATAACTTGTTGCTTTTAAATAATAGGCCTCCTTGAATGAGGTAGTCCATCCACTGACTTCTGTTATGGCTCATTGGATTCTGAACTATTGTGTAGATATCTCTAAAATCTTCATCATCCTTGTACATTTCTATCATTTCCTCAAATCCTACAACACCCACTTTAAACTCTTGCAAAAGAAAACTTACCCTGCTCAATGCATCTGCTACTTTATTAGACTTACCACTCTTATGATTTATTACAAAAGTAAAACTTTGCAGAAATTCTACCCATTTGGCATGCTTCTGATTCAACTTCGGTTGGTTATTGATAAACTATAAAGCATGGTTGTTTGAATATAAAATGAATTCTTTCGGCAACAAGTAATGCCTCCAATTTTTCAATGCCTGCACAATAGCATAAAACTCCTTGTCATAAGAAGAATATTTCTTCTTTGCATCATTCAGTTTCTCATTGAAATATGTGATTGGCCTTTGCTCTTGACTCAGTACCACGCCAACTGCTACTCCACTTGCATCTGTTTCTACTTGAAATACTTTCTCAAAATTAGGCAATGCTAAAATTGGCTCTTCTGTTATCTTCTTCTTCAACAAATTAAAGTTTCTTTCCACTACTTTTGTCCATTGAAATGGTTGATTAACCTCCTTGATTGTCTCAAGGATTGGTGCACAAACTTGACTAAAACCTCTTATAAATTTTCTGTAAAAACTAGCAAGTCCATGGAAGCTTCTTACCTCAAATATGCTTCTAGGAGTAGGTTAGTTCCGGATTGTTTGTACCTTCTCCAGATCCATCTTCAAGCCCTCTTTGGAAACCAAAAATCCCAAGTACACCAGCTCCTCCTTCATGAAACTACACTTCTTCAAATTGATTAGTAGTTTCTCCTTTTGTAGAGTTCTCAGGACCAACTTAAGATGTTCTAAATGCTCCTCTTTATTTTTGCTAAAAACCAGAATATCATCAAGGTAAACAATGAAAAATTTACCTACATACTCCTTCAAGACTTCGTTCATTAGTCTCATGAACGTGTTGGGTGCATTAGTGAGCCCAAAAGGCATCACTAACCACTCATACAGTCCACTATTTGTTTTGAAGGTAGTTTTCCATTCATCGCCTTCCCGAATCCTTATCTGATGATACCTGCTCTTCAAATCTATCTTAGTAAAGTATCTGGATCCACTTAAACAGTCCATTAAATCATCCATTCTGGGCAAAGGAAATCTGTACCTTATTGTTATCTTGTTGATAGCTCTAGAATTTATGCACATGCGCCATTCTCCTCCCTTCTTCGGACTGAGTACTATTGGCACAACACACGAGCTTAGACGCTCTCTTATCAGCCCCTTGTTCATTAGTTCCTATACTTTCCTTGAAACCTTTGCGTTTTCCTGAGTTAGCTTATATGCAACTTTATTGGGTAGACTTGCCCCTGGTATTAAGTCGATATGGTGGCTAACACTTCTAATTGGTGGTAATACATTCGGTAATTCATCCATAATAATATCCATAAAATTATCTAACACAGCTTTAACTTCTTCAGGCAAATCATTTAAATTCATAGAAGTTAAGGTTACCTTAGGCCTCCCTATGATAGTGAAGTGAAACTCCTCGCTTTTGTCTACCTCCTGTAGCAGTTCTTTACCACTTATCAACATGATACTGTTTTTGGGCAGTCCTTTATCAACTTCATTCTTCAATGGCAATAACGTGTGCTTGTTTCCATCCTTCTCTATGGTATAGGTGTTCCTTCTCCCATCATGAATCGCCTTTCGGTCAAAGTGCCATGGTCTCCCCAATAATATATGACATACGTCCATGGGCATTATGTCACATAGGATTACGTCTTTGTATGTATCGATTTGCAGTTCAACATTACATTGCTCTATCACAATGACTTGATGGCCCTTCTGTAACCAAGACACTCTGTAGGGTGCAGGATGTGTTGTCCTTGCTAACCCAATCTTATCCACCATCTCTATGGACACAAGATTGTCAGTACTCCCACTGTCAATTATGACCTTACAGCACTTACCCTTTGATTTACATGTGGTTTTGAACAAATTCTTTCTTTGCGCAAGTTCTCCAGCCTCCTTTTCTACTCTAAGAAAAGTTCTTCTAAATAGCAGTGATTCACCTTCTTCAGGGGGTTCTTCTTTCTCCACAAGTCGAGGTGGTTCTGGCTTTGCCTCAGCCACATTTGCACCCCTCTGGCTTGCTGATTTGTTATGAGGATAGTCCCACGACATGTGTCCCCATTCTCCACAGGTATAACACCTAACATCTCTTCCTCGCCCTCTTCCTCTGGGTGCAAATCTTCCTCCACTAGATTCACCCTTCTGTGGTGGCCTACCACTTGAGCTTCCTGCTTCATGTCGATGCTGTGTTCCCTTGGATCTGGCAGTTCCTATGCCTTTGGCTGAGCCTTTTCCTCTATTCCTTTGACTCTGTTTCCTCAATATTTTCTCCTCTGCCTTCAAACTTGCTTGATAGGCATCCTCAATAGTTTTCAAACTTAACAAGCTAATCTCATCTTGTATCTCATACCTTAACCCATTTATATATCTAGCTATCTTTTCCACATCATCTTCTACATGCCCTGCTCTAATACTTAATCTATATAATTCTTTTGTATACTCCTTAACAGACATTCCTTTCTGTTTCAAATTTTGCAATTGCTTAAAAAGATTCAAATGATAGTCTTTAGGCAAAAACTTGGCTTTCAGTTTACTTACCATTTTATCCCATTGCTTGATCTTGGATTTCCCTTTCCTCATTCTTGATGTCTGTACCTCATCCCACCAGATGGTTGCATGACCCTTCAATTTGGTGACTGCAAACTTCACCATCTTATTCTCCTCAACCTCTTCATAGTCAAAGTATTGGTCTATGGATCTGATCCAATCCATAAGATCCTCTGCGTTCAAGCTCCCTTCATACATAGGGATCTCCATCTTGGGTTTGCTTCCTACTTTTTCCAGCATCTTGAGGACTTTGGCAGTTTCATTGTCTTCCTCTACTTCTCCCACATCTACAGCAGATTCTTCTGAAGAGCTCTCAGCTCCATCATCAGGCGCTCTTCTTTGGGCTGTCTCCATTGTCTCCATTCGTGCACGCAAACTCCACACCTCTTCCAATAGAATTGCATTTGGTTCTGGTCTTCCTCGACCAATTCCTCTCCTTGGTGGCATCTTCGCTGCAAACAACTCTTGCTTCTGCTCTGATACCAAAATGATGCAACAGAAACAATGGTTTAATAAAAACCCACAATGGATATTTACAACCCAACAATCACACCTTTCCACACAACAACCCCTTTTCTCTATCGGAATCCAAAATCCTTTGAAAACAATGATTTTCCCCTTTTCAGTGTCCAAAAGACCCTTCAGAATGTTAAAACCGCGCTTTAATCCTTTCGGGACCCAAAGCCTTAGGAAAAGGCTTTAAACAGTGCTTTTCTGCCTTTTACACAGTCATATGGGCTTTTACTGCAGATCCTGATCTGACCGATCCAATGGCTCAAAACGAATCGCAATATCGATGATTGGCAGGGCAGGACTCCCAACTATCGGTGCTATCCCTTGGTCCGATGCGATATCACTATTGTTATCGGCAATTTTTTAATGGTGCTTAACTCTTTACAAATCCCGCTTCGAAATGTCAGTGCGACATATATGTCGGTAGTCGCAATCGCAAAGGGACGGGTCGAAACTTTATAGCACACGCCGAACCCGTTAACACTCATCACTCCATTTCATAACATTTCATGTCCATTTTCTTAAATTTGCTAAGTATTTAGCGTGGTTTCCTTTGTAATAGGCTTTTGGCAATGCGATAAGGGGATACACAGGGGTGATGTGTTTCAGGGGATCTACGGACCCGATAACAACAAAAATTCCACCTATAACAGTTTGAAGTCAGGATCTCTGTTTAAATGTGGTTTTATCCCGATACTTAGTGTATTTTGGGTATTTTTGCCTGCGGAACCAGAATGAAGGAATGCACTCACCAATCAATCCTTTAAGACAACGATTCCCTTAAAAAGCATGAAATATACATGCTGGCATCTATATTGTATGAATTTAGGGGAAAACCAAGCATTCGAGGCCTCCAAGGGTCGATTGAGGAATGATGCACACAATACTATTTTAATTCAAATAAACAATACAGAGTCTCAGCCTTAGGCTAGATTACACAGGGAAAAATACCTCTGTCTCAAAAAATGCATTCCAACACTCGCTCTATGCTCTCGCTCCACTCTTAATCCTCTCCAATCCTCTCGCTCATTACATTTTCCTATATTTTATCACTCGAATATCTCTCTAACAATATCTAACAACAATCTTTTATTCTTAATAGATCTAACAACAAATCCTCTATTTCTTAGCTCTCCCTCACACCTATGCAAACAACTCTATGTCTGAATCTAAATTAAGATAGTCTCTAACTTATTACAATAATGAATTATAACAAATTGTTGAGAGATCCAACCCTCTCAGTGAAAACCGGTTTTGATCCATCAGTCAATGAATTTCAACCTATTTAGCCACAACATGTGAACGAGTTTTCACATTGTTGGCTAAGTCCCCATGCTCCTGCATCAGAATTCCCCTCTTGAAGTTGGTTATCTAATGTTTGTGGATTAGGAAAAAATTCTAGAACCCTTTAGCCTATTGTTTAATCAAGACAAATAATGAAACCAAATCCCTACATGAAGGGATTTCTATAAATGGGAAAGTATTAAACCACAATATCAACTATGTGATGGGAAAAAATCAAAACTCTTAGCCATAGAGGGTATGGCATAACAATGAGGCTCAATGCTTACCTCAAACCAACAAAGGGGGGAGTGAGAGAACAAACCCTTGACATCTCCTTCCAAGAGATTTAGTAGTCTTGAATTATCACGATGATGCCTTTGAAAAAAAAGAAGAATAACCAAGGAAAAGAGACTCCAATAGTTGACACCAAAGCTTCATGAAAATAGTTACATTATGGCATAATGATCTCCAACAATTTACAACAATCTGGGAGGATAGTGAGCTTTCAATTTATAGAATAATATCTAAACATATCTCCTCATTTTTCTCCGTAGAAATAACTAAGAAACTTCAAGAGAAATTTAATTTTCATCCATAAAAAGGCTTGGAGACTAAGTTATTACAAAAAATCAATTTTACATTGCTTGAAACACTCACAAGACAAGTGATAAAATCCTCCAAAGTTGGAAACACCTTCAAAATAGGTCTAATATAACCTTAAATAATGCTTAATAACCTTGAAAATAAGCCTCAAATAAAGGCCCACGCCGATAACAAGTGAAGGCATTTCCATGAAGCATAGGAATGACAAGTTCCAAGTCTAAAAATGTGTCACAAAAAACTCGAAAAGCAAAGTGACATTAAACATAGAAGGATGGATGATTTGGCTTGAGTGTGCAACATTTCCCTTAAAATTGGTGTTATCAACTTAAAAGTAATCACCTAGCCATAATTCATTGGGTTGATTGAAATACACCATGTACACTTATGGGTTTGACACATTAAAACTCACTCTCACCTTAGGATATAGCCTAAGAAACCATTTTTCCTAGGTCATTTCCATTTAATTAATTTACACGCTTGAGAATAATCTGTAAATTCACTAATTTTATATTGTTGTGCCCATATTTTTTCCCATTAAAGTGAAAATAATGAAAAATATTTTCACTCACATTTTTCGTTTCCATAGGAAAAATTCAATAAATAATTTATTTATTGATTATTCCTTAATCATCTAAGCTTTCTCATAGGAATAATGTAATGACCCAACTTGAGTCACTGATTATTAGCATGCTTACGAGACGTGTGTATGATAGCTACATACACATGCATCGTAGGCATTGCACTAGTATACATACTAATTTAATCATATAAATGTCTATGTAAGAAAATGAATTAGTTTTTAAAAGTATTAATTAATACCTTATTTATTAAGTAGAACAATAAAATATATTTATTTATTCTATTAATAAAATTTTATTTAAATAATAAATAATTATTATTAAAATGACAAGATTTACTTTACTTCATAAATCTTTGGACAATTCATGATAAGGTACTTAAAAGAAAATACTATTCTCGAAGTCGGTTGAGATGATAAGGTTAAAATCTCATTTAATGAATAATGACCAACTCAAGTGAAAATATCTTAATGGATAAGGTTAAATCTTAAAATTAATTGGAGGAAAGGGAGGTTGGGTTTCTTGGGAGGGAAGAAACCTTCCCTATATAAACAGAATCCTTTATATAATCGGGGGGAGAAGTAGAGGAGGGGGAAGAAAATCAGTTTGTTTGAGGGATGAGCCGAGGGCTCGATTTTGGAACTGTAAATTGGGAAATTTTGAGCCGTTCTTGGAGTTTTGGGCACGGGGGCCAGAGGACTTCGAAATGGAAGTCCTTTGGGTCTGGGAACCGCAGAGGTTGATCCCAGATAGGCAGGGAGGAATAAGTTGGTTTGGTAATGGTGGCAGAAAACTTGGAGCAATGTGATCAACACCAGACGGGAGAACCAGGTATGTAGAATCAGGTACACAGATGCAATTAATTTGATAGAATTTTGAAAAAGGAAATCTGTCAATCTGATTAAAATATAAAACTTAATATCAGTCTTTACATTTGACTTTACATTTGGAATTTCAGTCTTTACAGTCTTTACATTTGATACAAATGGAATATCAGTCTTTACAGTCTTTACATTTGATACAAATGGAATATCAGTCTTTACAGTCTTTACATATGGTATCAGAGCTTAAATTCAAACACTCGGGACCTTAGTGGCTACCATCATATAGCTGGAATTGTAACCAACAACCATAAGAAAGTTCTTCTATTTAACAGTTTACATATCCAAAACTTTATTGAAGCTTCCAGCTGATGTAAACATCATAATAACCTGTTGAATCAAAACAGTGAAAACATATTAGTGTTCAAAATTTATAGCTTGTGCTCCTAGAATTTCAGGATTGATTTTGCTGTAAATTTTGGGTTACAATTAGGCAGCAAGCCCTCTCTGCTAACATTAAAAAAAAATATATTTATTTCTCCAATATATGTGAACCTTAAAGTTTATAAAATTAACTAAACAAGCAATGCATACCTCTGATTTTATGACCAAGCTCTTTCAAGTATCTGCTTATCTGGAATTTCATTCTTTGATGTCCTTGAACCATCCTGTTTGCCATAACAGGAAGTACTCTGGTCATTACTTGCGGTCATATTTACAGTAGCCAATACTCCTTAAAAATGTTGTGCTGGCATTGATGATTCCTTACAGATTGTGTTTGGCATCTTCCTGGTTGTTCTCCACATATCTTTTGTTCAGAATCAATTACAGTGCTCAGTGACTGATGCATGCCTTCTTCAGAAACCATGCTAGCCATTTAGTCTACTGGCTGAAAGCTTTGGCAACTCAATTGAGCCTTTTCTGCAATTAATATTATCTGTTTCAACTACCAGAGACTGAAGACTGAACCTAACTTCCACATTACAACCTAATAATCAGATATGTGAGTCAAATGTACCAACGTGAGTGAATAATCAGATATACCCAAAAAAAAAAAAGAAAAAAAAAAGATTCTGCAGGTCTACAACCTTATGCATACTATGTTAAGAAGTGGAAGAGACTATGAACTCTATCATCCACCGCTGGTTCAGTTCATTGATTCTTAGGATCCACGGCTGAAAGGGTTGTATGGGGATCTAAATATTGTCAGTTCTTGCATTAGAGAGGGTTTGGAGGCAGTGGGTTCTATTATTTTCCTTGCTGCTGTCACTCAGAAATTGAGAAATGAGGGTTTCCTCAGCCCTAGATTTGACCACGTTACAAGCAAATGTAACTAGCAGATCATTCGGATTTAAAGGCAAATTCCTCTAATCTCCACTATCTTCTAATCTCCTCCTGGCCTTTGTGAAAATACGCGGTATAGAGTACACTAAAAGGCACTTAGTACGTGTCACGAGACCTTGCAACGAGTCATAATAGAAAAGTGGGTTGTTGTGCAGCGTGGCGAAGAGACAATTACCCTAAGGAAGCAGTGTGAACAGATTTCAGCAACACTACCCGTCGTATGGTTGGAAGTGTCAATTCCATTCCTGTTTGGAGGTCTTTCCATGCCTTCCTATGCTATGTTCACCAGGCCATTAAGCCCAGGAGCTGCAGTCGATAAATAAGAGTCGACTGACCAGAAAACTATCTCAATGGAGAAGCCCCTGAAGAAGATAAAGCACCTGGAGAAGAACCTCAATGGATTAGGGAGAATGAAGAGGACACCCTGGAAAAAGCAACAAATAAGTGCGTAAATTCCATTTACAAAATCTAGAACAACAATACCTTCAATCTGTCTTTAAAGCAGCATAAGTGGCTTAGTTACATAAATAGCCATGGTTAACTGGATTCTATAGGTAAGCTAACAAATTCTCTACTTTCACTTCTGCAATTAGTTTAAACAGCGATTTCTGGTGAGAAAGATTATCAAATAACCAAGCATATGGATATAATATTATAAAGAAGTACACATTTTCAAAACTTACTATAACCCTAGCTACAAAAAAAAAGAAAAATGAAGAAGAAATCAGAAATAATAGTTGGACAGAAAAATATAAGAAATAATAATATAAATACCCCAAACTTTAAACAACAAACTAAAAGGCGATGAAAGCTCATACTGAGAGTCCTACTGAGAAAAGAGAAACCCTAGAAAGTGAAACCAGTTGAAATCCGAAGAACTGCTTGTTGATCCTAGTGAAAACACTTCGCGCGTTGAAACAAAGCATAAATGGAAGAGGAAGTGTCTGACGAGATTCGTGAAATCCCCTTTAAGGAGTCTCGACACGAAAAACACGAGGAGTCTAATTCTGCGCAATCAGCACCACAGTTTATCGAGAATAATGGAGTTGGAAATTCTTAGACTCTGGAAATACCGAGTTACTCAACAGAAGAACGTATCCCAGTTGACAGCCCCTGATACGTCATCGTTTTCAGGTTCCGAGTATAACGCTGAAAGAACTAATGAAGCAACAGGGAATAGCAATACTCCAAGTCTCATCCGGCATTCGAGTCGCGCTATGACAGTAAATCAGAGCAAATCAATAAATCATCCGGCCAAAGAAATTAGAATGTATGAGAAGCAGTTTTTAAACCATTATCTCAACCGTTCACCTTCCGGGTAGTTGGATGACCATGTGGGGCGATGCCTGGAGAGCCAAGTGGAAAGGTCATGGTTCCTCCACATTTCATTTCATATATTCACACCTCAATCGAATGGAGGCCACTTGTGAGAATTTTGGTGATCGGTGGCAGTGAACCACAGAAGTCTAGTACGTTCAGGACACATGCATCTCGTTCAAACCATCGATTCAATCAAAATAAATAAATTATCTAAAATATTCATTTCATTTTTATTTTCCTAATGTATAACTTATATCATTAATTATACTTTTAACTTATTTAATCAGTGTAGTTATGTAAATTAAACTGCGGATAAATGTCAATAGGCATGACATATAATTGAATAAACATATAATACGACACTCTTAAAGCATTTCCAATCGGTACATGAGCTGCCCCGCGCAAGTCTGGTGTTCGAATGGTATACCTTTATTAAAAGTTTCTCTGTAACTGCCTGAAACTCTGCGTCCTCGAGGTACATGCCAAAAACCTTACGTACCCACTTTCATTCTTGTTGTTTTCTTATTAATCGGTTAATTTAAAGTCTGAACTAGTGACTTGCGTTCCTCTGTTTTACTCCAAAAACATCCAGGTTGGGTGATTCAATATGGGAAATCATTGAAGAAAGAAACCTGAACCTTGGTTCTGAAAATTAGTATACAAGTAGAAGGTGCTATGCATCCCACCAAGCTCATGCTAATACTGAATTTAAAAGGAAAATTATCAAGCAGCTGGGTCAATGATTCATGCGAGTCAATGACTATTCCATAATCTCCACAGATGATTTACGAAAATATTATAGTTGGCTTATAAAGCATGCCAATAAGTGTCTGATTGGACATCTTTATCATTAAATGAATTAACTAATATGTCCTGTTATCTAACTAATCATTAGAGGAGTGCTGCAAGGCCTCCCCTATGTTTCCTTCCCAAAGCACAGCCAACATATGCATTTTCTTTTGCAGCCAACACTGAGTCATCGGTATTCTCATGATTGAGATTTTAAATCTAAAGGCTGCCCTTGGGCATTCATTAATAGAATCTTATCTACTTTTAGTAACTATTCATTAGAAAATTTGCAGATTTAGATGTTGCTGTAAAACTTCTTTGGCTCTTAATGGAATATCCTCCTGTAGTGATATGTTTGTCTATTGCAGAGGTTCTTCACCTTTACCTTCTGGAGTTGCTTCATGTACATATGTTTCTATTGGGTATGAAATATTACAGTCAGCCCTTCCTTTGCAACCTGATGCATCTGTGGTTATCCTTGTTAGGCTACAAACTGGAACACAAAAAAAAATAAAATATATATATATATATATATATATATGTATTTCCAGTCCAAAATTAATGCAATTATTCTCCAGAGAAATTAGGAATCTCATCAAGCTAAATCAGAGTTCTAACTAAACAATAATGAAAGTGAAAGAAGTAGAATACAAATGCACACAGTAATAAATATATCCTTCCTTTCCTGATTATTTGAGATGCTTTTCACCACATGCTGCATTGTTGGCAACTAGTTAAAAGATGCCCAGATACAATTCTTCTATTGAATTTATGTAGCAAAAAGGGAAGGGAATTGTATGACATACGATGCAAGTATGAGGAAGATCCTACTGATGCCCTCCTCATACGACTCATGTATAAGCACTATGCAGTCAATAGTTTGTGTGAAGCTGTCCAAGAAATAAATTGTAACTCACAACAAATTAATCAACGGGTCCCTAAGGAAGTATTGGAGCTCGATGCAAATGATCCTAGTGATGTTACAAGCATAGAAGATTACGACTCTCTGGATGGTCGAGAGGATGAGGGGTTTCTAAATGAATTCTGGTCTGCAGATTGGGGAATCGGTTATGATGATCAACAAGAAGAAAGTATTATGCCCCTCCAGTGATGCTAATTCCGCCAAAGAGGATGTTTCTATCATTGAGGAAGATTCCAATAGCCCTAGTATGGAGAAGATTGAAAAGGATTCTTCTTCCAACCATGTCACTGAAAAGGAGTTCATCTTCATATTTGAGTGGTATACCCCTCATTGTGTTGCTACATATGGAGTACTGCGGAGTACTGCCTCACTTGGTGGCAGACACACATTCAATGACCAATAACGAATGACGAAAACCCCTCACAGATTTCAATCTCGGCTCCCTGATTAATCCAATTATATATATATATATATATATATATATATATATATATATATATATATTTATATATAGATATATATATAGGGAGAGAGAGAGCATATTTAATCAATGTTATATTAAATTTAAAAGCTTTTTAAATTATTTTTTTTTACATCAAATTGATACCATGCACTAATATAATTGTAGTGCATAGAACCTGTAAATCACCCTTTAGAAAAAGGCCTTCAACAAGGTTTCTATCATTTAAACAAAGACTACCATTGTGATACCCCACACCACATTGAATACAAGCTTGCATTTGTTTATCACTGCTTGAAAGAGTAGTTGATTGTAGTCTTTCAAGTGGTCCATTGACTATATAAAAGGATTTGAAAATCCAAAACTCTTTACTGTTTGAGAGAGATGGAATGTTGCTTCCTGAGCTCCTTTTCTTGTAGAGCAAAATACAAGAGCTGCTTTTCCTCCAGAATATTGTATGAGCATATCATAGAGGAAATTTTGAAGACGCTAAGTAGATATAGAATCATCATCAACCATACAAGACACTATAGAAAAAGAACAAAAGTATGAGAGCAAATTCAAAAGTTCAACTGGAATAGAATAAATTTAAAAGTATATATATATATATATATATATATATATATATATCTATATCTATATCTATATATATATATATATATATATATATATATATATATATATATATATATATATATATATATATATATATATATATATATATATATGAAGTATCAGAATGTGTTGTGAACACAGTAAAAGGTAAGATGCAGAACACAGTCAATTGTAATATTCAATTGCTGGATTGTCAAATGAGAAATTTATTCATGTTGCTTACGTCCAATGTGCAACAAATTATATATGTTCAAGCTCAACAACAACAATGGATAGTAAATAATACCATTTCAAAGAGAGTCATTTTTGGCTGAGGCATATCCTGTCTAGTGAATAATAGTTGTAAGAATCGACTTGGATAAGAATCAACTTGATAGGTTTTGATAAGAATTCATTTCAGAACATGAAAATGAAAGCATGTTTTAAGGTTGTTGGAGCTGACTGGTTGGATGAATATGATGCACGAAGTTTACAAAAGCTATCAATTTTCATTCTAAGTTATTGACTAAGCAGTCAACTATGTTAGGATTGAACAAACTTATCTGCTATAGATTTGAGCAAAATTGTTATATATAGGTTTTTTTTTCAAATCTTTTAATGTATGAACAAAATAGTGGCAGATTTGAAATATCTGCTAAGGGAAATAATACTGCAAAATCTAGCAGTCTAGTGAAAAGTAAGGTCATTAAGTTTTTATGGATAGGTGACTTCTGGTGTAAACTAAGCTGATCACTCAATCTTTTCAGATTCGTCTATCAATGGATAAGTCTTATTAATAACTCCATCCTCTATTTTCATATTCATTTTGACTATCTGCATAATATGCCTACAAGGGTCAGTTGCACTTATCCACACACTCCATACTAATTCATTAAACCACTGTTGCCTCCTTAATGTCCTTTCCAAGGTTTTTCAATGAAGAAGTTTTCCTCCACATTGTGTACTCGGAGTCATTTCAATGATATTATTCATTCACTACTTCAACATCATTGGACTTTCACAACTAACAGCTATACCTATGTTTAGCGTTAAACATGTAGGAATGAAAGCCATAAGTTTCATGCACAACCAATACACGAAAGAATGATTTCCAATTATTATGCTTAACATTGCTGGTACATGGATACCTATATAAATCATGACTTATGTTAGGGATGTGATAATTATAATTTTATTTTTTATTTTTTTTTACATATCAATATGAATGATAGATGGAAATAAAGTAATGACTACACTTGACTACTAGATGTGAAAATGAACTTACAAATATATTGGTTAGACATAGCCAAGTATGTTATATGAACGCAAAGATCAATATTATAGATGAGAGTTTGTTAAAATGCATAGAAAATCATTATCTAAATACAATTGATTTTGAATATATCGATGCATATGTTATAATTTGTGGGCAAGTGTTTACATTGCAGATAGTATCATTACCAAACCGACCATGTGATGACAAAACTTCAAGAACAATTGAGGCTCAATGAGATTCCATAATAGGGTATTGACCCTAATTCTACTAGGAGGGGTGGAGGTGTTGCCCACCGTTTATCCTCCAAAACCTGGAGTCATGGGAGGACTGTGTGAGTCACGCTCCCCTAGACGTGTGATGATGACTGCCGGATGCCTACGAGGAAATCAGGTCAATTTAGTTGACGCTACCATCCTTAGAGTTATGAATGGCTAGGTCAGTATAACTGACGCCATAGCATACTCCAGTAGAGGACGGATAGGATGGGAGTGGAAGAGATTAGGAAGGATAGGATGATTTTAGAATAGCTTGGGAATCTAGTTGGGACAAGGTACGACTATTAAAGTCGTAAACCTATAAATGTTTTAAATATATATATATATATATATATATATATATATATATATATATATATATATATATATATAATAAAAATTTCACGGGACATAATCCTTACACAAATTATATTAATTGTTAAAATAAATACTAATATACTATATAAACTCAACTTCGGGACGAAGTTTTCTTTAAAGGAGGGGTGTATGTAATGACCCAACTTGAGTCACTGATTATTAGCATGCTTACGAGACGTGTGTTATAGCTACATACACATGCATCGTAGGCATTGCACTAGTATACATACTAATTTAATCATATAAATGTCTATGTAAGAAAATGAATTAGTTTTTAAAAGTATTAATTAATACCTTATTTATTAAGTAGAACAATAAAATATATTTATTTATTTTATTAATAAAATTTTATTTAAATAATAAATAATTATTATTACAAATGACAAGATTTACTTTACTTCATAAATCTTTGGACAATTCATGATAAGGTACTTAAAAGAAAATACTATTCTCGAAGTCGGTTGAGATGATAAGGTTAAAATCTCATTTAATGAATAATGACCAACTCAAGTGAAAATATCTTAATGGATAAGGTTAAATCTTAAAATTAATTGGAGGAAAGGGAGGTTGGGTTTCTTGGGAGGGAAGAAACCTTCCCTATATAAACAGAATCGGAAGGAGAAGTAGGGGGGGAAGAAAATCAGTCTGTTTGAGGGATGAGCCGAGGGCTCGATTTTGGAACTGTAAATTGGGAAATTCTGAGCCGTTCTTGGAGTTTTGGGCACGGGGGCCAGAGGACTTCGAAATGGAAGTCCTTTGGGTTTGGGAACCGCAGAGGTTGATCCCAGATAGGCAGGGAGGAATAAGTTGGTTTGGTAATGGTGGCAGAAAACTTGGAGCAATGTGATCAACACCAGACGGGAGAACCAGGTATGCAGAATCAGGTACACAGATGCAGAATCAGGTACACAGATGCAATTAATTTGATAGAATTTTGAAAAAGGAAATCTGTCAATCTGATTAAAATATAAAACTTAATATCAGTCTTTACATTTGACTTTACATTTGACTGAAATGGAATATCAGTCTTTACAGTCTTTACATTTGATACAAATGGAATATCAGTCTTTACAGTCTTTACACTTGATACAAATGGAATATCAGTCTTTACAGTCTTTACAAATAATTTATTAAAACATTATTTAATAATTATTTCTAACTCATTTTACTATTTCACCTATAAGTAATTTAATTAACCCATTTATTATTAATTATTTTACCGATTTTTATTAATTAACTCAATTAATCATTATTTTTTGAGTTAGTTATCTAAATAAAGGTTATTTACTCTATATTTGACCTTTTCCTCTCACAAATAATAATAAAATATTAAAAGTGGTTAGATCGTATTTTATTATTTGACCATATTAAATCTAACCCAACATTTTATTATAAACAAAGAGGTTTTTGCCACTCATTTTTACCATAGCCATTATCATCGCCAAAACTTTGCTTCTATATCATTTAAGTACTCTCCATTAGAGTCTCATTATATACCACTTTACTCTCTACATAATTCTGAAAGAAGGAGCCTTTACAACAACATAAAGGAGATACGAAAGAACCCTCCCAAGGAGGAGGATATTGCAAGCCACATTCGTGTAACTTCTCCACAAATGATTTATGTTTACTAATAAAAATTTTGTTCATTGGTTATAGAAGTGTAGTAATTCTATTATGTTTTTAGATTTTGTATTTTACTGCAAATTCTTTGTTATGTTCTTTTAATTATGTAGATATGTTATTCAAGCATAATCATTACTACAACTTTTGGGGTTTTAGCCCTCACTTTGTTGTTTTTCTACTATAACCATTGCAGGAAAATATTTCTTGCTAACGATCACATAAGAGATCGATTAACAAATGGTGACTCCAATGGGGAGCTGAACACTTTAGTTCTTGGTGGTTTTTTCTATAAGTTTTTTTCCTCCTTTCTTCTATTTTTGGAAACATTATTTTGTGGTGATTTCTTTGGAAAAAATGGTATTTTTGGTGTCTATTTTCGTTCTACAAGTCACCTACCTCAGTGATCCAGCAAACGGAAAAATATGAGCATGCCCTGGTGTTGAAGAATGTAACTAGTTTTGGTATTCATAATTGTTGTTGTACTCATTTCAATATGTATTCTATGTAGCAAGCAAAATAAAAAAAGAAAAAGTTATTATTTTAAAGCATGGGTTTCATGACCTTATTGATGGTCTTCTAGGTAAAATCATGTACTTCGTGTTTCTAGGGTTTTTTAGGTCATAATATATATTTTCATGAGTCAAGAGAGTCAACATCATGTTTATAAGACCCATCCGGGCAAGATGTAATTTGTAAAATAATTTATTTTCAATTTAGAAGGTTTTGGAACCCTAAAGAGCACATGTCAACCCTAAAAGAGACAAGTCGGCCTAGAGAGGGGCTATTCAACCTCTTGGAAAGGTTATATATAGAGACATCCTCGAACTTTGGCACTCATTGCTCACAAGTTCAATCTGCAATAGAAGGATGAAGAAAGAAGAGTGAAAGGCAAGGAAACAAGGAAAAAACCCTAGCGAAGGAAGAAATGTTTTGGGCACATTTATCTCACATGTGAGAGTTTCTGGAGGTGTTGAGGGGTCCAAACTTTATATAGTAACTACAGGTCTGAAATTTTGTTGCGAAGAGTGGGGGAGGTGTTAGTTTTTGTAGCATCATATGTGTTTTAACCATGAAATTTTTTGGAGATTCTAGAATACATGATATCTCCAAAACCCAGAATTCGTTTTTGGAAATTCCACCTAGAAATAACTTAATTAGATTATTAGTCAATTTTTAAATATTTCCTAAGTCTAAACTTAGGGAATATGACTAATTAATCAGAATTAATTAAGTTATGGTGTAAATGTTCTAGAAACTCACACGGATTGACTTCAAGTTAATCCTAGCCATTTATTAAGATCTAATCTTGGTCGTTGAAGTCTCAACAAAGGATTATAACAATAAGTCGATGGGGCTTGGAGAAGATACACTTGAGAAGTTCAATTTTTTATCAGATTGATTTTCAGAGTAGCAGTAGTCATTTTCCGGAGAGAGAGTTTGAGATCGAAGCAGTGAGAGAGAGGCAGAGATAGTGAAAGCCGGAGGAAGGATTCCAGATCTAGTGAGTGCACTTGTAGAGAGGCAAAAGAGATAGAGAGGCTGACGCTAGGGCAGTGCAGTAGCCTCTAGAGGCAAAGTCGATTTGCTGAGAGAGATTGAAGTTTTTAGTTCCAAAGGTCGGGAAGGAGTCCCAGAGTGCCAAAGAACCGTCTTTCTAGTCAACAAAAGGTAGAATGAATTCATTAAAGTCCATTCCTAGGCTATACATCTAACCAGCTACACCGAGAAGCGTAGATGCTGACACAGAGGTTCAAAGGGTTGAAATTTTGAACGCAAGTTGTATTGGAAGATTGCTTATGGGGTGAGGAACATTTGCTCACTAGATTTTTTCCAGTATTTTCTCTGCAGGATTGCCAGTATTCGTCATCTAGATCATACTTAGATTATTTCACTACTGCTTAATAATAAAACCCGCAGTTGGTCCACTGGTTTTCCCAAGTTGGGTTTTTCCGGGAAGTTTTGTCCAAAAACAACTATGTCATTTTTTGTGTGTGCTAGCATTTCTTCCAGCGTTTATTCTTATGAAATTTTATTTGTGTAGATTGCGGTGTGATTTATTTAGTATTTTATGTAGTAAACAATAAATAAATTGTTAAATTAAATTAATAATTAGGAGAATAATTTCCAGTTGCTGCAATAGGATTCCAGTTTGGAATTTTCGCATGGTATCAGAGTCGAAATACTTGAGGAGGTTTGATTTTTTTGAGTGAGGGGCAGAAAAATCGATCTTTCCAGATCAAGTGATTCTAGAGGCAGAGGGAGAAACTCATATTTTTTCGTCGAGCATATCTCTAGCTGGACACAATGGTTTTTGCAGTAGTTTGTTAAAGCAGAGCCAATGTTGGGTGGAAGAAGAGCATGTGCAGAGGGAAAATTTTCCTTAGGGAACTTCTAGTCTCAAGAAGTTTGATTTTTCCTTGCAGATCAATAGTCATTGTGAGCAGATCTTCTCACTCCAGAAGGGAGTGTGAATAGCTGAGGAGAAGGAGAGAGGAGGTTTTCAACATTTTGTTGATATGGCCAATGTTGGGCTTCATGATCAGGATAGGTTGGATGGGGGTTCCAACTATGTCATCTAGAAGGAAAGAACGTCCTTCCTTCTAGATTTGTTTGGTCTGAAAATGTATATCAATGTAGTGGTAACAGTTCTCTAGGACTCAGATCAACTGAAGTAGTACATGAAGGAGATGGCTTAGGTGAAGAAATTGATCCTAGATGGAGTCAGGGATCATGTTGTCTCACATATAGATGACAACGATACTTCCAAGTACATGTGGGATGATCTCTCCATGTTGTATCAGGGTACTTCCAAGCAATGGAAGATTTACCTAGAAGAGAAGTTGAGACTCATCTGGATGCAGAAAGGGGAAGGCATAGACCCCTTCCTTACCAGACTTTGGGAAGTCTGAGACCAGCTGTTAGTTGTTGGGGTAGCACCCCAACCCACGGAGCTAGTGTGATTTGCACTCAATGGTGCCTCAGAGGATTGGCAGGTTGATTTGTCCAAAGCATATTGGGAAGAGATAGGCTACCGAACTAGGATAGAATGTGGGTCGATTTGCAGCAGGAGGAGTTGAGACTAGCTATGTTAAATATATCCATCAGTGGAAGCAACAATGGATTGAAGACAATGAAGGAGGAGGAGAATGTGGCCCTAGCATCAAAGGGTCCTAGTCAGGCGTATTGGGAACAAAGAAGGAAGAAGAAGGACCTGTAAAAGGTCAAGTGTTTTAGGTGTGGTGGACTTGGTCACTACGGTACCCATTGTCCTCTTAGGAAGAAGGACAAGGGGGAGAAGTAGGACCAATAGGTATCTTTGGCAAAGATTGATAGGCTGTCCTTTAGGCTGGAGGAAGACTTCGCCATGTTTGATGACGTACCCCTTGGAGTGAAATGGGGTGACTTGGTTTTGTAGCCTGAGAGTGCACATGGGAAGGATTCTTAAGGAGATCCACCTCTTGAATCAATACCTTGTTACAGGGGCCCATAGTATTCAGTAGTAGGATGGAGTAGTGGCAATAGATGCAGTGAGAAGCCGAATGACGGTTGCAGTATAATAGCAGTCATATGATGTAGATTGCAATGTAAAGTTGGTAGCAATGCAGTTGGCATAGTGCAGAGTCAACAACAACGTAGAGTCTTCAGTAGACAGTGCATTAGCTAGTAGAAGTTGGGACTTGAGAGACAGATGCATCATTTTGATCACAGTTGATTCAATATTTAGGATGCTTTTTAGTTGCAGATCTTGTAATACCCTCCTCCCACATCTACCCAAGCAACTGACCAGTCGGGGTAAACATGCAACGAGAGGCCACTATGATATGATTCGAAATCCTAAGTCATGTTAAGGAAGTGGAACCGATGAAAACACACCATAAAAATATTAATCATCAGCTATAGGGCCATCAGGAACCAATCCAGTACTTTAGACAACTTGCCTTGGGGTCCCACTGATATTTTGGACAACTTAAGCCTAGTCGCTCCCATGCTATAGGCATGAGGATGACCAAAAACCCAAAGTCGCTCTCACAGGCTTGCATGTAGTGACCAGAGACCCAATCTATTAGTGCTATGCCAGTGACTTCAAGATTTGAGCCGTTGATTCAAGCTGATAGCCCAGGTCACTACCCAAAATTGAACCATATCTTCAAATCAGTAAATTAACATGGAAATGACAATAGTAAATAAAATAATTGTTCAAGACCTTGAATGGACCCCTACTAGCCATGACAGGCATTTCAACGAACATATCGCAAATATGTAATCTACAGGTGTAAGTAACAGTTTTGAGCATAGGGGTCTCATACTTCGCTGATAATCGGTAATAATCATTAATGCCTCAACACATCAATTTCCATTCCATCCATTAGGTCATAAATACATTTGTCATTCAATTACAAGTAAAACATGATGAAATCCATACATGGTTGTTGTCATAAAACACATACATAACCATCATAATAGTAACAAAAATACTCATGAAAGTACAACCATATAGACCACATATAATCCATAAAAATGCTCATAGAAATACAAGGAGAAATAACCTTTCATTAATGATTCAAAATCCAAACTCGGGATGAGACTTCCACATTCCACTTGACCATAGAATGGTTGAGCCAAATCTCTCTTCAGCCATTCACCCCCATGCCATATTCCAAGCATGAATGTGGGATCTCATAGAACACATCAATCAAAACTCATCTAGGGCTTCCAGAGGCCATCCACCTCAACCCATCAAACAATGATTCCACCTCACGATCAAACATCAAAAAACCATCATCAAATTGGTCTCCATCCAAGCCTTCCAGGGCTTCCAGAGCATTTATTTCAACCAAGGCTTCCAAGACTAGTAACTCAACCCATAGCTTTCGTCGGGCTTCTAGAGCATTTGTCCAACTAAAGCTTCCAGGACTAGTAACTCAACCCACCAAGGGATTCTAAAGAGTTTTTCCATCCAAGGCCTCCAGCACTAGTAACTCAACCCAAGTTGTTACAGGGCTTCTAGAGCGTTTGTCCAACCAGGGCTTCCAGGAACTAATAAATCAACCCAAGCTAAGGAAACATGAGAACCAACCAAAAAAAACCATGAAAGTAAACCCACAATCACCATGGCTATTCAGGAAATGACAAATGGCAAGGCTAGGCAATCCACTGTCAATCCAGGAAGTCCTCCATGCCAATGATAAATCACAACCAAGAAACCACATGCATGTTCCATGCATGCCAAAACTAGTGAAGGAAACATACATGCAATTCAATACCTTCAAGAAAATATGATGTAGTTGCTGATCTTGGAGCCTTCTTGCGCTTTCCTACTTTTCCTTTTCCTTCTTGCTCCAAAAATCCAAGTATGCCACACCCACCAAGAGTGCTCCAAGAAAAATATAAGTCTCCAAGAGTATGAGAGAGAGAGAGGATAATGAGAGATCTCCAAAACTAAACTAAAAAAAGTTACCAACTGATCCTTAGAAGCCTTTTTTATGAATGAGGCCTCTATTTTCTCCATTTTCCATTATTTTCCTTCATTTTCCTCCTCACATACAACTTGTGACCTTTCACCTCCATTTTCTCCTAATTTCCATTATTTCCATAAGTAAACGTGCCAAAAATGCCATTTTTCCTTTCCAAAGCCTTAGTCATTTCCTTTGCCAATTTCCTTAGCCATAACCAATCACTGTGAAAATTCCTAGTCCAAGGAACCCCTACTGCAAAAAAAACTGAATTTACTTCTCCTACTTCATTTTAATTTACATTATCAAGTTATTTTCTGAATGCTGAAGAAAATCACTTTTGCATCCTACACTACTTAAAATTTGGTTACATGAAACAAAAAACTGAGCAAAGAACAAGATACATAGGACACAATTATTTTTGGAGAAAATAATCCCCAGAAAAACCCAATGTAGGAAAAGGAGTGTAGCAGCTCTGAGGGTTTTCAATTATTAAGCAGTGATTCTGAATTCAATGTTGGATGTCCTCCTGGAAATCCGGTGATAGAGAAAATATAATGGTAGAAAAACTGAGTGAGTTTTACCTCACTTCACTCAGAAAATTTCGGCTGATCCGACAGCAAAACTGGCTAACACCTACTATCTCTATGTTGGCCCTACGTACGCCCTATGTCAGCCTTTTAGGCTCTATCTCAACCCTGCGCTGGCCCTCTGTTAGCCTTTGAGGCTCTGCCTCAGCCCTGCGTTGGCCCTACGTAGGACCTGCATCAGCCTTTCAGGCTCTTAGTCAACCCTACACTGTCTCTTCTACCTTCTATGTCACCCTTCCTAGATGTTCTGACAATTTCTCGACAGTTTTGAATTTCTACATAAGGGAAGCTACTACTTCTGCACTGTCCCTTCTGGCTCTGTGTAAGGCCTACGTGGGCCTAGATTGTCCCAACATCAGTCCTCCTAGCTGCTTCGCTTCCTCCACTTGCTTCTTTCCGCCTCTCTATCAGTACTCCCAAACTATCCCTGCCCCTCTGCTGCAGAATGATCACTTAGTTCGAAATCTCATCTTCCGAGCCCCAGAAATCAAACTCCAGATTAATTCGTTATGTTTGTGTGTGTGTGTGTGTGTTTCTAAATGAACCACAAGCCTTCTTCTTATACTTTTCTCGTTGAGACTTCAATGGCCGAGATTAAGTCTCTAATAAACAGCTAATATTAAAACTTGGCTTGATCCGCTTTCTAGAACATTCTCAACCATATTTTGATTAATACCCATCAATACTTTAATTTTCGTAAGTTTCAACTTAGGAACCCCATTAAAAATATTAATTATTTTAATAAAATACAATCTGGGTGGAATTTCACCAAATTATTTTTGGGTTCTTTAGAGCTCATGTGCCTTAGCCTCTCTACCAATTTCAAAGCTAGAGCACATCTGATGCCACCAAAAACTAACAATCACAAGTGATCCCCATCACTAGGATTCTGTCCAACATTGAGCTTGGAATAAGTGTCTCATCATCCATAGTTATTTTTTTCTTTGTTTACTTTGATTACATGGAATTTTCACCAGGGTTGTTATAGAACCCTCCCTCTTGGGGGAACACTGTCCTCGGTGTTCAACACCTATAACCACAAAACTATTGTAAGCAGAACATATACTGTTGATGGAGCTTTATAACTTAGCTCGATCGAGTATTTACAATGATCGCCCCGTTGAAAAGCAAACCAACATAATAACATGACATCATAACAACATACCGCATAGTGAAGATTTATAACATAGCTCGTGGTGGCATTCACATCCATATACATATGTACATAAACCAAAATCATCAAAACATATACCAAAAAACCAAGCCAAAACTGCTTTGCCTCAAGCGGAAAACAAGGAAGGATACATAGCCCACATTTGATCTGCCATCTCCCATGTAGCTTCATTGGGCCCAAAGTGCTTCCACCACACCTTAATTTGCTTGATTGCTTAGTTCCGAAGCATGAACACCTTTTTCTGCAATACACACTGAGGCTCCAGCTGTAATTCTCCATCTAGTTCCACCTACAATACAGACCAATCAATCACATGATCAACATCCTTACCATACTTCTTAAGCAAAGATACATGGAAAACATCATGGAATTTCATTCTCAGAGGCAGTGAAAGTCGATAGGCTATTGGCCCAATCCTCTCAACAATGCTAAAGGGTCCACAAAACCGTTGTGCCAACTTGGCACATGTTCCAATCCGTAAGGAACTCTTCTTTCTTTTGATGCACAAGTACACTTTTTCCACAACCTAGAACTCCTTGAACAACTTGTTCCATTTTGCATATATTTTCTTCCTATCTTGTGCTACGTTTATATTTTTCTTTATAACCTGCATTTCATGTTCCATGTATGCCAACGTATCTGGTCCAATTAGTACCCTTTTAACCAGATCACTCCAACTAATGCAAGTGTTGAAACTCCACCCATAGAATGGCTCAAAAGGACACATCCTCAATGATTCTTGATAATCGTTTTTGTACGCGAACTCCACCAGTGGAAGATACTCTTCCCACTTTCGTTGCTAATGCATCACATACATCCTCAACATGTCCTCCAATATCATGTTGACCCTCTCTGTCTGTCCATCTGTCTGCAAATTATAAGCTCTATTGAAGGCCAAATTTGTGCCCAAACCTGCAAACAACTCCTTCCAAAACTCAGAAGTGAACTTCACATCCTTGTCTGACACAATCTTCTTCAGGACATTGTGCAATCTGACCACATCTCAGATGGATACTTGTTCTACACTGCTAGCTGAGAATGTAGACTTCACTGGAATGAAATGTACAGTCTTCATCAACCTTTCCATAATAACCATAATAGAATCATGCTATCTCACTATCTTCAGCAACCCTGTGATGAATTCCATGGAAACAAATTTTCATTTCTACTCTGGAATCGCAATCAATTGTAGCATTCCACCTAGATGTTTACATTTTGTTTTCACTCGCTGACAATCGAAACATATAGCCACAAAATCTGCTACATCCCTCTTCAAATTTAGCCAATAATAAAATCTCTTCATTGTAGTTAACACCTTTTGATAACTTGGGATACCTGAATAAGGTTTCATGTGAAACTCCCTCAAGATCACCTTCTTAAGCTCATTGTTATTGGGTACATATGTCATGTCTCGGAACCTAACCAACCCATCTGTTGTAAGACAATAATCCATACCCTGTGCACCTACACCTATACCTGTACCTATACCTATACTGCCACCTGTACCTATACCACTACCTATACATGTACCTGTACCAGCATCCTGCTGCAACTTGTTCACAATCTCCATTTACCTAACATCTTTCCAACCTACCTGCAAGATCCTATCCTGTAAATCTGTCCCATAGGAGCTCATAGCTGCCAAGTGATTTACCCATACCGATCTACTAAGAGCATCTACCACCATGTTCTCTTTTCCCTTGACGTACTTGATCTCGAAATCAACCTCATTGATCATGGCTAACCATCTAGCCTACCTAGTGTTTAGATTCGGCTAGTCGAAAAAATACCTCAATCCAATATGATCGCTCATAAGTACAAATATCTTGCCAAGAAGATAGTGTATCCACATCTTCAATGCATGTATGATCCCTGCTAACTCCAAATCATGTGTGGGATAGTTTTGCTCATGCTTGTTTAGTTTCTGGGACTCATAACATACCACTTGTCCATCCTGCATAAGGACCACCAAGTCCTCTATTACAAGCATATGTGCATAATACAAATTCTTTGTCCGGATCTGCAATTTGTAGCACTGGTGCATGTGTCAACAACTGCTTGAGTTGCTCAAACCTAGCCTCACACTCCTCATTCCATTCGAATTTCTTACCTTTCCTTTGCAATGATATGATAGGATAAGCAATCTATGAGAAGTTCCTGATGAAACTCCTATTATAACCTACGAAATCCATGAAGGATCTCACCTCATCCACACTCTTAGGAGCTACCCACTCCATGGTGGCCCTTACCTTCTCTGGATCTACTACAATTCCTCCTTGGAGACAACATGCCCCAAGTAATGTACCTCATTCTGAAAGAAACTACACTTGCTAAGCTTAGCATACAACTGAAGCTCTCTCAACAACCTCAACATTGTTTCTAAGTGCTTGACATGTTCTTCCTCATTTTTAGGATATACCAGTATATCATCAATGAACACAATAACAAACTTCTCCAAATATGGATGCAACACACTATTCATCAAAAACATAAATGTAGCTAGAGCATTAGTTAAGCCGAATGGAACAACAAAAAACTCATAATGCCCATACCTAGTCCTGAATGCGGTCTTGTAAATGCCCTCCTCTTTGATGCGTACCTGATGGTATTCGAATCTCAAGTTAATCTTTGAGAACATTGTTGCTCCCTTCAGCCAATCGAATGAGTCATCAATCCTCGGTAATGGATACCTATTCTTGATAGTCACTTTGTTCAACTACCTGTAATCAATGCATAATATGAGTGTTCCATATTTCTTCTTTACGAACAATACTAGTGCGCCCCATGGTGACACACTTGGCCTAATGTATCCTATGTACAATATTTCCTTCAATTGCAAATTTAACTTAACCAACTAAGGTGTGCTCATCCTATAAATGCTTTTGACACTGGAACTGATGGAAAATACTGGGGGGGGGTGAATTAGCATTCTTAGCAATTAGCACTTTTAAATCTTTTCAGAGCATTAGTTAATCTTAAATTATTATTAACGTTTATGTAGTAATAACATTAAATAAAAGAACCCAGGAGGCACACAAATTTTAGGTGGAAAACCCCCTTCGGGTCAAAAGCCACCAAACACTTTTCTAATAAATTCTTTAATCTTCAACCCCAACTGACATGAAAGCATCAACTTCCTAGAATTCTAGAAAAGCATTCTTCTATAGCTCTCATTGGATGGATGTTCCAACGCCCGAGATTCTTCAGTAGTCAACCGAATGGATGCCCCAACACCCAATGAGCTACAACTCACCCTAGCACCACCCTACCACCCTAAAGTTTTCACATGCTTGAACCTGTTGGTGACTTCATGCACCAGTCTAGCACCACACTGCCACCCTATAGAAGAATAAAAGAAGAATGGACTCCCATACCAGGGAAAATGGTCCACTTTACAATGATATAGAATGATGTAGAAGAAGAAGACACACTAGACCATAACCCCAACTACGAAACAACCACCTAATGATGATCCTATACCTCCCAACACTGCCTCTTCAACTCTTGGCAGATAGACACTTATACAACTTTTACAATGATGCTTTTACAATGACTTTGTACAATGATACTTTTACAATGATTGTATGTAGTGCTTCCCACTTGAAGCCTTCATATGGTTAACTTCTTGTTGTTGTTATAAACCTTGATTGCTTCTCTTGTCATGCTACCCTTTCTCACTCTTCAGAACATTAGATTATGCATTGAGTCTTCTTTTGATGAATATGTAATACCTGCAAAAAGTCTTCAAGGAAATACCCATGACATGATAGTAACAAAACTTACCTCATCCTGCAGAGCATATGTTAGTGCAAAATAAAAACAACAAATTAGAATAAAAAGAACCTAATGCAATTAAGAAATGAACATGCATATACAGAAGATACTTACATGTAGCTTACCTCTGCTGCATCATTTTGTTGCACCTTGCTCTTTGCTGCCCTAGAAAGTCTGGTCCTTTGCACCCCTTGACAGCACTTGATCTAGTTTTTCTTGCCTTCTAGGAGCATGATATTTAATCTGATGTATCTCTATGATTTTAGATCCCCAATATGTGATCTTCAGTCTTGTAGTATCCCTCTAAGTCTTCTTTCCAATGCCACAGGTTTGACCCGATTTGGACTCTTCAAGACAAAGTTATGCCCAATCTCTCACAATGACCTAATTATGGACTAGTTCAGTAGAGAGAACTTGTACGGCATGCAACGTGTCACTGTTTCCTCCTCTAGCTCTGAAATTGATACAAAGAAAACTACAATCCTTGCACTATCTGCCACTTTTTACATAATTCTAATACTCTTTTCAGAGAGAGAGTTATGATGATTTTCCCAAGGTCACTTCTTTGAGATGAAATTCGGGAGCCTGCAAAATCCCTAAATTCCACAGATCATATCTCCAAAAATATAGCGAACCAAGATCTAAAATTCGGTCAAGACGTTCAGTAGGATTGCAAATCAATTGGGTTTTCATTTCAGAATCTAAGACTTCACAGAAATGAAGTTATAGCAAAAATTTCACAATCACTTCATTTGGAGGATATATGAGATTTCTTTTTATAGAGTTGAGAGGGGCTTCTATAGAGAATGTTGGAGGGATTTTAGGAGCTTAAAAAATTATTAATTATTGACTATTCAATGACCAAAATCAATTATGAGTGCCATGCCACAACCCCATAGGGTTTTAGCCCACTAACTGGGGTTACTAACTTCAAACATGAATATCTCTCAAACCGTGAAGAATTACTTGGCGTGCCATATATCAACGGAAACATCTCGACGAGTAGAATCTATCTAGAAGATCCTTAACTCAAAATAGAGTAATTTGTCAAGTCAAAATTCCATTTCAAGATTAGGGTAGCCCCTGGTGTTGCTTGGGTTGAGATCAATGACAACCTCAGATCATCTTTAGATCAACAATCTCCCCCTTTTGCATTGATGGAAACACAAGTACTTCCCCTGCGACCAGGGCACCTCTTCCTACTGCCTTCTCTCCCCCTTTGACATCAACGGCAAAGGGTAACTCCCCCTGACATATAACCATCCTACAGATCTATACACACTTCCACTCCCCCTTTATTTTCTGAATAAGTAAAATCTAATGAGAACTTGGGAGAATCCCAAGCTTCTGGCAAAGATATTCAAATGCTTCACGAGGTAAAGGTTTAGTGAAGATATCAATGATTTGTTCTTTAGTATCAACATATTCAAGTTTGATATTCTTTTCAGCGACTTGTTCTCTAAGAAAATGTTATTTTATCGGAATGTGTTTTGTTTTTGAATGCATGATGGGATTCTTGAAGATGCTGATGGCACTGGCATTATCACAGAAGATGGGAATAAGCTCATTGAATTTTACTTGAAGATCTTGCAAATTTTGTTTCATCCAAAGAACCTGAGTACAACAAGCTGCCACTACAATGTATTCTACTTCCATTGTAGATAACGAGATTGAGATTTGCTTTTTTCTCAACCGTGATACGAGACAACCACCTAGATAGAATGTTGCTCCACTAGTACTCTTACGATCATCAATGCTTCCTACCCAATATGCATCTGTAAAGGCTTGAATAATGAGATTGTTTCCCTTGGGATACCACAAGCCATATTCTGTTGTGCCCTTTAGATATCAAAGAATTCCTTTGATGGTAATAATATGTGATTCTTTTGGTGCTGCTTGGAATCTTGCTACTTGTCCAACTACTTGCACAACATCTAGTCGAGAGGTTGTTACATATAGAAGACTAGCAATCATAGATCTGTACAACCTCTGATCCACATCCTTAGATGAGTCGTCTATGCTCAATTTGAAACCTGTTACCATCAAAGTAAGGACGGGTTTGTAATCTTCCATTTTGAATTTCTTGAAGATTTTCTTAATGTACTTGGCTTACCATATAAATATTCCTTTCTCTTGCTGAGATATTTGAAGCCCTAAGAAGTATTTCAACTCACCAAGTAAATACATCTCAAACTCACTTTGCATCTTTGTAGCAAATTTCTTACTTAGTCGATCATCATTGCTACCAAAGATTATATCATCCACATATACCTCAACGACTGTTAAATATCTTTATCTATTTGTACATAAAGATTGCTATCATCAGTACCTTTCTTGAACCCTTATTGATGTCTATATACGTCAAGATGATCATACCATGCTCTTGGAGCCCACTTGAGACCATACATAGCCTTCTTTAACTTGCAAACATAGTCTTCTTTTTTTGATAGTAGAAAACCTTCAGGTTGTTCGATGTAAACTTATTCTTCTAATTCTCCATTTAGAAATGCTGACTTAACATCCATTTGGTAGACTTTTATTTTTCTTGAACATGCATAGGCGAGAAACATCCGGATGGCTTCCATTCTGGCAACTGGTGCAAATGTTTCGTCAAAATCAATTCCTTCCACTTGTGCATATCCTTTGTAGACTAATCTTGTCTTGTTCCTAGTAACCTGTAATCCTTCAACTGTTTTTCTCCCCCTGAACCTTTAATGAAACTACCATCTTGTTCAAACTACCTTCCTATCAATCGTAGACTTGTGCCATATACTACTGCATAGACTCCTCTTGTACAAACATTAAGGAGTCAACAAGCTAGATTGTTCAAAATAGTGAGTCACCTAACGGGCCATCTTGACTTGAGTCATTATCTGAAGCAACTACTAATTCCTCATGACCTTTTGCTTTTACAAATCCTGAAAGCATAACTGCTGAAACCTTGTTATCTGCTTTGTCTTCCTGTACCTGTTTCCTTTTCCAGACCTTCTTATTCCTGTGACCTCGAGCCATGTACCCATAGTTATGACACTTCAAGCATTCAATGTTGTCCATATGTGATTCCATCTGATATCTACAACCACGAGCACTATGGCCATAATTATGGCATTTGAAACATTCAATATTTGGCCCATCTAGCACGTGTTCTCTTCTGATAAAAGTGATCCTGCAAACTTGCTTCTAGGGTTTTGTAGATAATGATTGTACTTGTCAAAAACTTCACAGTCCCTAGCCATATGTCCATAGTTAGCACATAAAAAGCAATACCATTAAATAAACAAACTTACCTGGAAGATTTTTCATTCTTCTTTGGAGGCGATGTTGTAGTTTAATGTGGTCCTTTGTTCTGGATTGCTTTGGTCTTGTTCTTTGGCGTTGCAACATTCTTCTTTGGCTTTTCAATTTGATCAAATTCCTTCTTAGAATCATCCCGTGAATTTGTGGAGCTTCTACATTCATCAACTGGAGCTTTACCATCTTTAATTGCCTTCATTTTTTCTTCTTCATCTGTCTTATCTTGTAAGTATTCTTTTTTCGATCCCTTGAGTTTGTTGATCTCATCACAAGTTGCATCAAGTTCTTCTTGCTTTTGAGAAAGATCTTCTTGAAACCATCTTTGAAAGATCTTCCTTCTTTTTTCTACCTCCTCAACCTGTAGCTTGAGAAGAGTGGTCTTCTCTACTTCTCTGTTGAGAACTTGTATCTATTCCTTCTGCTTCTCATTTTCAATCTTGAGCCTATTTATTTCCATTGAAGATATTTCTAATTCCTTTTGCTTTTGGTCAACGACAGATATGTATATTTGATTAGATTCCTTCATTTCAATTTCTGCTTCCTGCATCTGTTGTGTGACCTGCTAATCTCTGCAAATGTTGTGTCGAGTTCTTGTTGCTTCTTTTGGACTTCTCTCTTGAGGTCTCATGTCGCTATATTATTAATTTCTTCCAACTTCTTTTGAAGTGACTCTTCAATACATTTGTGTTCTTCAACTTCAATTTTGAGACCTTGAACTTTTCCTTCAAGAGTATTGGAACAAATCTTCTCAGCCTTGAGCTCTTTTATAAGCTTGATTTCCCCCTTAGAAAATTATTCTATGGTCAACCCTTCTTCATCATACTCAGAAGGATCTGATTTTTCAATAATATATTGACCGGATTTCTTTATTGAATATAGATTATGAAGATTGTCCCAAAGAGCTTTAGCTGTTGAACATTGACCAACTTTTGTTTTCACAGAATTTGGAAAAACATTCAAAATTAAATTCATTACCTTTGAATTGTACCGTTTAGCTTCGTCGGTAGATGTGTCTCTAGAAACAATTGATTCCCATACTCCATGTGCCTGCAAAGATACTTCCATCCTGGATTCCCATATCCAGTAATTATCTGCATCAAAATCAGGGGTTGGTACACAATACTCACTTTCTTGAGATTTTGTTGTACCTGTACCTTCCTTTGAAATCCTTGTAACCCGCTTCTTTGACTTTCCCATCTCTATGCTCTGAAAACTGACTTCCAGCAGTTAAGTTGTTACTGAAGGAACCAAGCTCTGATTCCAATTGTTGGAAAATACTAAGAGGGGGGGTGAATCAATATTCCTTAGCAATTAGCACTTTTAAATATTTTTAGAGCATTAGTTAATCTTCAATTATTATTAACATTTATGCAGTAATAACAGTAAATAAAAGAACCCAAGAGGCACAAATATTTTAGGTGGAAAACCCCCTCTGGGTCAAAAAACACCGAACTCTTTTCTAATAAATTCTTTAATCTTCAGCCCCAACTGAAATGAAAGCAACAAATTCCTAGAATTCTAGAAAATAATTCTTCTCCAGCTCCCACTGGATGGACACTCCAACGCCCGAGATTCTTCAGTAGTCAACTGAACGGATGCCCCAACACCCAATGAGCTACAACTCACCCTACCACCACCCTACCACCCTGAAGTTTTCATAGGCTTGAACCTGTTGGTGACTTCATGCACCAGCCTAGCACCACCCTACCACCCTATAGAAGAATAAAAGAAGAATGGACTCCCGTACCAGGGAAAATGGTCCACTTTACAATGATATAGAATGATGTAGAAGAAGAAGACACACTATACAATAACCCCAACTATGACACAACCACCTAATGATGATCCTAGACCTCCCAACACTGCCTCTTCAACTCTTGGTAGATAGATACTTGTACAAATTTTACAATGATGCTTTTACAATGACTCTGTACAATGATACTTTTACAATGATTATATGCAGTGCTTCCCACTTGAACACTTCATGTGGTGAACTTCTTGTTGTTTTTCTGCACCTTGATTGCTGCTCTTGTCATTCTACCCTTTCTCACTATTCAGAACATTAGATTATGCATTGAGTCTTCTCTTGATGAATATATAATACCTACAAAAAGTCTTCAAGGAAATACCCATGACATGATAATAACAAAACTTACCTCATCCTGCAGAGCATATGTTAGTGCAAAATAAAAACAACAAATTAGAATAAAAAGAACCTAATGCAATTAAGAAATGAACATGCATATATAGAAGATACTTACCTATATCTTACCTCTGCTGCATCATTTTTCTGCACCTTGCTCTTTACTGCCCTAGAAAGTTTGGTCCTTTGCACCCCTTGACAAAACTTGATCTAATTGTTCTTGCCTTCTAGGAGCACGATATTTAATTTGATGTATCTTCGTGATTTCAGATTCCCAATGTGTGATCTTTGGTCTTGTATTATCCCTATGATTCTTCTTTTCAATGCCACAGGTATGACCCGATTTGGACTCTTCAAGGCAAAGTTATGCCCAATCTCTCATAATGACTTAATTATGGACTAGTTCATTAGAGTGAACTTGTACGATGTGCCACTTGTCACTGTTTCCTCCTTCGGTTCTGAAATTGATACATAGAAAACTAAAATCCGTGACCTATCCACCAATTTTTACAGAATTCTATTCCTCTTCTTAGAAAGAGAGTTATGACGATTTTCCCAAGGTCACTTATTCGAGATGAAATTCAGGAGCCTGCACAAACCCTAACTTCCATAGATCATATCTCTGAAAATATAGGGAACCAAGATTTGAAATTCAGTCATGACGTTCATCAGGATTGTGAGTCAATTGGGTTTTCATTTCAAAATCTAAGACTTCACAAAAATGGAGTTATAACAAAAATTCCACATTCACTTCATCTGGAGGATATATGATGTTTCGTTTTATAGAGTTGAGAGGGGCTTTTATAGAGAATGTTGGAGGGATTTTAGGAGCTTAAAAAATGATTAATTATTGACTATTCAATGACAAAAACCAATTATGAGTGCCATGCCACAACCCCATAGGGTTTTAGCCCACTAACTGGGGTTACTAACTTCAAACATGAATATCTCTCAAACTGTGAAGAATTACTTGTCGTGCCATATATCAACAGAAACATCTCGATGAGTAGAATCTATATAGAAGATCCTTGACTCAAAATAGAGTAATTTTGTCAAGTAAAAATTCCCTTGCAAGATCAGGGTAGCCCTTAGTTCTACTTAGGTTGACATCAATGACAACCTCAGATCATCTTTAGATCAACAGGAGCTACCCCTGGTACTAACTCAATAGAAAAGTCTACCTCCTTGTGAGGTCACAACTCTATAATATCCTTAGGAAATACATCCTTGAACTACCATAAAACTTGGTACCTACCCAATACATCTATATCCTTAACTTCTTTACCCTTATCACTAAAAATGTGCACTGTGAATAGCTTACACCCTTTCCCATGACTATGCTTTGCTTGCATAGTTGTCACCATCCTAACTAATGTAGATTTCTTCTTACCCTATAAGACTCCATGTTCTCCATTATCATCAACACACTCAATGGATTTGTCATAACAGTCTACGTTGGTTCTAGGAAGATATAACCAATCCATGCCCAACAACATATTGTATGAACCCAATGGCAATACATTCAAATGTGATGCGATCAGAATACCATTCAAGTCAAATGCATAAGCGCTAACCCAATGATGAACTCATTTCTTCATACCTATAGCCAACTGCACTAACCAAGGCTCTACATGCAATTCTTTACTCAAACCACACTTATCCACCAAGTCAAGACTAACATAGATATAATTAGATCTAGGGTCAATCAAAATAGAAATAACTTGATCACAAAGCTTACCATCCATCTCAATGATAGATGCCTGATGCTCTACCTGTTTGTTATCCAATGCTACATAGATACGTGGAATACTCTGACCAACATCCGCAATAGTTTTTGCCTCCTTTACACTGTATATCTGAGGTCTACCACCCTGATTCTGTGGGAAATCTCTCTTGTAATGATCCTTGCCACAAATTAAAGACTTTATAGTCTTCCAACTTGTCTCCTTGTTCTGTTCTCTTGATCAGATTCCATGTCCTCTATCTGATGCATTGAACTTCTTAGGTGGTGCAACGTTCTCCTTGTTACCTATATCCTGAGGCCTTGCTCTCTTTCTATCCCATTTATCTGTTTTCTTTGCATTACCTCTCTAGTTTGGCTTAGTCTTATTTATGCACTTCGATTATTCATAGCAATGCCCTAGCTTCTGAATGGCCTCCTCCAATGATCTAGGCTCATTAAACTCAATTATATCTCTAAATGAAACCGATAACCCACTAATGAACCTATGAATCTTGTCCTTTTCCTCTATGAGATAAGGCACATACCTCAGTAACTTCAAGAACTTGTTAGTGTACTCATCATCTATCATGGAACCCATCTTTAGCTCATAAAATTATTTTTCTCTGTCATCAAAGTATCTCATTGAAAATTACTTCTTCTTGAATAGCCACTCAAACTCACTCCAATTCAAATCCTGCTCATGAATACATCTTACTTTCTTCACATCTTCCCACCAAATGTCTGCTTTACCTTTGAGACTGAATGTAGCCACTCTAGCTTTCATGCTCTCTGAATAGTCATGTAGCTTGAAGAATTTCCGCATGACAAGCAACCATGCCTCTGCATCCTGTGGTTTCTTCATTGCTCCATCAAATATTGGTGGATTTTCTTTCTTAAAATCACTGGAAAATATCCCCTATTAGTGCTCCTGTAAGGATGATATCGATGATGATCATGGTGCTTATCTGAATTAGAACTAGAATCATACTTGTGTCTATCCCTTCTCCTATCAGGAGTGTCCAACCATCTTCCATCTCTGATTGTGTCATATATATCTTATATGTGACCACCGTGCGATCGACTACCATATGACCCATTAGTTTTATCCTCCTTCTCATTGTTGATCCAGCATGGTCCCTATCACTGCAAATCTGACAATCTCTGAAGTATTACTGCATTTACCTTTTCTTGTTTCTCCTATGCCTGTATGATTATGTCATTATCAGCCTTACAACTCCTTATCTCTTCCTTTAATATTCTCAGTGTAACTGCCAAATCAGAAGGGTTCCCAACACTATATTTCTCTTCAGATTCATAGAGAGAGTCTTTGTAGTCAACCATCTTGCTAGCCATTTGATATTTCTTCCTACAAGGTATATCATGCCAGCTAAACCAAATCACAATAAAGTAGTGTACCTTAGTATAGCTTGGGGAGAATACATGTTTTGCAAGATCAACACATCAACGTGATACATGTAACATAATCATGATAGCATATAGAAACATAAAACACAATCATATGACCATGCAGCCGTCATTCTAGCTAGGGTCCAATCATCAATGCATGACCTCAACAACAACACACACCACAACCTCATGCATGAAGACCACCATCATTACGTCACTATACACTTGACCACATGCAAAAATGAATATGCATAAATGATGCATAACCATCTACACATATGCATAAACACATATGATCAAGCATGAATGAACAATACTTGAAATCAAATCTGCAAAATGATACATGAAACCAAGCATGCAAGAATGTAACCAATCAAGAAATATTGCAACCAAAAATACTAAAATAATACATGTAAGCGACATAAAGCGACATGTAACCAGTCATACACTCACGATGTTGCATTTCACCACAAAAACCTCAAGTTTCACATGACGACATCACTACAACCATGAACAACATCCTGCAAATTCCACAAGCACATAGAATGCAAGTATGAGAGAAACACATGCAATTGACATGCATGCATGACCAACACATAGCCCATCCATTCTGAGGGGTGAAATATGCTCTATAACACCCTCCTCCCACATCTACCCAAGCAACCGGCCAGGGGGGTAAACATGCGACGATAGGACACTATGATATGATTCAACCTCTCAAGTCATGTTAAGGAAGTGGAACCGATGGAAACACACCATACAGACATTAATCATCAACTACAGGGCCCTCAAGAACCAATCCAATACTCTAGACAACTTGCCTTGGGGTCCCACTTATCTTTTGGACAACTTAAGCCTTAGTTTCTCTCATGCTATAGGCATGAGGGCCACTAGAAACCCAAATTCACTCTCACAGGCTTGCCTGCCAGCGACCAGAGACCCAATTTGTCAGTGCTATGCTAACGACTGCAAGATTTGAGCTAATTTTTCAGGCCTAGAACCCAAGTCACTTCCCAGAATTGAACCATCTCTTAAAATCAGTAAATTGACATGGAAATGGCAGTACTAAAGAAAATACTTGTTCAAGACCTTGACTAGACCCCTACTAGTCATGACAGGAATTTCTTCAAACATATCGCAAATATGTAATATACAGGTGTAAGTAACATTTCTGAGCATAGGGGTCTCATACTTAACTGAGAATCGATAAGCACCATTGATGCCTCAACACATCAACTGTCATTTCATCCTTTAGGTCATAGATACATTGATCATTCTATTACAAGTAAAAACATGATAAAATCCATACATGGATGCTATCATAAAACACATACATAACCCACATAATAGCAACAAAAATAGTCATGAAAGTACAGTTATATAGACCACATATAATCCGTAAAAATGCTCATAGAAATACAAGGAGAAATAACCTTTGATTAATGATTCAAAATCCAAACCTGAGATGGGACTTCCACATTCCACCCGACTGTAGAATGGTTGAGCCAAATCTCTCTTCATCCATTCACCCTTGTGCCATATTCCAAGAATGAATGTGGGATCTCATAGAACACATTAATCAAAACTCATCTCAGAATTCTAGAGGCCATCCACCTCAACCCATCAAATAGTGATTCCACCTCACGGTCAGACATCACGAAACCATCATTAGACTGGTCTCCATCCAAGCCTTCCAGGGCTTCCATATTGTTTGTTCCAACCAAGGCTTCCAGGACTAGTAACTCAACCCACAGTTGTCGTCACACTTCCAAAGCGTTTGTACAACCAAGGCTTCAAGGACTAGTAACTCAACCTACCAAGGGATTCCAAAGCATTTTTCCAGCCAAGGCTCCCATGACTAGTAATTCAACCCAAGTTTTTACATGGATTCCAGAGCATTTGTCCAACTAGGGCTTCCATGAACTAATAACTCAACCCAAGCTAAGGAAACTATTTGAAAATGATATATTACAGAGCAATGGAACACATAAAATATATTGCATAAATATAAACACAGAAAACACATAAAACAAGAGAGACACAGATATACGTGTTTCACCCAGTTTGGGCTACGTCCATGGGAAACAACCAATCCTTCATTTTATATTACCCAACAAATTGAAGAGATACAACCTACAAAAAATCCACTGTAATTTCCTCTTCGCTCTCACACAATCCTCCTCTCTTTCTCACTCAAAATATAGATCTACATAGATGCAATAAAATTCCTTGATATATAGCAAGGGGTTGCCTTCTAGGGCAAAAAACTCTAAATTAAACATAACTTCTATTGTCAGATCTTCGCATAATGAACGACCCAGATTGACAATGAAATTACAACATTTTACAAGGTAATTTTACATCTATTTTTAGCTTCGAGGGCGTTGCCCCCGATCCTCCTCCAGGGGGGTGGCTCCCAAAGATTGCAGCCGCCCCCCACTGGACCACCCTTGCAGCATATATTTTACAGGCGTCGTTTCTGCCACATTACGAACTAGGGTCCAATGTGGTGATACCTCTAAATAAAGAAGGTAATCAGGCTCCACACCCAACAGAAACATGAGAACCAAACAAAAATAAATAATGAAAGTAAACCCAAAATCACCATGGCTATCCAGGAAATGGCAAGGCTAGGCAATCCACTGTCAATCAATGAAATCCTCTGCCAATGATAGACCACAACGAAGAAACCACATGCATGTGCCATGCATGCCAAAATTAGTGAAGGAAACATCCATGCAACTTGATACCTGTAAGCAAATATGATGTAGCTATTGATCCCGATGCCTTCTTATGCTTTCCTACTCTTCCTTTTCCTTCTTGCTCCAAAAAGTATGTTAGGTCCCTATAATGCTAATGATGCCCCCATTACTATTGTAGTTGTATCCCTTATTAATATTGTTGTGCCTCTATTGTCCCCATATTGTTATTACTATGCCCCATAGAATCCCTCTATTGTTATTTTTGTGCCTTTATATTATTATTGTTAGGTCGGCTTGGTTAAATTGTGACCCCATAGACTCCTATATATAGAAAGGAGGTTTTGTCATTTGAATCATCCAAGAATTGTTCATTTATGTAATTTAAAGGAGGTTACCCCCTCGAAGAGGCTGAATTCTAAGGCGTTGATCTATCTTTTCTATCTTTTGTGAGCTGGTTTCATAACATTTGGTATCAGAGCTTTGGATTCTAGGGTTTTGCTGCTCCAAATAGGTCATCGTGGCATTTTCGCTATAAGTTTTTTTCTGTGATGTTTCAGAAGAGGAAAAAAAACCCATTTGAGACAGAATCGTGCTGAACCTCGGTTCCGAATTTCAGAGCTTTTTGCACTATATTTGAAGAGATATGATCTGAGGAAGTTGGTATTTTTGCAGACTCCTGAATTACATTCCAAACAGGTGACCTTGGGAAAATCGTCATAAATTTTGTTTTGAGCATCAGATTGCAATTTCGTAAGAAGTTACAGAAAGAGGATGGATTGTAGTTTCTTTTGAATATTTTTTAGACCCGAAGGTCAAAACAGTGACACGTGGCACTTCATACAAGTTCGCTCTTCTGAAAAGATATATAATCAGGTCATCTTGGGAGATTGTGCATAACTCTTTCTTGGAGAATCTAAATTCGATCAGACTGGTGGCATTGGAAAGAGAACATAGAGGGCTACTGCAGGTTGTAATTTCAGAATTGAAAGATCCGAAATTACAGAGATACATCAGATTCAATATCGAGTGCCTACAAAGTGAAAAAAGGTGTGTATTTTTTTAAATATTTACATAAGCTTGGTTTGAAAAATTAGTTTGAAGGAATTCAAAGGGAATAGTGAAGCATTATTATCGGTAATTGATGCCCTGAAGAAAGAAAATGGAAACACCTAATAAACAACCTGAAAACTCTAGCATGACTCATGAAGAAGAGGAAGAAATGTTACACGATATATCAAAATTACGAGACCAAGTGCAACAAATGTCACTCTCACAAAAGCTAATAGAAGCTAAGATAAATGGCATGGAAGCTAAGATGAATGGCGTGGAAACTAAGATGAATGGCATGGATGCTAAGATGGATGGCATGGACACTAAGATGGAAGCTAAAATGAAAGGCATGGATGCTAATATGAATGGCATGGACGATAAGATGGAAGAATTGAAGATAAATTTGAATAAGTTGCTACAAGAAATGGTCACTAATGGTGAAAGGGTAGTAAAGGAAATTCATGATGAGAACAAAATAAATGTTAATCATGATCTCATAGACTCTAATGTTGGATTGAAGACCGACCATATTCCAAAAATCGATATGAGGAAGTTTGATGGCAAGGATCCCGCAACATGGATACTACAGATGGAGCAATTTTTCAATCTCAATAATGTGCAAAACACACAAAAGGTACGTATTGCAACTTTATATTTGGAACCAAATCAGTCTGTATGGTATCAATGGCTTTTCTCTCTTAAACAAATTGTCACTTGGGCAATTTTTACGAAGAAATGACAACACATTATGAGGATACAAAAAGCAACGCCTTTTTTACCAATTGATAAGTCTTAAACAAAAGCGTTCAATGATGGAGCACATTGAGGAGTTCCAAAAATTGAACATAAGGGTAAAAAATATTCCAGAGGAGCATAGGATTGATGTGTTCATAGGGAATTTAAAGGAGAATATCCAACATGATGTTTGCCTTTGGGAACCTGATTCATTGGAGAAGGCATTCAGGTTAGAAAGAAAAATGGAAAGCAAAATTATGGCAACCAGGAAGCCTACCACTCACAACTATAAAGATGGAAGTGCTGTAGCCCCTAGCCTTCCACAACCTATAAGGTTGACACCACAAAAATTGGAAGAAAAAAGAGCAGAAGGGCTTTGTTACAGTTGTGATAACAAATACACTAAAGGTCATAAGTGTGCTGAGAAGAAATTATTCTACATAGATTGTGAAGAGGAAGAAGAAAAGGAATAAGAAAGGTCAAAAGAAGAGGATATACTCCAGGAACAAAGCCTAGATAAAGAAGAAATGAATCCAACCATATCTTGTAATGCATTGGCTGGAATTACCATTCCTCAAACCATCAAGATAGAAGGACATATCTAGAAGAAAAAGGTAACAGTGTTGATTGATTAAGGAAGTACCCACAATTTTATTCATTGTAAGATAGCAAAATAATTGAATTGCTTCCTATATCCAGCACTAGAGTGTCAAGTGATGGTTGCAAGTGGAGGAATGATAAATTGCTCTGGAAAGTTCCATAATATCAAGCTATCCATGGGAGAATATGTGTTGAATAGCCCAATGCTTTCCATTCCAATGGAAGGTGCTGATGTTGTACTAGGAGTTCAATGGCTACAATCCTTGGGTACAATAGCTTTTAACTTTCAAGAACTTTTCATGAAATTTTACGCGGAAGGAAAGGAAGTTGAATTAAGGGTTATTGTAGGGAAACTGAGAAAGATAATTAGCTCTAATGGTATGACAAAGCTTCTAAAAAAGAAACAACGAGGTGTAATTACACAATTATGTTCGCTAGATGTTTCCACATCGAAATCATCTATTTCTCTAGATCTCCAAAAAGTCTTGGACAATCATTCCAAGGTATTTGAGACTCCCAAAGGTCTCCCACCTATTCGTGATCACAATCATGCTATTCATTTGATTCCAGGAAGTGTTCCTCCAAACATCAAGCCATACATGTCGGCCGGATAAGTCGTTCTTGCAGACAAAACTGACCTCCCTAGTATCTAATGATATCTAGCGACAAGCAAACCAAACAAATTCTATCTTTCTCTAAATATGCAATTTATAAATAAAGGCAAACAAGTTTTTTAGGCCTACCTTGGGTCCAATGCAAGTTTGTGGAAGCCTAGCTTCGTTGATCCAAATGATCTCCCTTGTAGAGAATCTGCAAACACAAACAAGCACACAAATTAAATAGCACCTGAAAAGACAATATGATAAAACATACTTATCATGATGATCAAGGAATTCATGAAACAAATCACATAAGACAATTTGTTGAGAAAAATGAATCTAATTGTATTAACTTAAATCAAAGAATAACTTTACAACCTTATGCCTTGATGCTGTATAAGCTCCTCCCAGGGTCCAACAAGAAGTCTCCTCTACTTTGACAAGTTTCACTCTCTTCCCAATGAAGCCAAAAGGTATGTGATCTATCCTCTCAAGCTTAACTAGGAAGTCTCAATTCCAACAGCATTTACCCTAAAAAATGTTCAGCTTCTAACCTCCCTAGCAACTAGCCCAATGCCTTAATTTACAGTGCAATGGAGAGAAGTTACTAGGTCCTCCTTCAAAGGGATAAGCTCCTCTCATCAAGGGATTAGCTCCTTCACTTTTGGGATACATGAACCACCTAGGAGCGAACCATCCATGTCAAGATTCCTTCTAGAATCATCTAGAATTAACCCAAAGTGAGTTTTTAAGAATAAACTTGCGCCTTTTTGACTTTCACAGGGGTCCGCACCCACTCCTTTACACACAGAGCGGGCAGGTCCGCAAGTAACATGAACAGGGGGTGCGGGACCGCAGGCAACAATGAGAGAAAGTGCAGAACCAGAGCTTTATTGATTTTTAAGGTCTTTCTCTCATTTTCAAAGCTTGACATGAAGAGCTGAGGTTTGAGACTTGCTAAGGAGGTCAGTATGAATGATGATAGACCCATACTGACTGCAAATAGTCATGGTGACAATATTTTGTGTAATAGAATGCCCCCTAATGTGCGAAGTTTGTAGTAGATGAGGATTTCATTTATCATCTAAGAAGAGTGAAGTACTTTATCATTTCGAGGATCATCTTGTGGAGAGCCCGATTGGAATCTATAAAAACATTCAATGCAAAACATATATATGAGATCATATCATCGTTGAGGTAGGCATTCCCATACTCAGATCAAAACTGACTAGAAAACTAACTACTTCTCTGATATAGGAATAATCTTGTAATACATCACAAGTATAGACACATGTAGACACAGTATGGGCACAACCATCTGTTTATGAATAGTCCATTGTATAATGAATACAAAATTCCTAGCAGACTGGACGGTGGAAACTAGATCCAAGGTTTTGATTTCTACTTCCCGAAATAGTACGATTCTAACCATGCGAATGAATGTGTCGAAGTCGAACATGGTAAAAACCACTTGATTACCAGTCAATGATGTAAACTGTTAACAAGTGTGAGAGAAACCACCAGTAATGTCAATGGCTCTCAAAGTACTTAGTACAATCCATGAAATGTGAATAGATGTGTTGATGTCGAACATGTCACGGAGTCCTTTGATCGAAGGTCAATGATGCAACCTATCGTCGAAGGCGAGAAACCTGCCATTAAGGCATGCAGATCCCAAGGTACTGACGATTTCTAGATCATCTTTCTAGATAATGAGCTGAAGTCGATAGAAAGCGATTCGTCGTAGGCAAGCCTACAACATGAAATCATAGATCAAGTTTGAAGAAATTTAGTTGCAAGGACTAACTCAGGGATGGTCAAGATAGATGACCGATATTTTGCAGATGAATGGCTTATTTGCACTGACCTCTTGAACACATAATGACACAGCAGATGGTTTGGTGACAATTGACCCAAATTTAATACCCAGAAACCGGCTGAAGACTTTCAATATGGTTTGATCAACTATTAGGCAAAGGATTTCCCAACCCAGGTGAATAAAAGTGTCGTGTTCAAGAGTGGTTACAAAGTATGACAAACAAGCTCATTTTTCTCTCTTTTCCCCCACCATTTCTGGCAAGTACCTCTTTGTTTTTGACAAGCTTGAGGAGGATAACATTTGCTTGATTATAAGCTCATCCTTCGGATGAGTCCAACTTAGTTTAAATTCGAACCCTAAGAAGGAGTGGTCCGTTCCTGTTTATAATTGAATAGGTCCTTTACTGTTAAATTTTAACGAGTCCAGTATAGGAGAAACTCGGCGTTTTTCAATTTTAGAGAGTCTGAAAAAACTTAAGAAGACTCCATGGTTGTCCTTTTTCATAAATTTGTGTCTCCAAGCCCAAAAAAGTATAAAATAATACTTGAGATAACCGCTTGATCATTACGACCAAGGAGTACTTTTCATAATTAGTGCCTTTGATCCGAAAAAGTAAAAAAGCAATCAATGACATGTCGTTTTATAACCAATATCAAATTTGAAACGAAAAAAATCCGGCAAGCTTTTCATGTTTTTACGGTCAGAAAAGGGCTGTAAGTGGCCCATCTTTTTAGTTCCGTTTTAACGAGTTTAACAAGAAAAACTCGACGATATTTTCATGTTTTAGGAGTCAGAAAAGAGCTTAAAGGTGACTCTAATGTTTTTCGTCGAAAATGACCAATTTTGCTTGAAAAATCCGTTATCCTGCACAAAAACTCAAACATTACTCATACCTATTTAAAATAGATAAAAATGTTGCAAAAGTTACCTCTTTAAAGTGAAAAATAAACAAATTAAAAACTCATTTATTCAAAAAATCTTATAAAAAGGGCTTTTGTAAATTCATTTTTACCGTTTGACTTCAGAGTGAGAAAAGAGAGCTTTTGGTCAGAAACTTCCCGTGAAGATTGCGGAAAATCCGTCCGTTGGAATCGAACGTCGTCTCCTCCAGGTAATCCACATCATCCTACTCTTTCATTTCATCCGTTTCAAATTTGTTTTTAGGCTTTGATTTCATTTTTTAAGGAATTTTTAGGTTAGAAACCCGCGCGTGCGGGTCCGCAGGCATAGCACAGGTAACCTGCGAACCCCGACTTTTTCGTAAAAGGAAAAAAGTCAGGGGTCCGCACTTGCCGTGAAGGAAAAGTGCGGACCCACGTACTGTCTCTAATAGAGAGGGTGCGGTCCCCGCAGCAAAGGTTTTTAAACCTAAAATTTTCAAATTTCACCCAAAATTTTGCTTTTAGATATTCTAATTCGCCTTTTTATTGAAAGTAGGGTATACATCATGCTTGATTGGCGAGAACGGGAGCACGAGGATGTAGATCTCGCCACGATTAATCATCAACCTTCGATTGATGCATTGAAGGCATGCAACTTATACAAATTTTGGGCCATACCTGGCATGAGGGCCCAGGTGGACTTTTTGCAGTGGCTGGTAGACAGGTGGAACATACAGGACCAGTGCTTCTTTATTGGTGGTCACTAGCTCGAAATGGAGCCAGAAGACATTTACTTCTTGACTGGTTTGCCTAAGAGAGGTGAACACTTGACTCTATTCGGGACTAGGCTAGGTGGCCAATCTGTCGATAGCCTCCGGCTAGAGTTTTGCAACGACCAGACTAGAGACAAAGGGATAAATATCAAAACTATATCCCTTCCTAAACTGAAAGTGATTGCGTTTACTATTACCAAGCTCTGCGGAAGCGCAACACTACATATAGCCATTGGATCCCAAATGCGGATGGCAGTAGACTGCTTTCGAGGCACCATCTTCAACTGGTGCGATGCTGTGTTGGCTAATATAAAAGGCCAACTGACTAGAGCAAAGAACAGACAATTGAAGACCTTTGGATATGGTGCTTTAGTCGTGAGCTTTGGTCTGGAGAGGGTCCCAATGTTGGTCCCACAGCATCTTACTGTTGGAGTTGGACTTCCCCGAGAGCCCAAACTGATGCGTTGGGTTGCAGTTATGGCCCGTCATCTTGAGGAGGGGACAGAAGTCGTTCGATTCACTCCTGAGTATTTTCATTGGTTGGAGAACCAAGTTTTTGCTATTCAAGATTTTCCTTACGCTGGGGTAGATTATCGTGGTGACCCAGACATGGCTCTTCCACCAGGAGAGCAATGGGATGACTTAGGTAAAATCATTTTCAACATTTTCTAATTTTTTTTTTTGTTTTTATCTCGTCCCAAAATTGATAGTAAAAGTTTTAAATGTAGATGTAGGTCCACGGTGACCAGCCACTCTCCGGCCCTATGAGAGGAAACAACCAGCTGCAGCAGCACCAGCCCCACAGGATGAATCCACAGAGACCTTGGCCGAATTGGAGAGCCATCTAGAGCGTTTGACAGTAGACATTCCAGAGACCAGCATAGATGACATTCCTCTTAGGCTACAACGCTATGTGATTGGGGTCCCAGGACCTTTCAGGAGGTTCCTTTGTAAGGTGGCCCGTACAGTGGTTTCTTATCGTGATCATCACCAATGATAGGATGATCGCCTATTGTAGACACATATGACATTTTTTTCTTTTTGTACTATCATTTTTTCCGATCATAAAGTGTTTTTCAACCTATGATCGAAGACGATGTATATTTGACACACTTTTATGTTATACTATATCACTATTACCGGCTTATCTTGTAAAACATGTTATGAAATGTTTTTAAATTTACTTGTATGATTATTGCAAATGTCTACTTAACATTCGAGAAGCAATTGCATCTGCTAATGTATTTAAATATCTTGGAATATGCTGATATTCAATATAGTCAAATTCACGTTCCAAGAGACGAACTCTCAAAAATAATCTCAATAACACTGGATTTCTAATGGCATATACTCTATTAAGCTGTAATACAATGAGTTCAGAATCTAACCTCACTATCAAACTCTGAATCCCAAATGAAATAGATTCAAATAATAACTCAATCACTGCACTATACTCGGCAATGTTGTTCGTTGTTTGACCGAGGCTTACCCCATGCATAGATACCAACTCGTTAGAGGGCAAATAGATAACCCAAGCTGCGGAAGAAATGTTCCGTGTATTACGACAAGCACCATCAGCAAAACCAATGTATGTTTGGAGAGGCGTCAACATCTACAATATCAAGAGCAAAATCAAGATAAGCAGGAATAATGACAAAACACACTCTCTAATCTAAGCACACTTTTTAATCTAAAACATACCGCCTAGAAAGAAAACTAAACCTAACTAAAAATCTCCACACCCAGATTTAAGCATAATACCTCTTCAGGTAAAGACCATTTCTGGGTTTACCTAAAGAGACCCTGTCAAAGTCTACCAATTCATAGGCCCCTTTTGCTAGCTTTCGCTTAACAACATAAGGACCATGCCACATGGGTACAAATTTTCCAGTGCCTAATTTATCATTTGCTTGATCGTACAATAAGACTAGGTCTCCTTCTGAAAAATTACGAGGGGTAACATTTCGATCATATTGAGCTTTAATATGTTTGGCATGAGTTTCGATTGCTAATGCAGCATCACGTCGATTCTCATCTAGCTGAGCCAAGTATAACAAACGTTTTTCCTCTTCGGAAGTGGCTGGAAGTAATTCGATGGCCATTTGCAATGACGGGATTTCGCATTCAATGGGTAACATAGCTTCCAGACCATAAACTAGTTGGAAAGGAGTGAAACCGGTTGACGTTTTTACTGAGGTTCGATATGCCCAAAGTGTTGAAAATAGCATGTTATGCCAATTCAACCTATGAATCCCAATGATTCGTCGGATCATGATGACTAGAACTTTGTTGATGGCTTCAACCAGACCATTAGCTTGTGGATAATATGGAGTGGAACTATCGTGACGCAAGCCAAGTTGGTCTGTAAGTTCAATCATCATAATGTTTCGAAAATGACGCCCATGATCAGTGATAATCGCTTGTGGAACACCAAACCTAGCAATTATATGATTGAACACGAAAATAGCAGCAGTTTTGCCGTCTGCCTCAAATGTAGACATCGCCTTGGCCCACTTGGTAAAATAATCTACCGCAAGGATGATATATGCATGACCCCCGGCCGAGCGAGGGTTACATGTAATAAAATCGATACCCCATTTCGCAAAAGGACCGATGGCAATTATATGGTGGAGAGGAGCAGGTGGAGCGCACATCTTTCGATAAAAAATTTGGCAGTTGTGACATTTTCGGACCGCGTTAATACAATCTTTAAACAAAGACGGCCAGAAATAGCTAGCGCGCAATATCTTTTGGGCTGTGGCAAAGCTAGACATATGACTGCCACACGCTCTAGAGTGACAGTCATTTAGAACCCTTTCGGCTTCCTCATGAGTTAAACAACGTCGAAAAATAGAGTCTGCCCCACGACGATAAAGTGTATCTCCAATAATTTTGAATTGTTGGGACTGGAGTCGTATTTTTCGACGCTTTGATATTGAAATTTCTGGCTGAAAGGATTGGGTCTGGAGATAAACGATGATATCTCCATACCATGGATCTAAAGTGCTGATTAGAAACAAGGATTCATTTGCAATGGGCTCCTTTGCCACAATTTCCGTGTCAGCACGCGGGAAGTCACACATTAACTCCGCAAAAACTAAAGATTTCTTCGACTTAGACTTTTCAAATTCCAAGTCGAACTCCTGCAGGATCACAATCCATTTGGAGTACTTGCCCCCTAGCAATTGTTTGGTCAAAATATAGGTCATAGGGTTGCAATCGGAAATTACAGTAGTTTTGCGTAGTAAAACGTAATGACGAAAATGTTGGACAGCTTGAACAACTGCCAATGCCAATTTCTCCACATGTGAATATTTTAGCTCAGTTGGATTTAAAGTTCGACTAAGGTAATATATCACATGTTCACTACCGAATTCATCTTCTTGAACTAACACCATTCCAATGGTGGAATGCGAGGCGGCAAGATATAAGAGGTAGTCCTGGTTGTAGTTGGGAGGATGCAGTAACGGTGCATGGGTCAACGCGTGTTTTAGTGCATCAAAAGATTTGTCAACTATCTCATCCCAAAAAAATGGAGTATTCTGTTTCAACAACCGGGTAAAACCCTTTGTGATCTCGGCGTAGTTAGGAATGAATCGACGTAAAAAGTTTGCTTTCCCTTGCAAACTTTGGAGTTGGCGAAGACTCGAAGGAGGAGGCAATTTGACAATAGCTTCAACCTTCGAGGGATCGACGTGAATGCCAGCTTTCGAAACAACAAACCCTAGTAACCAACCCGTTTCTATACAGAAAACACACTTGTGTGGATTCAACCTAATTCGATAATGCCTACACCTCATAAAGATTGCTCGTAAATGGATGAGATGATCAGCTCAATGTAATGAATGAGCAGGTAAATCATCGAGATAGGGTTGCACAATGTGCTTGATGTCATGAAACGCGTAAGACATGGCTCTTTGAAAAGTTGCCCCGGCGTTCTTGAACCCAAAAGGTAATCTGCAATAAGCAAATGTCCCCCATGGACAAATGAAAGCCGTTTTTGGTTGATCAGTAGGTAGAATATTTATTTGATTGTATCCGGAAAAACCATCCATGAAGGAGAAGATTTCTCTGTCGGCACAATCATCAATGATTTGATCGATATAGGGAGTTGGGTAATTGTCTTTTGGACAGGCTCGATTAATATCCCTATAATCGATACATATTCTTATTGTCCCTTGCTTTTTGTTAACAGGAACAATATTCAATACCCAATCCGTTAACGGAATCGGATAAATGAAACCTGCTTTGAGTAATTTTTCAACTTATGCTTTAATGGCAGCAGCTTTTCGCGGGTGGATCTAACACAAACGTTGCTGGATGAGTTTAGCATCCAAGTAAGTTTTGATTTCATGAACAACAATTGCTGGGTCAATTCCTGACATTTCCTCATATGACTAGGCAAACACATCGCGGAATTCTTGAAATAGGGCCTTATATGTTTGAATTTCATTTTCCGTATAGGAGGCACCTATATGAATGTTTTCAACAATTCCAAGTTTAACCGAAATATCAATAGGAATAGTTCGAGAAATGTTTCCCAAATTTAACTCAGAATCAGGATTTTTCATTGGATTCTGAGGTTCCTTGACATATTCAGTTGTAAAAATAGATGAAAAATAATTTTCAAAGCGATCAATCTCAGGTAAAAATGAAGATCTATGATGAAGATCTTCCCATGGTAAATCATCGACACATAGGATTTCACGAATTTTCTCATCAGTGTGGACAAGTTCGGAAAACGTTGTTGAATCTGAGTTTGATGTTGAAATTGATTCTTCATGGACCACATTCATTAAGTCAATTTCGGTTGAAGAAGGGTCGGAAAACGACTGCACGGCCTGATACGCAATTTCATATGGACTCAAAGGCATAACATCACCAAATGAATCTATCTTAGATTCGGAAGGTACGATCCAAGGATCATCATAAACAATAGTGTCTGATGAAATCATATGAATGGTTGCAGTAGAAGATGATGCGTTGATAGGAGGAAAAGGAAAAGTTCCTAGTAAACCAGAATCTTTAACTAGTCCTACTCCAACATCCTTATAGGGGATAGTTGTTTTGACGACATGTTGAATACTTTCAGAAGAGGCTGGGTTGGATGAAAAGTAAGTCAGCTGGTCTATAGTTATGATCTTTCCATTATGAGGGAACTTTATAAGCTGAAAGACCGATGAAACAATAGCTGTCATAGCGTAAGACCAACTACGACCCAAGAGAAGGTTGCAATCTAGAGGGGCATCAACCACCTCCACATCTAGATTAACAGTTTTTCCTTCAACCCCTATAGGTAAATCCTATAGAATGCCAAAAGGATGGAACCCACGGCCATCAAAGGCCTTTACAATCGTCAGGGATTGATTAAGCGTAGGAGAACCAAGCGATCTCCAACACTGGATCGACATAATACACGTTGAGGCTCCCTGATCAATCACAGTCCTATAACAAGGCATGTTTTTGACTAACACTGGAATCTGGAAAGCCATTTGATGAGGTAAGCGCGGTGTACTATTTTCTAGATTGAAAATTATAAGGTTCGAGTCCTGAACGTCAATAGCTCCTATAGCCGACAATAGCAATTTACGCTGTGCTGGACATGATTGCAGCACTTCCAAAGCCGACATTGCTGAAGGTGAAATAGCCAAATCTTCAACAATGTTATAGTTCTGAGCCGCTCTCGCATGTGGATTGAAAGCTGACTTTCGAAGTATACCCTTGGTGGGCGGTTTGATTACTAAGTCTGGGTTAGGTTTCTCGATCTGTAGTGGATCGGAACTGGGAGTTGAAGTTGATGGGTTCGAATGAGAAGATTCTGCTTCCTTACCATCAACAGGACTTTTACTTCCATAATCTTGCGATCGAGTCACAATCCTAACATGGGACATCATCATTATGGGTTCTTTAGAGGCATTTGAGGAAGAACCTATCATCTTACTGTCTTGACTAGGAAAATGATCCTTCAAAACAACAGGCATTTGGGAACCTTTGACGATTTTCGCAACCTCTGCACGATGAGGGCAGTCTCTTGTAAAATTATCTTCATCACAAATGAGACAAGGATAACGAGGTTTGTGTTTCTCATCAGTTGATTCCGTTTTTTCTGGTTTCTCTATCGAATTTTTATCTGTTTTATTTTTCTTCTTACCGCTGGATTTTGATTTGGCTGTAGATGACTCTACAACATGAATATCGGTGGAAATTTCCGCGGAAGAATCTCCTGTCAGGGAATCTGGTAAAGTTATGATAGGAGAAGAATTCTTGGAAGATTTCTTCTTACTTTTGGTATTAACCGTACCAATCATACCATCAATGGCATGAGACCCTGAAGGAGCTGCAGTTATTTGATTTTGTTTAGGAAGGTCGGGGATTTTCTCATGTAACGTACCTGACTGCGTATAAACTAAGTCAAGGTACTGAGCTTGAGCAATTACTTGCTCTTCAGTAACGACTCCTGCCTTAGCTACATCTTCAGTGATCTTCGGTAATAAATATTTTACAAACCATTCAGCTAAGATCTGATCCGGAATAAAAACTTTCACTAAACGTCGTCGATGTCTCCATTCATGAATATGATCTGAGATGTAAGTGGACGTTGACTGTTTTAATGAAGTTAATAATTCTGTGCCATTGTCATATCTGACTGGCAACTGAAAATGAGTTAAAAACGAAGTAGCTAACTGACTAAAGTTATAAAAAGTGGCTCGCGGTAACTCAATGTACCACTTGGCCACAAGAATGTTGGCATTATGTTTCAAGTGTTGTCCTTGATGGCAACTCACTCAGAGGTTGGTACAGGTGCTCAGAGGTTGGTACAGGTGATGGCAACTTGATCAGAGGACAGATCTCAGTACAGCAGGACAAGAAAGAGATATACGCAGGTTCAGCAAGGAGAATCCGCGTGTACACGCAGGTTGGCTTCAGTAAAAGCGCGTACATGTGAAAAGTACCTTTGGTCCGTGGTAGTTAGACCTTGGAAGTTGTGCCTATGGTTTTGGACCATAATGTCTCGACGGACGTGTTGATCCCTAGTTTCGAGGTTGATGGTATTGTGTTTCTATGGTTTTGGCTCTTGGTATTGAACAAGGCCTAAGGCTATATAAGGAGAAGATCACTAGGCAAAGAAGTATGGATTGTGGGTGTCTGACACAGTGAGAAGATCTGGTATTGCTGGTTATCTGTTCGGGACGCTTGGCAAGGGTCGGATCTGACAGCAAAGGCAGAAGTAATCATTTCTAGATCTGCACGCGGGTTGCCTTTGGAGAAAGCGCGTATACACGCGGTTTTGGTACAGTGAAGTAGCGTATGCATGATAAGGGTTAATATTTCAGGTTGCTGCTGATTCTGGTGGTTGTTACAGAGTTCTGGATTCTGGTTTGGGTTCTGTGTTCTTGATGACAGGGTTTCAGTGATTCGGTATTGGGTTGTTTAATGAATTATGATGCAAGTATAAGTTGATGATTGTATTGCGGTAATGTTTGCTTTGTATTCTTGGATCCAGTCTGAAAATTGATGAAACGTGGTCCCTGAAGGTTGTAGGGTCAGCACCTACGTACTAGTAAATGGATCAGCTAGTACAAGAGCTGAGGGGGTTGTAGCTCCCTTCCAAAAGTAGTTGAAAACGAGAGAGGGTTGTAGCCCTCTGCAGGTTGTAGCCTGCGTACTGGTAAAGGACTGCACCAGTACATTGTAAAAGAAGTTTCTCATTAAAGAAGAAAGAGACAAATTGCAGCAGGTGGTTTTCACCCACATTGGGTTTCCACCTTATATCATGGTGTTCATGTGTGTGGCTCTTGTGTGATGTTCTGTTCTGTTATACTGCGCCTGTTTACTGTTAAATTGCTTAATAATGTTCTGATGCATTTACTGAAGATTAAGCTAACTGAATTATAAGATCTCTGGGTATACGCTAGTTGCATTAGACACAGTCGCGTGTACACGCGGGTTCACTTATCTGAAGTCGCGTATATGTTTCTAAGTATGAAATTGAAAAGTTTTATCTGATCTGATAATACTGATTCACCCCCCCCTCTCAGTATTATTTCCAACAATTGGTATCGGAGCAGGTCCTTCAGAGGAAGCTTGATCGCTTGAAGGAAAAGATCCATCAAAATGGCTAATCCAGAAAGAGAGGCACACATCAGGCCACCAGTCTTTGACGGGAACAATTTTACTCACTGGAAGATAAGAACCACTGCATATCTACAGTCTCTTGGAGCAGAAGTTTGGGGACTCGTAGAAGGAGGATACAAATTCCCATCAGCAACTCCTACAGATCCAGCAGAGAAAAAGCAATATGAGCTCAATGCCAAAGTAGTTAATGTCCTATTGAGTACTTTGACTCAATCAGAATTTATGAAGATCATGCATCTCAAATCAGCTAAGGAAATATGGGACAAAATCGTTACAAGCTACGAAGGAGATGATCAGGTAAAAATAGCAAAGCTTCAAACTCTCAGAATCCGGTATGAAACTCTTAAGATGCGAAGTAATGAAAGCGTAGCTAATTATTTCCTACGTATGGATGAGATTGTGAATTGTATGAGGGATCTGGGTGAAGAATTTGAGGAAGTTGTCTTAGTTCAAAAGGTTTTGAGATCTCTGTCTACTAAATTTGATTCTAAAGTATCTGCCATAGAAGAAAAGGAGAATGTGCGGAAAATTACCATGTCACAGCTTCACGGGATCTTAACTGCTTTTGAAATGCGACAAGAGGTACCACCAGAGGCCGCATTCGAAGTGTCAGAGGAAGAAGATGAGGTAAATTTTGTCAAGAATCTTGAACGGGGATCTGGACGGTTCAAAGATAAGCTACCTTTCAAATGTTTTCTATGTGGTAGAGTTGGTCACTATGCTGCTAGATGTCCTCATAACAAAGAAAAGATATATGAAGAAGATGGTAGAAGCTATTATACCCATATTAAAAGTTCATTAAATGATAGTGAGGATATTAGAAGTCTCATGGCACATAAGAAGAAGAATGCTTCATCCAATAATAGCGAGGATATTAAAAGTCTCATGGCACATGAAGAGAAGAATGCAGAAACTGAAGAAGTTGCCAAACTAAAAGAACTATTGGAGACAGAAACCAGGGTAAGGGAGAAATTGCAGGATATAGCAAAAGATCAGAGCACAACTATTCAGAGACTTGAATCAAAGATCCTCTCTCTAAAAGAAGATCTTGAAGATCAAGAACATGAAGTGATCAAACTAAAGCGACAAGTGGAAGAAGGGAGAAAAGTTGAAGAAGACCTAAGGAAGCAGTATCTGAAAAAGGAAGAACAACATCAAGTTGAGGTAAATATCTTGAAAGGTAAACTAGAAGAAAAGGATAAGCTTTTACGATTTCAAGATAGTTCTAAAGTCTTGGATGATATTCTTAATAGTCAAAGATCTCCTGCTATCAAGACTGGTCTTGGTTTTCATGAATATGTTGAAGGTGAATCTAGTTCACAAGGTGAGACAAGAAACTCTAATGAGAAATCTGAAATGCTCAAGGAACAACCAAGGAAAGAAATTCCTCAAGGAAGATCCTTTACTCCTAACTATGGACGTGATAGACGATTATTTCCTCCGCTGAATAATGTTGAATGTTATGTATGTCATAATCTTGGACATGTTGCAGCCAGATGCAGAAGTAGAATGGTTCAAGAAAGATCATCGCATCCCAGGTACTTCAGAGGATATTGCTTTACCTGCAATGCATATGGACACAAAGCAATTGATTGTGATAGAAGGAACATGAAAAATATAAGGTGCTATACATGCAAAAACTATGGGCATAAAGCAAGGGAATGCAGGAGCAGATTTCAAAATTCAAGACAAAAGGACCATACATCATCACAGTTGTAGGAATTGAAGAAGACAGAGACAGAAAGGTGTGGGATAGCTCAGTCAGCTGACATAATAGACACAGGGGAATCTGAAAGTGATGAAATTCAGTATTCCATCCTGCATACGCTGATATAATAAAGACAAGTCGCGTATATACGCGAGTTACAGGCTGCAAAGTCGCGTATATGGAGAAAGGGCAGCAGAACAGACCCAGGTTCAGTCATGGTTGGCTCAGGCTCAGGGGGAGCAGAACAGACTCAGGAAATGGTTCAGACATGGTTGGCTCACACTCAGGGAGAGAATATTCTTCAAATAATTCATTGTTGGCACTATGGTTACAAGTTGATGATACATCTTGTTGTTTGATCAAAGGAATGGTATTGCAGGCTGATGCTGGTCTTAGAACTTGCATCTGCTCAAGGGGAGCGTGGATAGATTGGTACATTTTGGCATATACAAAGGGGGAGTCAAATCAGAAACTTCAGCATGTACTCAGGGGGAGTATGGACAGCAGTATGGACAGTAGAAGGTATACCAAAGAAGAGCATATCTTGGTACGCCCTTTGCCCTTGATGTCAAAGGGGGAGAGTGACTTGGTGTGGTGGTTGCCATCAAGTCCAAAGGGGGAGATTGTTGGCATTATGTTTCAAGTGTTGTCCTTGATGGCAACTCACTCAGAGGTTGGTACAGGTGCTCAGAGGTTGGTACAGGTGATGGCAACTTGATCAGAGGACAGATCTCAGTACAGCAGGACAAGAAAGAGATATACGCAGGTTCAGCAAGGAGAATCCGCGTGTACACGCAGGTTGGCTTCAGTAAAAGCGCGTACATGTGAAAAGTACCTTTGGTCCGTGGTAGTTAGACCTTGGAAGTTGTGCCTATGGTTTTGGACCATAATGTCTCGACGGACGTGTTGATCCCTAGTTTCGAGGTTGATGGTATTGTGTTTCTATGGTTTTGGCTCTTGGTATTGAACAAGGCCTAAGGCTATATAAGGAGAAGATCACTAGGCAAAGAAGTATGGATTGTGGGTGTCTGACACAGTGAGAAGATCTGGTATTGCTGGTTATCTGTTCGGGACGCTTGGCAAGGGTCGGATCTAACAGCAAAGGCAGAAGTAATCATTTCTAGATCTGCACGCGGGTTGCCTTTGGAGAAAGCGCGTATACACGCGGTTTTGGTACAGTGAAGTAGCGTATGCATGATAAGGGTTAATATTTCAGGTTGCTGCTGATTCTGGTGGTTGTTACAGAGTTCTGGATTCTGGTTTGGGTTCTGTGTTCTTGATGACAGGGTTTCAGTGATTCGGTATTGGGTTGTTTAATGAATTATGATGCAAGTATAAGTTGATGATTGTATTGCGGTAATGTTTGCTTTGTATTCTTGGATCCAGTCTGAAAATTGATGAAACGTGGTCCCTGAAGGTTGTAGGGTCAGCACCTACGTACTAGTAAATGGATCAGCTAGTACAAGAGCTGAGGGGGTTGTAGCTCCCTTCCAAAAGTAGTTGAAAACGAGAGAGGGTTGTAGCCCTCTGCAGGTTGTAGCCTGCGTACTGGTAAAGGACTGCACCAGTACATTGTAAAAGAAGTTTCTCATTAAAGAAGAAAGAGACGAATTGCAGCAGGTGGTTTTCACCCACATTGGGTTTCCACCTTATATCATGGTGTTCATGTGTGTGGCTCTTGTGTGATGTTCTGTTCTGTTATACTGCGCCTGTTTACTGTTAAATTGCTTAATAATGTTCTGATGCATTTACTGAAGATTAAGCTAACTGAATTATAAGATCTCTGGGTATACGCTAGTTGCATTAGACACAGTCGCGTGTACACGCGGGTTCACTTATCTGAAGTCGCGTATATGTTTCTAAGTATGAAATTGAAAAGTTTTATCTGATCTGATAATACTGATTCACCCCCCCCTCTCAGTATTATTTCCAACAAAGAACAATTAGAGTGCGTTGGAAAAGCCTTAAACGGATTGAATCATTTGAAATGGAGTTGGATGCACACCAAAGGTGATAAGTCATCACATGGTTCGACGGGTCCTCTCCTGATTTGCCTTCAAACTTAGGAATATCACTAGGCAACTTATTCGGCATTGGCGGCCAAAACGGAAGATAGTTAATTGGATCGTTCGTAAGGCGCGACAAGTCAGGCAAGTCCAAAGTTGCAATGAACGGTAACTGACAATTAGGGTCCCTGAAACCCCGGGTCATGAGACCAGCCCCAGAAGGAGGATATCGAGGATAACTAGGAATTGGAATTTCATTTGGGATATTATATCCTCCCGGAAAACCAGGATTAACCGGACCGTACTGGCGTTGTTGAGGTTGCTGATATGTATATCCAGGGTACGGTTGATACTGATAGACTGGCTGCTGCATAGCAGGACTGAATTGGTACTGTCCCTGGCACGGTTGATAAGTAAATTGAGGTTGACTTGTGACAACCGTACTTGGACCAGGTTGTCCTACAGGAATTTGAACCGAAGTCAGAATTGTGGATCCAAACTGAGGTAAATATGCCTGAGGAGTTGATATAGGAACAATAGAAACGGGAGCTGTCGATACTCCAGAAGTAGGTGGAGTAGATTGAACAGATGTTGCAGTAGTTGCAACAGTCATTTGAGGCGGAGTTCGAGGCGAACTAGGCCCAGGCTGAGAAACTACAGAAGGTACAAAAGTTTGAATGGTAGGTTGGATAGGTTGCTGGGTTGAACCAGAAACCAAGGGTTGTCCAGATTGAGATGAAAACTGCACATTCGGATGCAAGGTCTGTTGGGATTGAGATGGATCGCACACTAAGTTCATTTCGGGGTATGGACCCATAGAAGGTTGAGCATATTGAGTACCATAACTGGGTTGAGGGTAGGGTTGATAATTCAAAGGTACATTTCCAGCTCCTTGGACAAATGATTGAATGGAAGGTGGTTGGAAACCTTGGGTTGGGTACTGACCTTGAGATTGATAACCTTGAGGCACGTACTGATACTGGGGTTGACCTTGAGGTACACATTAATACTGGGGTTGACCTTGAGGTACATACTGAGTCTGGGGTTGACCTTGAGGAATGTACTGTCTCGTAGGTATGTACTGTCCTTGAGGTTGCCCCCCAGGCAGAAATTGGGTACCTTGAGGTTGCCCCCCAGGCGATAATTGAGGACTTTGAGGCTGCCCCCCAAGCGGTAACTGGCCACCTTGAGGTTGCGGATTAGGAATAGAACCTGACATCATAAGAATATCTTCTACACTCAACGGCTTAGTTCTGTTATTACCAATTAATAATCGTTGTTCAATAGGTTGAGGAGATGCTCCTGAAAAAGTACCAGTAAGTGACTGATACCCAAAGGGAACAGAAGGACCGCCGTATAAAAAGGTTTCTAGAGATTGAGAAAACATGGATGACTGCTTTGACATATTTAACGAAGGATAATAACCCCTAGGTGTTGGGTGAAAAGGAATGCGAGGTGGTGAAAAACTTAGTCCCGGGTTTTCTAAAAAATTGGTCAATGAAAGATACCAAGCGTCAGTCCTAGGTGGACTGTAAAAGATCGATTCACGCTCCCTAAGTTCTATAGCTGGTTGATTTTCAGGGATAGGGATACTTTCCTATGGAGTAACAAGTTCTTCAATAGCAATAAGTCTAGAAGGAAGATTTTGGGTAATGACTCTTTCTACCCTGGGTGAACCAGGACCACTAGAAGTTGGAGAGGCAAATCCTGATGTTGGAGTAGCAGCAAATTCAGTTTCAGGTTCAGATATTTCAGGTTCCTCACCTAAATCACTAGTAGATGAAAAACTACCAGTAATTTCAGAAAATGAAATAGATTGCGGATTATAGTCTGTTACTAGAGCTTGATAATCAGGATGTACAACCAATGAAGACTCTCCTTCTTCAGGTGACCCAACTCTACTGTCTCTAGGAGTTACAAGGGCTTGTAGCCCTTCAGGCTGGCTCGGTGAAAACTCAGGAGGTTGGCCCTGAAGTCTACAGGACTTCCTCGGTAATTCAGCCACAATTAAATATTTTAACTACTTCACACGCAAACAAAGAAAAATCTCAATGAAAACGACCTAAAGCCTCTAAAGAACCAAACAATTTTGAATCACTCGCCTAAAGAATCTAGGAGATCAAACCACACACAAACAGTAACTTCCGTACTGAAAACACTAGTTGGTGATGAAATCCAACGTCGCAAAATTCAATACAGAAATGGCGGTTGGAATAGTTACCCCGACAACCTGCTTAATGAATAGAATTGCACAAGTTTCTCCACTAAACTGTCTCGAGTGAAGAGAACCCCCCAGAAAATCCAAGTGAGTCTAGCTGACGTCTGCTCCAGGTACAGTGGGATCTTCCCTCCACCATCACCTACGTAAAGAATCCTATAGAATATGGTCACTATGGTTACCAACGGAAACAAATATACCTGGGGGAACAGTCTACGATCCGATACGCACGCAAGGGTAGAGTAACAAGCTCAATCCCCTTGAAGGCTTCTTGACATAATCCAAGGTTTACCAACAAGTGACCCTAGGCTTCTCGACAATGGTTAATCTGAGGTTTACCGTTTTTAATACGTGAATATCTTCTATCGTTCCCAATGAGGAAGGATTGATTCCCACACTGGTTCAGATATGATCTCGTGCTTCTCCTTTAAGAGGAGCTTTCCCAGAGCATAGATGTAACAATTGGAATTTATCTCCTACCGCAAGATACAACTACTTGTTTGTTTTACTATCTTGGAGAGTTAATTACTCCCTACTCCAAGATACTAGCCTAAGTTATGTTGGTGATATAGAGCCCTAGAAATAAAAAGATTACTAGATATATTTTACTTTAAGCGTTATTTTTATTGGTTTTTTCTCAAGTCAAAAGGTGCGGAGATGAAACTTATGGTGTGAATACTCAACTCCAAATCACTAAAAAATGCACTTAAGATGATAAGCAATCTTTTCCCTTCAATGAATTTCTAGCTAGGAAAGAGTTGAGAATGCAAATGCTTGTAAAAACAAATCTTTCTTTAACAAACAAATCAAATGAAGAGCTTTTTGTATTTTCTAATACACTAAAAAACGAGACAACTAGTTATGCTCACGAAAATTTCCCTTTCTTTTCAAACACTCAAATACTACTAAAACAAACTTTTCCCAAAAGAGACTTTTATTTTTATTTTTTATAAAACACTCAAAACTATGGAAAAATCTAATCTTGAGATCTATAAATCCTAAAACTATTTGAAGTAAAAGCTTACAAGATTTCTTTTCAAGGATGTTTTACTTAGCTATAAGAAAACTAAGGACTAATTTGTCCAGAATCACAAATCAATCAGAAAACAACCAATTTTTGTCTTCTTTTCTAAAAATGAAATCCAAAACTTTTGACACAAGTCCTTTCGAAGTTTCGCAAAGAGAAACACAAGATGGATTCCTCAACAAAGGCAGATTTTGCAAACGGTTAGACTCATAAGAAGGCCAGTAAAAACCAAGGTGATCTGAGGCTTCTAAGGCTTCTAAGCTCTGAGCTACTATAAGACCAAAATGAAAACCAAGCCCGGCAACCAAAACTTCTAGGAATTTCACCTAAAACCCTAATGCCAATGGAATTAACCTAAGAAAAGTTCCTGAAAATTCACGTGCAGATCTGGGCAAAGGCTAAAAACACCTAAACAAATCTTAAGCTGACTGAAAAATAAAATCTTAAGTTTTTCAAAATTTTGACAGGGTCCGCAGGATCCCAGTTTACCCAGGTGTGGGACCGCTTTGTGTGTAAAGCAAAAGTGCGGATAGGTCTGCACTGTGTTACAAGCAGAGGATGCGGTCCTCTCCCAAAAGTATGAAAAACAAAAAATAATTCAAGATCTACTAAACCTACCCAATCCCACACACATCAAGCCAAAAACAGAAACAAAAACACAATTTCTCAAGTCAAAGTAAAAGCAAATCAAAAAATCAAGTCCCCAGTGGAGTCGCCATTTTGTCGGCTGGATAAGTCATTCTTGTGGACAAGACCGACCTCCCTAGTATCTAATGATATCTAGCGACAAGCAAACCAAACAAATTCTATCTTTATCTAAATATGCAATTTATAAATAAAGGCAAACAAGTGTTTTAGGCCTACCTTGGGTCCAATGCAAGTTTGTGGAAGCCTCGCTCCGTTGATCCAAATGAGCTCCCTTGTAGAGAATCTGCAAACACAAACAAGCACACAAATTAAATAGCACCTGAAAAGCCAATATAATAAAGCATACTTATCATGATGATCAAGGAATTCATGAAACAAATCACATAAGACAATTTGTTGAGAAAAATGAATCTGATTGTATTAACTTAAATCAAAGAAGAACTTTACAACCTTATGCCTTGATGCTGTACAAGCTCCTCCCAGGGTCCAGCAAGAAGTCTCCTCTACTTTGACAAGTTTCACTCTCTTCCCAATGAAGCCAAAAGGTATGTGATCTCTCCTCTCAAGCTTAACTAGGAAGTCTCAATTCCAACAGCATTTACCCTCAAAAATGTTCAGCTTCTAACCTCCCTAGCAACCAGCCCAATGCCTTAATTTATAGTGCAATGGAGGGAAGTTACTAGGTCCTCCTTCAAAGGGATAAAGCCCTCCTTCAAAGGGATAAGCTCCTCTCATCAAGGGATTAGCTCCTTCACTTTTGGGATGCATGAACCACCTAGGAGCGAACCATCCACGTCAAGATTCCTTCTAGAATCATCTAGAATTAACCCAAAGTGAGTTTTTAAGAATAAACTTGCGCCTTTTTGACTTTCACAGGGGTCCGCACCCACTCCTTTACACACAGAGCGGGCAGGTCCACAGGTAACATGAACAGGGGGTGCAAGACCGCAGGCAACAGTGAGAGAAAGTGTGGAACCAGAGCTTTATTGATTTTTAAGGTCTTTCTCTCATTTTCAAAGCTTGACATGAAAAGCTGAGGTTTGAGACTTGCTAAGGAGGACAATATGAATGATGATAGACCCATACTGACTGCAAATAGTCATGGTGACAATATTTTGTGTAACAATACAGATATCCCTATTCCCAAAAGTGTGAAATTGAACGTATGGTTGCAGAAATGCTAGAGGCTGGTATAATTCAACCTAGCCAAAGTTCTTTCTCTGCTCTATTAGTATTGGTGCACAAGAAGGATGGATCATGGCGCATGTGTCCGGATTATAGGGAGCTCAACAAGCTCACTATTAAAGATAAGTTTCCCATTCCTATCATTAACGAATTATTGGATGAATTGCATGGATCAATTTACTTCACCAAGTTGGATCTTTGTTCAGGATATCATCAAATCAGAATGAAGACTGAAGACATTCTGAAAACAACATTTAGAACTCATGAGCGCCATTATGAATTTTTGGTCATGCCTTTTGGCCTTACCAATGCACCTTCTACATTTCAAGGTTTGATGAATTCCATTTTCAAACCCTTCCTTAGAAAATTTGTGTTAGTATTTTTTGATGATATACTAATCTACAGCTAGTCTTGGAAGGATCATGTTGAACATGTTGACATGGTGCTACAACTATTGGAGGAGAAACAATTATATGCAAAAAGATCCAAATGTTTCTTTGGAGTACAAGAGGTGGAATATCGCATGAAGGAGTTAAGGTAGACCCTAGCAAAATTAAAGCCATTAAGGAATGGAAATCCCCACATCCATAAAGCATTTGCGAGGATTTCTTGGGTTGACAGGGTATTATTGCAAGTTCGTTAAGAATTATGGGAAAATAGCAGCACCTCTAACAACATTATTGAAGAAAGATGCATTTTCATGGAGTCCAGAAGCAACAATGGCCTTCGAACATCTTAAAGAGGCAATGTGCCAAGCACCGGTCTTAGCTACACCAGACTTCACAAAAACCTTTATTGTGGAATGTGATGCTTCAGGAAATGGAATTGGTGCTGTTTTAATGCAAGATGAAAGACCCATTGCTTTCAAAAGTCGTCTAATCAAGGGAAAGTATTTACACAAAGCTATTTATGAGAAGGAAATGTTGGCAATACTAGATGCACTTAAGAAATGACGACCCTAGCTAATGGGAAGACACTTCAAGGTAAAAACGGATCATGATAGCCTTAAATACTTTTTAGAAAAAAGATTATCCTATGAAGAACAACAAATATGGGTCACAAAGATGTTGGGTTATGACTTTGAAATCATTTGCAAAAAAGGGAAGCAAAATGTTGTGGCAGATGCACTCTCAAGAAAGGATGAGGATGTGGAAGCATTGTTGTGTGCCATTTCTATTATCCAACCATATTAGATAAATGAAGCAAGGGGGGAATGGAAGAATGACAAAGAAGTGTGGGCACTTATTCGAAAGTTACAACAAGATTCCAGTACATCTGATACATTTAGCTGGAAAAATGATTTGTTATGGTACAAAGATTGCTTATACCTCTATAAGAATTCCCAACTCAAACAAAAGATTCTTCTAGAATTGCACGCTTCTCCCTTAGGAGGGCACTCAGGATTTTTAAAAACTTACCGCAGGGTTAAGAAGGAATTTTTTTAGGATGGCCTTAGAGCAGATATTCAAAAGTTTGTGGCGGAATGTTTGGTTTGCCAACAAAATAAAGCTGAAACAATTAAGACACTAGGTCTATTACAACCTTTATCCATTCCAAGCCAACATTGGGAGGAGGTTTCAATGGATTTTATCACAAGTTTACCCAAGTCGGAGGGAAAGAGTCTCGTCATGGTGGTAGTTGACAGACTTACCAAGTATGCACACTTTTGTGCATTAGCACATCCATTTAAAGCCAGTACAGTTTTTACTGCATTTATGGAAACAATTCAAAAGCTACATGGAAACCCAAAGATTATTGTAAGTGACAGAGATCCCATTTTTACTGGAAATTTTTAGACTGAATTATTTTCTTGTCTTGGTACTCAGTTAGCTCATAGCTCATCTTATCATCCTCAATCTGATGGACAAACTGAGATAGTAAACAAATGTTTGGAAGGATATCTTCGCTGCTTTGTATCTAATAAACAGACACAATGGGTCAAATGGTTGCCTCTGGCTGAATGGTAGTATAACACTTCCTTCCATACTGCTACAAAAATGACCCCATTTATAGCACTTTATGGATATCAGCCACCATCCATCACATCATATTTAAGAGAAAATTCTAAGATTCAAGCAGTGGAACATCACATCGAGCATCAACAAAGTGTTCTCCAACTCTTAAAGGATAACCTTGTGTTGTCGCAGAATAGAATGAAACAACAAGCAAATCAACATCGCAGTGAAAGAAGTTTTGATGTAGGTGACTGGGTATTCCTACGGCTACAACTGTATAAACAAATGTCCCTCAAGTAAGCTAAGAAGGATAATAAATTATCACCAAAGTATTATGGTCCGTACAAGGTGTTGCAAAAGATTGGTACTATGGCATACAAATTGGAGCTTCCTACAACTTCTCGAGTGCACCCAGTTTTCCATGTTTCATGTTTAAACAAGGTTATAGGCGACAAGCTCCCAGTTCAAACAATATTTCCAGAACTTGACGAGGAAGGAACAATTATATTGGAATCGGAAGCAGTCATAGAAACAAGAACTCGCCAGCTATGAAATCGATCCATTTCGGAGTATCTCATCAAGTGGAAGAACTTATCCGCTGAAGATTCCATATGGAAGGATGAGAATTTTATATAGAAGCATCCAAAACTACTCAAGCATTGAGGACAACACTTTTTTTGAAGGAGAGGGGCATGTTAGGTCCCTATAATACTAATGATGCCTCCATTACTATTGTAGTTGAATCCCTTATTAATATTGTTGTGCCCATATTGTCCCCATATTGTTATTACTATGCCCCACAGAATCCCTCTATTGTTATTTTTGTGCCTTTATATTATTATTGTTAGGTCTGTAGCTTTTAACCCTATATAGAAATTACCTGCATACAAATTCTAAAACACAGAAAATAAACAATGCGAGATCATAACACATAAAACACATATACACAAAGATTTTCCCCTAGATCCCAAAACCGGGACTACCAGCTTGATTTTTCATTATGTTCCTTTCAATGTTATAATACATATTTATACATGCCAAAGTATCAAATACCATGGACCGAAAACCATCGCGTCCAATACCATGGACTGAAAAACAACCGCGTCCAAAAAACATGTGCGAAAATCATGCACAAAACCATAGGTGGGTCCGCCCAACCTAACATAGGGTCTAAAACCAAAATTTTCCGGGGTGCTGCCCCAGACCCCATAAAGTGGGGTTACAAGTGCCCCTTAAACCCCCTGTTAACTACGTGGAAAGAATATAACACAACCCAACATTCTCCCACTTGTTTTTTTCTTTCCACAGGGAGCCACAAGAGAGCTTAGTCATTTTTCCAGCCCTAAAATGCCCATTGTCTCTCTACACCAAGAGAATTTCTCAGAGCTCACAGATTTTGTCAATGCATTGTAGTATTCTTCAAAGTGTCCACCTTTACCAACAACACCTTTTTGTCTTCTATCATATCCCTCACAAAGTGATACTGAACATCAATGTGCTTTGTCTTTGAATGATATGCGGGGTTCTTTGCCACGAAAATTGCACTTTGGCTATCACAGTCTATCCTTATAGCTTCCTGTATTAACCCCATACTTGAACACAATCTCTGCAACCAAACTGCTTCCTTGCTTGCATGAGTGGCTGCCATGTATTCTGCCTCTGTAGTTGACAGTGCCACTACAAATTGTTTCTTACTCATCTTACTGATCTCACCTCCAAATAGGTTAAACACATACCCACTTGTACATCTTCTCTGATCCAGATCTCCAGTCCAGTCTGCATCAACAACGGCATGAATATCCAACACTCTATCCAATCCTGGTCTTCCTTGGTAGCACAAACCATAATCACTAGTGCCATGCAAATACCTGAAAACCCGTTTCACTGTTGTCCAGTGTTCCTTCCCTGGTTTTGACATAAACCTGCTCAATACTCCCACTGCAAGTGCAATGTCTGGTCTAGTATAGACCATTGCATACATCAGGCTACCGACTACACTTCCATATGGAACACGGGACATGTCCTCTTCCTCTTCTTGTGTCTTGGGACACTATTCAGCAGATAACCTCACACCTACAGGAATAGGAACCTTCATCGGTTTACTATCCTGCACATTAAAGCTTTGCAGTATTGTCTCAACATACTTCCTCTGGTTTAACCAGAGCTTCCTCTTTGCCCGATCTCTTTTAATTTCCATTTCCAAAATATAGTTTGTGGCACCAAGATCTTTCATGTCGAATTTGGAGGACAATTGGGTCTTCAAATCCTAGATAATTTCTTTGTCATTTCCAACCAGCAACATATCATCCACATATAAGACCAGATAAATAACACGGTCACCAATTAATTTAAAATACACATAGTGATCTGCTTTTCTTCTAGTGAAGCCAAGTCCCCGTATAAATGTATCAAATTTCTGATACCACATCCTTGGTGACTGTTTTAACCCATACAAAGACTTCTTTAACTTGCATACTAGTTCTTTCTTACCCTTCGTTGTAAAGCCTTCAGGTTGCTTCATGTAGATTTCCTCTTCCAGATCCCCGTGAAGAAATGTTGTCTTCACATCCATCTGTTCTACCTCAAAATCAAAAGCAGCAGTAACAGATAAAAGTAATCTAATAGACGTTACCTTGGCAACAAGAGAAAAAAATCACCAAAATCAATTCCCAGCACTTAGGAATAACCTTTTGCTACCAACCGAGCTTTGTATTTCTATACCTTTCCTTCTGCATTTGTCTTCTTTTTGAACACCCATTTTCTATCAATGGGTTTCCTTCCAGCCAGCAACTCCACCAGATCTAAAGCCTCATTTTTGTGCAAAGATGCCATTTCATCAACCATGGCCTCTTTCCAGAGTTTTCCATCCTCTGAATCTACTGCTTCCTTCACAGTTCTGGGATCATCATTAGTAATAGATAAAGCAAAATTTGAACAAAAAGCAAATGGACTATACCTTTCAGTTTTCCTTCTTTCTTGAACTGATCTTCTCACAGCTGGAGTTTGTGGCTCTTCATCTTCTGATTCCTCCTCTGCTGTAGAGTCTGATTCTTCCTCCTTTAGCTCAAACTCTATCTTCTCAGGTTCCTTTCGTTGGACTTCATGTTTAATAACATCTTTCACCTCTCTGAACACCACGTATTGGTTGTACACAACCTTCCATGTGACTGGGTTCCAAAGCTTATAACCCTTTAAACCATCCTTATACCCAATAAAGATGCACTTTTCAGATTTACTATCCAACTTGGTTCGTTTCTCCTTTGGAACATGTACATATGCATCACATCCAAATACCCTCAGATGTGAAAGAGAGGGTTTCTTACCAGTCCATACCTCTTGTGGAGTCTTATCCTCCAACGCTGATGAAGGTGACCTTTTGACCAGGTAACATGCATTATCCATCGCCTCTGCCCAGAATTCCTGTCCTAACCTGGCACCACTGAGCATGCTTCTTGCCCTTTCCATCAATGTCTTATTCATTCTTTCTGCAACTCCATTTTGCTGAGGTGTATATGGAGTAGTCTTCTACCATGCTATACCACACTTCTTACAGAACTCTTCAAATTCCTTACTGCAAAACTCTCCACCGTTATCTGTCCTCAGCACCTTTATCTTCTTCTCTATCTGGTTTTCCACCAGAGCCTTAAATTCTTTAAACTTGTCAAAGACTTCAGATTTCTTCTTAAGGAAATATATCCATGTATTCCTTGAGAAGACATCTATAAATGATACATAGTACACAGACTTACCCAGTGATGGAACCTTCACAGGTCCAAACACATCACTGTGCACAAGCTGTAATATATGTTTTACCCTCTTACTACCAGAGGGGAAACTCACCCGATTCTGCTTCCCGTATACACAATTTTCACAGAAATCAAAATCCAGAGAGCTATTACTCATACCTTCTACCATACCTTTACCATGAAGTATTCGAAGGCCCTTCTCTCCAATATTTCCAAGCCTTTGATGCCACAGCATGGTCTTTTCTCCAGAGACCACTAGATTTTATGCTCCACTTTCAGGAACCACGGAACTGTTGCACCCATCAACAACAGTGCTACCTTGCAGCTTGTACGAAGTTCCAATCCGAACTCCCCACATCAATACCAATGCTCCCCGAACCATCTTGCAGGTATCACTGTTTTTACACCTGCATCATCCAGCTTCCTAACAAAAATCAGATATCTGGCTAATGCAGGAATATGCAAAACACCCGGAAGTGTTCTAACCCTTCCACCTTGCAAATTCAACTTTACTTTTCCACGACCAATGATTCTAGCCTTCCTGTCATCCCCCAAGAAGACATCACCACCATCATCTTTCTCATACTCGCATAACCACTCTCTATGGGGAGTGAAGTGAAAGGATGCACCTGAGTCAATCAACCATGCCTCATGATCTACATGTGTACTTGAAGAAGCCAAGTACACATCCCCACCTTCATCTGAGGTGGTTTTCGCCTCTGTAGAAGGAACATCATTAGATCCCTTTCCTTTGTCAGGAGCTTTAGATTTACAATGCCTTTTGAAGTGCCCTTCCTTTCCGCGTATCCAGCACACCACCTTCACAAGTTTTCCTGGAGATTTAGATCTCCCACTCAATGAATTATTTTTGTTTCTGTTCTGGGACCGTCCTCGTACAGACAAGGCATCACCATTCTGCCTCTCCATATTTTTCCGTCTCCTCTCCTTCGTCAGCAAGGATGAGACTATTTCATCAAAATGCAAGGCAGTTGCATTGCTACCTATTGCAATAACCAAACTATCTCACGAATCTGGTAGAGAACACAACAAACTGATGCACTTATCTTCATCTGAAATTTTAATATAAACTCATGCTAACTGAATTACCTTAGTATTAAAATGCATTCAGATGCTCTGTCACCAAGTCTCCATCTTTCATCCTCAGGTTGTACAGCTTTTTCCACAGGAACAATTTATTCACCAGAGAATTAGATTGGTATGAAGTCCCTAACTTGTCCCACAAATCATTCGCCGTAGCTTCCCCTGATACATTCAGCAATACTGAATCTGAGACACATAATCGTATTGTGCTCTTTGTCTTTCGATCCAACTTCTTCCATTCTTCATCAGACACTCCTGTTGGTTTAGTACCCAGATCTACTACGATCCACTGATCTTTATCCACCAACAGATCCTCCATCTTGAGTTTCCACAACTCAAAACTCTGACCATTAAATTTCTCGATCTCTATCTTTCCATTGCTCGCCATCTTCTTTCACCACCAAAATTGATCTCACAGATCTCCCACTAAACAGGGTCTACCACAAGCCTGAGCGAAACCCCTCAGCAAAAAAGGCGTCCCCATGAAGCCAAAAACAGCTTCGATACCAAATGTAGGTTTTAACCCTATATAGAAATTACCTGCATACAAATTCTAAAACAAAGAAAATAAACAATGCGAGATCATAACACATATACACATAGATTTTCCCCTAGATCCCAAAACCAAGACTACCAGCTTGATTTTTCGTTATGTTCCTTTCAATGTTATAATACATATTTATACATGCCGAAGCATCCAATACCATGGATCGAAAACCATCGCGTCCAATACCATGGACCAAAAAACCATTGCGTCCAAGAAACATGTGCGAAAATCATGCACAAAACCATAGGTGGGTCCGCCCAACCTAACATAGGGTCCAAAACCAAAATTTTCCAGGGCGTTTCCCTAGACCCCATAAAGTGGGGTTATGAGTGCCCCTCAAACCCCCTGTTAACTACGTGGAAAGAATATAACACAACCCAACAAGGTCAGCTTGGTTATATTGTGACCCCTTAGACTCTTATATATAGAAAGGAGGTTTTGTCATTTGAATCATCCAAGAATTGTTCATTTATGTAATGTAAAGGAGCTTGCCCCCTCGAAGAGGCTGGATTCTAAAGCGTTGATCTATCTTTTCTATATTTTGTGAGCTAGTTTCATAACAAAGTATGCCACACCCACCAAGAGTACTTGAAGAAAACTCTAAGTCTCAAAGAATATGAGAGAGAGAGAGAGAATAATGAGAGAGCTCTGAAACTAAACTGACAAAAGATTACCAATTGATCCTCAGAAGCCTTTTTATGAATGAGGCCTCTATTTTCTTCATTTTCCATTATTTTCCTTCAATTTCCTCCTCACATGCAACTTGTCACCTTTCACCTCCTTTTTCTCCTAATTTCCATTATTTTCATAAATAAATGTGCCAAAAATGCCATTTTGCCTTCCAAAAGCCTTAGCCATTTCCTTTTCCAATTTCCTTAGCCATAACCAATCAAAAGTGATCCCCATCACTAGGATTTTTCTGAACATTTAGCTTGGAATAATTGTCCCATCATCCGTGGTTATTATTTTTCCTTTATTTACTTTTATTACATGGAATTTTCACCAGGGTTGTTACAAATGTTGCAGTTGCAGCAACAACAAATGAAGAGGGAGTTGTAGTGTAGATGCAGTGTTGGTAGTAGTTTAACAAGGTCAACAATAACACAGATTCAAAAAATATTATGTTTGCGCAATAGTTGGTGGGAAGCAACAACCAGACATCAACAACGTGATAGGAGATGATACAGAGACAGGGTGTTGCTATAGAGGGCAACAACTCTAGAACACATTCCTCACTAAGAGGGAGTGTTAGCTTTTGTAGCGTTAGATGTGTTCTAGCCACAGAATTTTGTGGAGAGGTTAGAATACATGAGATCTCCAAAACCCATCAATTGTTTCTCTAAATTCCACCTAGAAATAACTTAATTAGATTATTAGTCAGTTTTTAAATATTTCCCAAGTCTAAACTTAGAGAATATGACTAATTAATCAAAATTAATTAAGTTATGGTATGAATGTTCTAGAAACTCACATGGATCGACTTCAAGTTAATCCTAGCCATCAATTAAGATCTAATATTGGCTGTTGATGTCTCAACAAAGGATTATAAGAAGTCGATGGGGATTGGAGAAGATACAATTGAGCAGTTCGATTTCCAGAGTAGCAACAATCAGTTTCCAAAGAGAGGGACTGAGATCGAAGTAGTGAGAGAGGGGCAAAGACAGTGAAGCTGGAGGAAGGATTCCAAATCTAGTGAGTGCATTTGTAGAGAGGCATAAGAGCCACAGAGAGGCTAATGTTGGGGCAGCGCAATAGCCTCTAGAGGCAAAGTCAATTTGTTGAGAGAGATTGACGTTTTCAGTTCTAGAGGCCAGGAAGGAGTCCCAGAGTGCCAAAGAAGCGTATTTCTAGTCAGCAGAAGGCGGAGCAACTTCATCAGATTCCATTCTTAGGCTAGACGTCCATCTGACTACACAAAGCAGTGTAGAGGCTGATGCCGAGGGTCAAAGGCCTGAAATTATGAAGGCAAGTTGTGCCGAAAGATTGCTTGTGGGGTGAGGAAAATTTAATCGCTAGATTTTTTCCAATATTTTCTTTACAAGATTGCCAGTATTCGGCATCCAGATTGTAATCAAATTATTTCACTACTGCTTAATAATAAAACCCTCAGTTGCTACACCGGTATTACCAAGTTGGGTTTTTCCTAGTACTTTTGTTCAAAAACGACTGTGTTATTTTATGTTTGTGCTAGCATTTCTTCCAGCGTTTATTCTTCCATAGTTTTATTTGTGTAGATTGCAATGTGATTTATACAATATTTGTTGTAGCAAACAATAAATAATTTTTAAAATTAAATTAATAATTAGGAGAATAATTTCCTGTTGCTGCAATAGGATTCCAGTTTTGAGTTTTCACAGGGGGGGGGATTCTGTTGCATGGGGTTGAAATTATGAGATTGGTGCAAAATAAGAAGGGTTTGTCTCTAGGTAATTTGATTTGACCTTGACCTAGATGGAATCTCTCTTTGGAGGGCTGATTTGGTGCTAAATTGAGGACTTGGTCTAGGGTTTGGGTATTTTTTGTCTCATTTGAAGAAGATTCTATAAGAAGAGAACATATTTTCTAGGTTTTCCCCTTGGATGGGTTTTTCCCTGGCTTGGAGCCTAATATATGTGTCCATTGTCTTTATTTTTTTTTCTCCTAATATTTGCTTGATAAAGAAGATCTAATAAGGAAACAAAAGAAGATAAATAAATTTCAAAAGAAAGTATTAAGGTTAAGGAAAATCTAAAGTAATAAACTTCCATATTTCATTTTCCAATATGGTATCAGAGCTAAGGTGAACTAGAGAAGGCAGCTAGAAGGACACAAAAAGAGGTTGATTGTCAAGGGGATTCATTTGTGGAAAGACACAAGAAAAGAAGTAGAAGACCTATTGATCTAGAAGAATGGTTTCTACACTGAAGAAGATTAAGACTACATCAAGCTCTCATCAAAGGAAGATTTGAAAGGAATATTACAAGAAGGTTGTTTATCTCTCTTGGAAGGAGATATATTTGGAAGGCATGTTTGAAGGAAGCATCAAAGGATATTGGAAGATGTTGGAGGAATCTGTTGTAGCAGCTACAACCACCCTCCAAAATTTTGCCTTAGCTTCATTTTGGATCTTCCCTACCAACCATCCTTAGAAGCATGTCTTGCACTGTCAAGTACATAGGCTTCAGCTAAGTTTCAGTGGCTTGCCAACATGTGCATGTCAACTTGTTTATTCCCCACTTGTAGGTCGTCACTCTGGACTTAGGCAATTTTCATGATGAGGTGCTCCCCGTGAAAATTGTGCAATTTTGGAGGGGAACCAGCCTTCCCTCCAGAAATTGCGCAATCCTGATGGGCTACCTATGCACTCCAGAATTGTGTAATCCAGCCAGGGAACCCTCTCCCAGGAAATTGCAAATCTAGCCCGACACTGGGCTTCAGCTCAGAAATTGCGCAATTCTAGGAGGTAGTGACCTGTTGACCCCATAAATTGTGCAATGCCTGAGGGATAACCACTCTTGCTCAGCCCAGAAACTACGCAAATATCATCCCCAAGCTTGTAGACTATTGCATGTGCTTTCAGGTTGACTGGTTCCCCCCATAACTGAGAAATATTGATTTACATGCATGGGATTCTTTTCCTGGAAAAGAAAAAAGAAAAAAAACATCCCTAGATTTTAGGGATCTATTTTTAGTAGTTGGAGGTTACATGCAAAGATCGTTTTAGAAACCCCCCTCCAAATGTTGCTTTTTCCTAGATTTGTGGCATGCGCGTCATAAGACTCATCCTTATAACAACTTATTTATTCAATGTTGCAAAGATCATTCCTCACATCGATCTTGGAGCTCTAACGTCCCACTTCACATCTAGGAGTCTTCAGCACATTCAACTCAGATTTTTTTGAGTAAGTTTTCTTTTCATGTCTTTTGTTACTTTTCTGTCGCTTTTTGTATTTCTCTTTGTATGAATGTTGTTTTCTTGGTTTTGTTGAACCTTTTCTGTCGTTTTAATGCATGCTAGCTTGTAGAAGCATTGTTTCAGTTTTCCTTTTCATCTCACTATTTTCGCATGCATGACAATGTTTCTACACCAACGGTTGACATTGCGGTGATTCACTTCACACACATGCTTGCTTTCTCGTTTTCTAAATATTTATTTCCTATTTTCGTCCATCTCTCAATAGTACATGTACAAAGGCCTCTGAGAGAGCAGGGTCAAAGGACATCATTGGAAGTGCAACTGGAGATGCAGTTGAACAAGTGTCTATGAGCTTGCCCATTTACGAAGACACCAAGCTGTTCATAGAAAAGGACATCAAGTTGAAATGGTAGGACATAAATGACACATTATCACGCACATTTGAGGAAGATCTGGAAGACTGAAGGGTCTATGTCAACATCCATAAGTCTAGCTTGTACCGGATTGCATGCAAGTATCCTGTGTTTCCATGCGCGGACATGATCCACTAGATTGTCTTGCACACTAATCCTTAGATAATGACATTGAGCAGTCTTAGTGGGACAAAGCTTGCTACCTTCAGGGTGAAGGACTTTCAGAATATGTATCACTTTCCACATCTAATGATTACAATGGAGAAACCCTTCAGCAAACCTAGCAGTAGTGCAAACTCAAGAGATATCTTGAAGAGATGGGTGAAAGAGCCATCTAAGTTCAGGACAACACCCAACCAAGTTTATAAGATGAAGATATTGCGGAAGGCATATCAGTACTTGGTCATCTTTTCGTGTCGCTTATATGACCAAGATAGTATAAAGACCTTCCCATAGAGTTGGGTGATTTCATTGGACCAACAGGCCAGCGAAGGAAGGCCATGCCACTAGTCCGACATGTTGGCTCTCAAGTTGAAGGAACAGGTGACAGAAGCTCGGAACACCCAAAGGTCAGCGAACAAAGATATACATGTCCGCATACATACTGGACGCAGCCTGTGCCCGTCAACGTTTCCCAAGCTTGTGTTTGGCATGGACACCTTCGGAAACCTCTATACACACTTATTACACATTGTTCTCTGAATGTAGCTTTCTCGGAGTTATCAAATATTTGTTAGACCACTTTGTAACCCCGATGTACAAAATGATATTTGAGCAGGATCCACCTTGCATGTCGCAGGTAGCAATGGAGGCATTTATCAACATAGAAGATTTGTATGCCTCACCCCTTGGCACCTTCATATGGATGTACAATGTGGAGAAGCCTCCACATGTTTTACTGAAGTTTTCCATGTACAAACTTGTCATGAAAGAAATATCGTATCACATCTCGATAGGGTTGTCAACTATACTGCACAGGAAGGAGAAGGCACCTTGGCCCACTCTTCCTTTGCGGATCAGGTTGTACGAGATACATAATATCAAGCATGTTGAGGCTGAAATGGAGGAGTTCAAGAGATTCACCTTCAGAACCAAAAGCTTCAATCCGTATGACTTGCATTGCTTAGTGAAGGAACACTGTGCGAGAGTGTAGTTTCCTTGGATCCACGAGGAGTGTCATTGGCCTGAAGAAGACCCATGGAGATACTGTCACAAATTCTCAAGGCTCAATGAACTGGTTGGCATAGTTGTGGAATGGTTAGCAAAGCAGAGGGAAGCAACATCTCATAGAGCACCATCATCAGCAGTAGCAGAGGGTAATGTACCTGCACATGACAAAGGCAAGAGAAAGTTTGTTGACAGCGCAGATGCAAAACAAAGCCGCAAGTTCAAATCAGATCCACTCCTGATGAAAGTAGCTTTGGATATTGAGGCTAATATGCGACAACACAACAAGAGGAACACATAAAGGCAAAGAGAGAAATGGAGGAGAAAACAAAAATGGAGTTGCAAGAGTTTAAGTTGCAACTCCGGGAAGAACAATAGATGCGCAAAAGAGATAAGGAAGTGTAGCAGGGACATACATAGCAGGAGGCACAACATGCACAGATTGGTGAAATTGTACCCATACAAGTTATAGACTCATCCGTGTAGCTAACATAGAGCAGACAGGGTGAGCAATCGTAGGAGTAAGACTTAGCTCAAGAGATTGAATAGATGCTAGAGACGATGGATATGAATGTGGTATAGCTAGAGTCCAAACAAGATATTGACCTCATGCCTCATAATCGAGAGGTCACCCCACTGGCTTCGGTAGATCCAAAAGCAGAGAAAGTCCCAAGCGATCAAGGAGACACAAAGATCCTTGAAGACAATCTAGAGGCAGAGATGCACAACATATCCTTCGACGAGTCGCAACATAGAGTTGTGCAGTCGTGCAGAGTGCCTACTCTGGATGTCCACACATCTCCTACGTAGTTTGTAAGAATGAGTGATTGTATCCAATGTGCACAAGCATCCAAAATCATTTCCCAATGTTACTAGATCATATGCCAAAGCCACCAGCTCAAGTGTTCGATTCTTGAGAGCAGAGAAAGAGCGAATCGCTAAGGAATTACAAGTGACCAAGCAGGGAGGAGAAACAATTACATCATTTGCCCGTAGAGTTGAGGAAAGTGATAGAAGATGAAGTACCATCTCTCAAAGAAGTCGTGCATATGTTGTATTCCATATTTGGCACCATGCAAAAGTCAGTTGTCCATCTCAATGATTGGCAGCAGCATTGTGCTAGGAGAGCACACATCTTTTCAAATTTGCACACTGTTATTGATCGCATGCAAACATGGAAAATGAGGTACAATGGAGCCCCATTTCACTTTCCAAAGATGATGAAGCCCAAGGTGGTAGATTTGAAGGCATGCATTCAGAGTTAGATCCGAAACTATGAGGAACTCCCACAACTCATCACCAGTTTGTAGGCTTCACATGCACAGGTGTTCATAAGCATGGATGACATTATGCACACGCACGAGATCCCATATATTGGCACACTCACCGAGGCAAAGTCAAAGAACCAAGTATGACTGGAGCTAGACATGTAATTTGATGAGTTGATGCGCGTAGCCACCAGTGCAGAATTGGAGATCAGTGTAGACACTATGCATGAGTATGTTGTTGGTCCGGCTGCAATCAAGACTATGATGTGCATGTTATCAGACGAGTTGGACAGAGGCGCCAAATTAGTGTACCCAAATGAAACGGAGCCAAGAGTTCTCTTTCAGCAGGATGTCACCATTGAGCACATGGACACCATCACGGACTACCAAGCTTGGCATCAGTTCGGCACTGTCAATCAACGTGAGGATATCGAAGAGTTGGTCTTCCCACAACTGTCCGAGTCTTAGTGATAGCTTGCATGGCTTGCTCAAGATTATTTTTTCTCACATGTGTACATGTGAATATTGTAATGTAACATGTTGTAAAAGTGAAAGACCAAGTGTCGATGGTTGAATGTAATAGTCATGTAGTAGTTGAAGAGTCATGAGGGTAGGTGAATAGTCACAAAAGGGAATGTCAAGGGTAACCTCACCCTTTTCTATTTATAGAACCTCATAACTCATTGTACAGGCTTTTGAGAGCCAAGATTCCTATAGGTGTATCTTAGAGAAAGCTTGGATTGTATTACAATGAGCCTTGGCTTCTCCACAGTGCACAACTAGTATATCTCTTTGGAGGAGTAGGCGGAAGTGACTGTAATGTTCCGTTGCCGAGACTAGTAGTTGGACATGGTTGTATGTACGATTGGAACTTTCGCTTTCTTAATTAGCAGAGCCAACACTTTTCGTGCATATGTTGTTATTGTATTTCAATTATATTGGTTACTCTAATGATATATGTATCTATTTTCTTATGCATGTATGTATGGACTTTTCCATATATGTATGTATGAATCTTATTGAGATGTTCTGTTGGTTTAACCATCACTGTGGATTGTTGGTTCACCTGCCTTCCAGCTTGTAATGTATCTTTGCTCATGTGTTCCCTTTCAAGACGCGTGTTTCCACAGGTTTCTAAGGGGCGCACTCATTCCCCATTCCATGTGTTAGAACCCTTCATGAACTTTCCTTGGCTTGCTACATTGGTCACACCCTTGCTACCAACAAGGAAATCCTGCTTGCCTCTGCACACAACTGTGGTCAGGGCGATACGTACAACACACTACTGGGACTCCTACACCAAACAGTCTGACGTCTAGTTGGGACTTCTCACCAAAGAGATCCCCTGATATGTTGGACGGTCCAGCACTGTCAACATTTCTGGTGCTAGAAGGAGGGCCAGATGACAAGCTGAGTCCTCACATCCTGTTTTGAATCTCCGCATATCTGTCATGGAGACTGTTAGGCTCATCCCTCCGCAATGTTTGTCTAATTCTGAACCTCTCGACATCACGAGGGAGTTTTTTGATCTCTTGTCGGAATTCACGTATGATGTTGAAGGTGAAGTGGCATGGCCCAAGTACTTATAAGACTTCTTTGCATTCCTTGAGGATGAAAATGAGTTATATATAGAGGAGGCCAGCTTGCTACTTTCACACACACTTCGCGAATCCCCACAATGATGGTGAAAAAACCTACCAGATGGTTGAGTGCACTCACTTTACCAGTTATGTGATCTAATTGAATCTACTTTCCATCATTTTGATCCTTAACCTCTTGATAAAAAACTATTGAAACAATGGAAGATTTTGCATGAATCGCCTATGGATTTTGGCAGCGCCTCTGTGTACTTCAGTTTGAAGCTTCGAAAATCCAGATGAAGTTTGAATATATTTGGGACATATTTGAATATTTCCTTAACAAATCAGTCAATCCCAAGATGAAGTTGAAGTTCAAACCCGCTTAACATACTTCAGTGATGGAGCTGCGCAACTAAAAGCAGACACGGTCCCTGTCACAAGTGACTGTCCACCTTCCCCTCATCAAACAACTTCACTACAACAGAGTGATGTGGGAGACTATGCACACATGTTTGTTCAACTTTCATATCCTCCCAACATCACTTCTCTCAATTTTTGCACAGATTTGGTTACGAAGCCCATGGGTTGTCACATGCATTTGTTACCTCAACCTCTGTCTTCGCATTCTGTTGATCCTTTGGATTGCACTGTCTTGTGTTCTTCCGTTCCAAACTCTACACCTATTGTGAATGAGGATCAAGCTATCGATGGAGTTGGTGTTGCACAACCAACCTGCACTGTCATTCGTGATGAGTATGACTCGGAACCTAGACATCAACCTGCGGTGAAGGATGATCCCCTTCTTTTCGCACCCCATCTGCATTTTCCTGACATATTTGGTGATTATTCTATCTCTTATTTTCCTTTTGTAAATCCATCCATGGATGCATCTACTAATAATCATTCGCAAAACACACGCGATGTCGATCCATCATTTGTTAGCATAGAGGATGAATCATTCATTGAAAATCCACTTGATTTTTCATCTGCCATTTCCAAAAATGTAGAGACCGAACATTCTTGCTTCTCATCTACCCCTCTGTTTGATTTATTTGATCATGAGGATGTCGATGAAATCATTGATTTTTCTAATTGTAACTATCATGATCCATTTACTCCCGTATTCGATCACGATGTTGATTCTATTGTTGTTGATCTTTCAAAGCCACCTGTTTATGATTATCTATCTATCGACAAAGTCAAAACCTAACAGACTATCGAGGCACTTTAGCCCGAGTTGATGGTTATGTCGGGCCCCCGTTGTCTTGAGGTTGGTTTCACTTTCGGTTAGGAAAATTTTGAAACACCCAAGGCTCCTCATCACTCATCTGTATACATTGAAGATCAATCCCACACACAAATTTCTCTTCCTCCACTCGAACTACATGATCCCATCACTCATGCATTGGAGGAATCTTACACAGCAAGCAGACTTGCACAATGCAAGTTGTCTATATTTATCTTGTTTCATTGCATGTCACAGTCGAGTGCATATGCTTAACATCTACACCCAGTGTACAACAACACCATGGTAAGTCCACAGCTTGCATGTCATGCTCTTTCACTCATTTCTTTTTTGTGGATGCATTTAAACTTAGAGTGTGTTTTTTTTCATTTTCATATCTTTCATGTTCGCTAGTTTGTCTGACTATGTTGTTCGCAAGCCATGCCTTCACCAACATAGGTCGACCAATGTACCAGTGGATGCATTGGAAGTATACGTGAGTAGACCCATGCACCGTTAGCTTAGGAGTATGAGTAGTTTCTGCTTTATGACATGTTTTCTTGCATGCATGTTTGCTTCTTTCTTTGTGTGTTTGTTTTCTTGCTTGCTTTCTTTTCTTACTCACCTTGATTTCACATTTTCCTCTACTCTTTGTTTTGTTGTTTGTTTTGTTGTTTACATTTGTAGGTTTGTTTCTCATGGAACTGTGTGTGACTCTTGAAACAAGCGAGGGTAAAGTACAAGAGGCCTTGGGTAGTTGTCAATACTTGGTTATCTATCGTCCTATCTCTTTATGTAGAACTTTTTGTCTTCAGTCAATGATACACCAATGGAAAATATGTTTGTTCAAAGTGAACCTTGGTGAAAACACAATGCTTGCGCACTAACTAGTATCACCTACTCTAGTCAGTTTTTTTGGGTTAACCCTTGTCAGCTTAGTCAAGTAGAGTAAGGTGGGGGGAAAACCTTAACAAGTATGTCAGAGGTATATAAAAAATAATTCTCTGAAGGAACAACCTCTTCTGCTCTCAACAAATCAGGATCCCTCTTCTGCTTTTGAAATGAATAAATTCTTATGCATAGTTTTGAAAAAATGACCAATGAAAAAATGAAAATGTAATTTTTTTTTGAAAAAATGAAAAATGAACAAGGAAAAATAAGGGAAAGGCTTCCTACGTAGAGAGGTGATGCAATTAACTCCACCAGGGTATTGACCAAGCTCACTGGAAGCGGAGAAATGCTTGTGTTCCTACGTGACTTCGTCGGGGTACTGTTCAAGTCTATTGGCAGCGGAGCAACACCAGAGATCAAACTTAAACTTTGACTATTATATTTCTTGTGTACCAATATACCCCTCATCCTAATCGAAACAATTGTGCTGACTTGGCTTGGAATGTGTGCTGACCGACCAAAAGCATGGCAGAAGCTACATATTTCAATCAAGCTAGTGTAGAAATCAAGATGATCAGAGAGTTGGACAATACTCTCGGAGGTGTAGGACTTGTTTTCCATGAAACAAGGTCCATTCAAAGAGCTGGAGTTTGACAAGTGTGTCACCAAGTGTTGTAGCAGCTATAAACACCCTCCAAAAAATTTTCTTAGCTTCATTTTGGAGCCTCCCTACCAACCATCCTTAATAGCATGTCATGCACTGTCAAGTACATAGGCCTCAACTAAGTTTCAGTGGCTTGCCAGCCTATGCATGTCAAATTGTTTGTTCCCCACCTGCAGGCCAACACTCTGGACTTAGGAAATTTTGTGGTTGAGATGCTCCCCCTGAAAATTGCACAATTCTGGAGGGGAATCAGCCTTCTCTACAAAAATTGTGTAACCCTGTTGGGCTGCCCATTGGGCTCCAAAATTACGCAATCCATCTAGGAAGCCCTCCCTCGAGAAATTGTGAAATCAAGCCCGACACTAGGCTTCAGCACACAAATTGCACAATTTTGGGAGGCAGTGACCTACTGACCCCAGAAATTGCGCAACAACTGAGGGAAAACTAGTCTTGCTCAACCCAGAAACTATGCAAATCTCATCCTCAGGTTTGCAGACAGTTGCATGTGCTTTCAATTTGACCGGTTCCCCCCAGAACTGAGCAATCCTGATTTGCATGCATGGGATAATTTTCCCAAAAAAGCAAAAAAGAATCCCTAGATTTTAGGGATCTATTTTTAGCAGATGGAGGTTACATGCAAAGATTGTTTTAGAAGCTCCCCTCCAAGTGTTACTTTTTCCTAGATTTGTGGCATGCGTGTCATAAGATTCATCCTTATCAAAACTTATTTATTCGACACTACAGAGCTCATTCCTCACATCGATCCTGGAACTCTAACATCCCACATCGCATCTAGGAGTCTTCAGCACATTCAGCTCAACTTTTTCCAGGTAAGTCTACTTTCCATGTCATTTGTTGTTTTTCTATCGCTTTTTGTATTTCGCTTTGTATGAATTTTGTTTGCTTGGTTTTGTTGAACACCTACTATTGTTTTAATGCATGTTAGCTTGGAGAAGCGACATTTCAGTTTTCCTTTGCATCTCATTGCTGTCGCATGCATGACATTGTTTCTGCACCAACAATTGTCGTTGCAGCGACTCGCTTCACACATATGCTTGCTTTCTCATTTTCTAAATCTTGCACTTATTGTTTGCATGCATGATCATTCACTCTTTCTTACACTCAATCTCACCATGCATTCAAACCTTTTCATGTTTTTAGTCACTCGTTGGCGAGTCTGGGCTGCCTCGGCCCGGACCTCGCCTTGCCCGGACAACAATGCACATTTCTGAGAGTGAAGGATCTTTCTTCCTCCCATGAAATGTGAAAATTTTGCCAACACTCACCTCCAGGCTTGCATTTTGAAATTATGGGAGGCAATTCCCTGTTGGCCCCATAAATTGTGTAATGTAGTTTGTGGGTTTGCATGGCATTGCTGATTGAAACTGTGCATTGCAAAGTTTTAGTCCTCAACAGGCCAAGCTGGATTGTGAATTGCACAGTTTTAGCAGTCATTCAGCCTCCTCACAACCCAAACTGTGCCTTGCACAATTTTGTCTATCAGTCTCCTAGCCTTCCAGTGAAAATTACACAATCTTCACTGTCAGTCACCTAGGTATGTTGCATGTCAGTCCTCAAATTTGTTTTGGTCTTCAGCTAACATATTGCTTGCCATGAGTGTTGCTATGTCTCCAAGCATAGTAGATGTTTGTCCATCTCTCAGTAGTACAGGTACAATGGCCTCCAAGAGAGCAGGATCAAAGAACATTGTTGGAAGTGCAACTAGAGATGAAACTGAACAAGTGTCTATGAGATTTCTCGTTTACGAAGACACCAAGTTGTTCATTGAAAAGGACATCAAGTTGAAATGGCAAGACATCAATGACACATTCTTAGGCACATTTGAGGAAGATCTAGAAGACCGCAGGGTCTATGTCAACATCCATAAGTCTAGCTTGTACTCGATTGCATGCAGGTATCCCACGTTTCCATGTGCGGACATCATCCACTAGATTGTATCGCACACTGATCCTGAGACAATGACATTGAGCAGTCTCAATGGGATAGAGCTTGCTACCTTCAAGGAAAATGAATTTCAGCAGATGTATCACTTGCCACAGCCAGTGATTACAATGGAGAAACCCTTCAGCAGACCCAACAACAGTGCAAACTCAAGAGATATCTTGAAGAGTTGGGTAAAAGAGCCAGCCAAGTTTAGGACAACACCCAACCAAGTTTATAAGATGAAGATATTGCAGAAGGCATATTAGTACTTGGTCATCTTTACATGTTGCTTATATAGACAAGAGAGCACAGAGACCTTCCTGCATAGTTGGGTGATTGCGTTGGACCAACTGGCCAGCGAAGGAAGACCATGCAACTGTTCCGACATGTTGGCTCTCAAGTTGAAGGAATAGGTGACAGAAGCCCGACATCCTCCTGAAGGTCAACAAGTAGAGATATACATGTCCGCGCACATACTGGATGTAGTTTGTGCCCATCAACAGTTCCTAGGTTTGATTTTGGCATGGAAACTTTCGGAAACCTCTGTACACACTTATTGTAGATTGTTCTCCAAATGTAGCTCCCGCTGAGTTATCACGCAGTTGTCAGACCAATTTTTCACCCCGATGTACAAAATCATATTTGAGTATGATCCACCTTGCATGTAGTAGGAAGCGAAGGAGGCATTGATCGACATAGCAGATTGGTATGCCTCACCCCTTGGCACCTTCATACAGATGTACAGCACGGAGAAGCCTCTCCATGTTTTACCGAATTTTTACATGGACAAACTTGTCATGCAAGAAGTATCATATCACATCTCAACAGGGTTTTCAGCTAGACTGCACAGGAAGAAGAAGGCACCTTGGTCTACTTTTCCTTTGCTGATCAGGTTGTACAAGGTGTAGAAGCTAAATCATGTTAAAGCCGAAGTGAAGGAGTTCAAGAGATTCACCTTTGGAACTAGAATTTTCAATATGTATGACCCGCATTGTTTGGTGAAGGAACATTGTGTAAGAGTGTGGTTTCCTTGGATCTGCAGGGCATGTCATTGGCTTGAGGAAGACCCATGGAGATACTGTCACAGCTTCTCCAGGTTCAATGAACTAGTTAGCATAGTTTTGGAATGGTTAGCAAAGCAGAGGGAAGCAGCATCTTAGAGAGCACCATCATCAGTAGCAGCAGAGGGTAATGTACCTGCGCATGACAAAGGCAAGAGAAAGGTTGTTGACATCACAGAGGCAAAACAAATCTACAAGTTCAAAGCAGATCCACTCATGATGAAATTCACTTTAGAGATTGAGGCTAAGAGGTGACAACACGATAGGAGGAACACACAAAGGCAAAGAGAGAAATAGAGGATGGAGGAAACATAAAAGGAGCTGCAAGAGTTGAAGCAACAACTCCAGGAAGAACAGGAGCTGCGCAGAAGAGAGAAGAAAGCGCAACAGGGACATACACAATAGGAATTGCAACATGCACAGATTGATGAAACTGCACCTATAAAGGTTATAGACTCATTTGAGCAGCTGGCACAAAGAAGACAAGGTGAGCAGTCGTAGGATCAAGACTTAGCTCAAGAGATTGAATAGATGCTAGAGTAGATGAATATGGATGTGGTGCAGCCAAAGTCTGAATAAGATATTGACCTCATGCCTCATAACCGAGAGGTCACCCCACTGGATTCGCTAGATCTGGAAGTAGACCAAGTCCCAAGCGATCAAGGAGAAACAGAGATCCTTGAAGACAATCCGAAGGCAGAGATGCACAACATATCCTTTGACGAGTCAGAAGAAAGAGTTGTGTAGTCACACAGAGTGCCTACTCCGGATGTCCACACATGTCCTATGCAATTTGAAGAACGAGTGATCATATCCAATGTGTGCAAGCATCTAGAAGCATTGGCTGATACTACCAGAGAATATGCAGAGGCCACCAGCTTGAGTGTTCAATTCTTGATAACAGAGAGCGAGCGAATGGCTAAGGAATTACAAGCAACCAAGAAGGGAGGAGAATGGATTACATCATCAGTCTGCACAGAGTTGAGGAAAGAAATAGTAGATGAAGTATCATCTCTCGAAGTAGTCATGCAGATGTTGTATTCCAGATTCAGCACCGTTTACAAGTCAGTTGTCCATCTCAACAATTGGCAACAACATTGTGCTAAGAGAGCACACATCTTGTCAAATTTTCACACTGCTATTGATCGCATGCGAACATGGAAAATGAGGTATAAAGGAGCCCCATTTCACTTGCCAAATATGATGAAGCCCAAGGCGGGAGTGTTGAAGGCACACATCCAAATTCAAATCCAGAACTATGAGGAACTCTCGCGACTCATCACTAGTTTGTAGGCTTCACATGCACAGGTGTTCATAAGCATGGATGACATTGTGCACACACACGCGATCCCATCTATTGGCACACTGACTGAGGCGAAGTCAAAGAACCAAATCCGACTAGAGATAGACATGTACTTTAATGAGTTGATGTGCGTAGCCACCAGTGAAGACTTGGAGATCAACGCAGACACTATGTGTCAGTATGTTGCTAGTTTGACTGCACTCAAGACTATGATGCACATGTTATCAAACAAGTTGGACAGAGGCGCCAAATCAATGTGCCCGGATGCAACAAAGGCAAGAGTTCACTTTCACCAGGATGTCACCATTGAGCATGCAGACACCATCATGGACTACCAAGCTTCGCATCAGTTCACCACCGTCGATCATCGCAAGGATGTTGAAGAGTTGGTCTTCCCACAACTGTCCAAGTCTTAGTGATAGCTTGCATGGCTTTCTCAAGGCTATTTTGTCTCACATGGGTACATGTGTAGATTGTAATGTAACAACATGTAAAAGTGAAAGACCAAGTGTCGATGGTCAAATGTAACAGTCATGTAGCAGTTGAAGAGTCATGAGGGTAGGTGAAGAGTCACAAAGGGGAATTTCAAGGGTCACCCTACACTTTGCTATTTATAGAACCTCTTAACTCATTGTACAGGCTTTTGGGAGCCAAGATTCTTATAGATGTATCTTAGAGAAAGCTTGGAGTGTATTGTAATGAGCCTTGGATTCTCCATAGTGTAGAGCAAGTATATCTCTTTGGAGGAGCAGGCGGCAGTGACTGTAACGTTCTGTTGTCGGGACTAGTATTTGGACATGGTTCTATGTATGATTTGAAATTTCAATTTCTTAATGTAACAGAGTCAGCACGTTTCATGCATATGTGGTTATTGTATTCCAGTTATCTTGGTTACTCTAATAATATCTATATATATATATATATATATATATATATATATATATATATATATATATATATATATATATATAGATATATATATATGTTTGCTTACACTTGTATGTATGGACTTTTCTATATATGTATGTATGATCTTATTGAGATGTGCTGTTGGTTTAACCATCACTGTGGATCGTTCGTTCACCTTCCTTCCAACTTGTGATGTATCTTTGCTCGTGTGTTCCCTTTCAAGCTACATGTTTCCACAAGTTTCTAAGGGGCGCACTCATTCCCCATTCCATGTTTTAGAACCCTTCATGCACCTTCCTTGGCTTGCTGCGCTAGTCACACCCTTGCTACCAACAAGGACATCCTGCTTGCCTCTACGCACAACTGCGGTCAAGATGATACTTTATGACCCATTGTTGGGACTCATACACCACACTGTCTGAGGTCTAGTTGGGACTTCTCATCGGGGAGATTCCCTAACATGTTGGTGGGTCCAACATCATCAACAGAATCATAGGAAACATCTTTCAAGTACATTATTGAAGTTTCTTCAAAGATCTTGAAGGCATCAAGGAAGTTGGAGACATCATAAGGGAAGAGAAGAATATTGGTTATTAAGTAAGTATCATATTATTACTCTATGTTTGATTCTACAGGTCATATCGTTTCTTTCTATAAGGAGAGCAATAAGCTCATTAGAACATCAAATTTCCTAGTATGGAAGAAAAGGATTGACCCAACACTTACTGAACATGAGGTAATGGAATATGTTACTGGGGAAATTACCGAACCTAGCAATGAAAAGACTCAAGAACTAGTGAAGTAAAATAAAGGAGAAGTAAGTGTATAAAGGGTCATAGTTGAATCCATTAAGGATTATCTTGTTCCATTTTTTGCAAATTTGAAAACTTCCAAGGCTATGTATGACAAGCTATTAAAATTGTACTTTATGAGTACATCAGGACAAAAGATGTCTTTGAGGAATAATCTATATAGAATGAATAAATCAAAGGATGATGAAATGACATCCTTTATGATGAATATATCTTAATTAAGAGATCACTTGCAAGGGTTGAAGAGAGAATTTCTTATTCGAAAATTACCATCAGTTTATTAAATGCATTACCACCAAAACGAAATAGATTTTCAACAAGCATCTACTCTAAGAAAGATTCAAATCCTTTTGATAATTTGTGGGATAAATTAATTTTGTAAGAATATAGGATCAAGGTAAAATATGACATTGGATTAGATAAATAATCTCAAGCCTTTCTAGCTAGTATCAAGAAATTGAAAATGGGAAAGTTTGGGAAATCCAAGAATAAAGATATGTCTAAGGTTCAATGCTTCAAGTTTAATGAGTATGGACATTACAAGAGGATCTTTCTTATCTTATACAACAACAAAAGAAAGGAAAGGAATGTGGCTCATGTAGCTGAGGAGATGGGAGCACCTGAGAAGAAGTCGAAGGAAGAATATGTGAAATATATTTACTATTAAAGAAGGAACCCTGTCTCTCAGGTTCTCTATGAAGATTGATATTTCCTTTAGAATATTATGCAATGTCGCTTACTCTAAAAGAATTTTGATTTTGAATAACATCATAGAGAGAATCATATGATAATAACATATTTAGATTTTACTAAGTTTCTTTGTAGAAATCATCTTGATAGATAGATAGACCACTTTGCATATTGTTCATGCAAACATTATCTAACATTATGTTGGAAGTAGTCATCTTGCTAAGGTGGATCATCATGATCCAAGAAGAACCATCATTTTGGAAGGTTCTTTGAAGAATCACTATGACAAGGTATTATACATTCCATATAATATAGAAAAAATACTAAAGGATGAAGTAATGCAATGGGTCAAGTTGCAAAGTAATTTTAGGGCATATGTCTAGATGATTGAATGAAAGCATAGAATTTCATATTGGAATTGAACTTTGGATAGGATTCATACAAAATATTGTAAAAGAAATTTAGTCATAAGATATGCTTATTATATGTTTATATGGTGTTTGAAAGAAGACTTTGACTTACTCAAGGATGAATAAAGAATTAATACTTTCTCTATATTATAATAAAGATTAACATCCAATATAATCTCTGAAAGAAAAGTTCTAACTTGGTAATCAAGTTTAATACTTGGGAAATATGATGCTTGAAGGAAGATTCGAGTAGAGATAGATCATAAGGATGTTGTTGTCTAAACGAGAAGGTCATCATGGTGAGGTAAGTCTATTTTTATTGGTTATCTGGTTAATATACTCTTTTGATACCCGGAAGGATGTTGCAGGAATACATGATGATGGTTGAGGAAATATCAATTGTATGAACGGAAATATATGAAGAATGTTGAGGGAAGCTCCATATCTAGTACTTGGTAACTATTAAGTCAAGATGTGCCCATATTGGGATTGAAAGGTAGAAATGCGAGAAGATAACCTAAAGGTCAAAGGAGATAAATTTCATAGGAATTTATGATCAGCTTGAAGTTTGGAAAGGCTCAATGCAATCCTTCATCTATGATGTTGAAGATGAAAGTGACGAGCAAGAGAGATGACCTAGATCTTGTCACAAGATCGAAGAGTAGAGTTGGCTCCATGATACCTTGAAAGAAAACATGATCGATATAATGATATGCAAAGGAGAGAGGGAGCCATGCAGCTATGGAGAATCTATAGTCGATACTCTTATGAAGAGAAGCTAGAAATCTTGTGGGTATGGCTCTCCAATTAGAAAGGAAGTCAGGAATCTACTCTAGATTTGAGAGGCAGTAAAGGAGTCTCCTTAGATAGGAGCAAGGGTATATTCTCTAGGGATAATAAGGATATCATCTCTGGTTTAGAGGGAGTGATGTTGGACATCACATGTGCTTTCTCTTCTTCATGTGATGAAGAAAGAATAATGGAGGGCTGGATAAGCATATGTGGTTTCCTTGAGGAGAAATAATCTAAGAAAGGAAAGGAATCGACACTCTTTAAGGATGGGATAGGTATCCAAGATAAGAGTGGTCGAAGAGGAACAATATTCTTTGAGGACTCAGGAATGGAGATCCAAGATAAGAATAGTCCTAAAAGGACATACCTTGTGAAACTATGGATGGGGTATGTGCCTTGTAGAGGTAATGCGGTATCACATGTAAAGCCTCCCAACATAAGGCTCTTGAATGAAGATGAGCTTGTCTAGTTAGGCCTCAAAGATAGTGTTGGTCATAATGATGATGCTTACAATTGGCTTATCAATCCAGCTATTCTTATGAGAACTCTTTAGTTTGAGAATGACGTTGTACTAGTTGTACAATTATGAAAACCTCCCTATTTAAGAGGGAATGTTGAATAATGTAACTATTTTAAGCCTTCATAATTATTGGTGTACTCATTTCAATATGTATTCTATGTAACAAACAAAAGAAGAAAAGAAAAAGTTATTATTTGAAAGCATGGTTTTCATGTTCTTTATAGATGGTCTTCTAGGTAAAATCATGTTATTTGTACTTCTAGGGTTTGTTAGTTCATGGGATATATTGTCATGAGTAAAGAGAGTAAACATCATATTATTTGACCCCTTGGAAAGGCTATATGTGCAGACATCCTCGACCTCATTTTCCACTCATCACTCACAAGTTCGATTGGAAATAGAAGGATGAAGAAAGAAGAGTGAAAGGCAAGGAAAAAAGGAGAAAACTGTAACAAAGGAAGATGATTTTTGGGCACTTTTCTCTCACACATGTGAGTTTCTGGAGTTGTTGCAGGGGCCAATATTTCTGCAGTAACTACAGGTCCAAAATTATGTTGCGGGGGGGGCTAAAATTTTGTTACAAGGGGCAAATATTCTGAGACTAGTGCAAAATAAGAAGGGTTTGTCTCTAGCTAATTTGGTTTGAACTTGACCTAGATGGAAGGTCTCCTTAGAGGTTAGACTTGGTCATGGAGGGAGGACTTGGTATAGGGTTTGGGTCTTTGTTGTCTCGTTTGAAGCATATTCTATAAGAAGAGAAGAGACTTTTTGGGTTTTCCCCTTGGAGGGATTTTACCCTGGCTTGGAGCCAAATATTTTTGTCCATTGTATTTATTGTTTTGCTCTTCATATTTGTTTAATGAAGAAGATATAATAAAGAAACACAAGAAGATAAATAAAGTTCACAAGAAATTATTAAGGTTAAGGAAAATATAAAGTAATAAGTTGTCATATTTTCCAACATGGTATCAGAGCTAAGATGAACTAGAGAAGGCAGCTAGAAGGACACAAAAATAGGTTTATTTTCAAGGGGAATCATTTGTGGAAAGTCATAAGAAAAGAAGTAGAAGACCTATTGATCTATAAGGAGGGTTTCTACACTGAATAATATCAAGACTACATCAAGTTCTAAGCAAAGGAAGGATTTAAAGGAAGATTACAAGAAGTTTGTTTATCTCTCTTGGAAGGAGATCTATTTGAAATGCATATTTGAAGGAAGCATCAAAGGATCTTGGAATTTATTATTGGAGGAATCCTAGGAAACATATTTCAAGGACATTATTTATGTTTCTTCAAAGATCTTGAAGGCATCAAGGAAGTTGGAGACATCATCAAGGAAGAGAATAATATTGGTTATCAAGTAAGTATCATATTATTACTCTATGTCTAAATCCACAGTTCATATGGGTTATTTTTGCAAGGAAAGAAATAATCTCGTTGGAGCATCAAATTTCCTAGCATGGAAGAAAAGGATTGACTTGAAACTTGCTTAACATGAGGTAATGGAATATGTTATTGGGGAAATTACAGAACCTAGCAAAGATGAGACTCAAGAACTAGTGAAGTAAAAGAAAGGAGAAGTAAGGGCACAAAAATCATATTTAATCCATTAAGGATCCTCTTGTTCCATTTGTTGCAAAATTGAAAACTTCCAAGGCTATGTATGAAAATCTAGTAAACTTGTACTTTGTGAGTACATTAGGAAAAAATATGTCTTTGAGGAATAATATATATAAAATGAATAAATCAAAGGATGAGGACATGACATCCTTTTTGACGAATACCTCTCAATTAAGAGATCACTTTCCGAGGCTTGGAGAGAGAATTTATGATTTGGAAATTACCATCTATGTATTAAATGCATTGCCACCATAATGGAGCAACTTTGAAACAAGCATCTACTTTAAGAAAGATTAAAATCCTTTTGATGAGTTGTGAGATCAATGCATTTTGGAAAAATCTAGGATCAAGGTAAAATATTACATTGGATCAAATAAATAGTCTCAAGCCTTTCTAAACATAATCAAGAAAGTAAAGAAGGGAAAGTTTGGTAAATCCAAGAAGAAAGACATTTCCAAGGTTCAATGCTTTAAGTGTAATGAGGATGGACATTATAAGAGGGACTTTTCTATCTTACACAACAACAAAAGAAAGTAAAGGAGCGAGGCTCATGTAGCTAAGGAGATGGGAGAACTTGAGAAGAATCCAAAGAGACAAGATGTGAAAGATCTTTACTATTGAAGAAGGCACCTTGTCTGCCAGGTTCTCTATGAAGATTGATATTTCCTTTAGAATAGTATCCATTGTTTCTTACTATAGAATAATTTTGATTTTGTATAGCATCATAGAGAGAAGAATATGATAATAACATATTTAGAGTTTACTAAGTTTCTTTGTAGAAATCATCTAGATAGATAGATAGGCCATTTTGTATATTGTTCATCCAGACATTATCTAACATTATGTTGGAAGTAGTCATCTTGCTAAGGTGGATCACCATGATCCTGTAAGAACCATCATTTTGGAAGGTTCTTTGAAGAAGCACTATGAAAAGGTAGTATACATTCCATATAGTATTTAAACAGTTTTGAAGGATGAATCAATGGAACATGTTGCAGACCCATTTTAGGGCACATGGATAGATGATTGAATGAAAGCATATAACTACATATTGGAAGTAAACTTTGGATAGGATTCATGTGTACATAATCCTGCAAAAGAATTTTTTCATAAGATATGCTTATTATATGGTTATATGATGATTGAAAGAAGAATTTGGCTTACTCAAGGATGGATACATAATTAATATTTTTGAATCTATTTTTGAAAAAAAATTACAGCCTTGAAACCCCTTTTTCTTTGTTGTCATTTATGCATTAGGTTGGTTTTTAGATAGAAAATATATTTTCACTCCATCCTTGATTTAGTTTTCACCATTCATCGCCTCCTTTTTCCTTTTTTAGAGCCTCTCATTTTTACACCAAAAGCTTCCAACCAAGTGGGTAGTAAATTTCTTCTAGTAAATCAGTACATTTTGTTCATTTACAACAAATTATTTATTGTTCATGCAATTATTTCCTGTTACTTTTGTGAAAACTAATTTAGTTTGAAGTTGTATCACAATACTCACTTTCACACACCTACATGCCATTAAAAAACAATGTTTTGTTCATGACCCCAAGATAAGACCTCAAAATTAACCCTAAATTAACAAACATTGATTGAGCCGCCTTGAACACCAAAAAAAATATTTTAGTTAGGTTAGTTTTGTTGGGATATGTATCCAAAAAAAACACATCAATCATTATACATTGAGAGTGTTGATGGTGCTGGACCCGCCAACATGTTAGGGGATATCCCCGGTAATAAGTCCCAATTAGACCTCAGACCATTTGGTGTACAAGTACCAGAAGTGGGTCATATAGTAATGCCTTGACCCCGATTTCGCACATAGGCAAGTAAGATAACTTTGTTGGTAGCAAGGGTGTGACAGCTGCAGTAAGTCAAGGAAGGTGCATGAGAGGTTCTAACACACTAAGGTTGAGGTGAGTGCACCCCTTGGAAACCTGTAACAGTACGCGGCTTGGATGGGAACACACGAGTGAAGATGCATCATAAGCTGGAAGGCAAGTTAGTGAGCAATCTAAAGTGATGGTTAAACCAACAGAACATTTCAGAAAGATTCATACATACTTATAAAGAATAGTCCATACGTGCATGTGTAAGCAAACAATACATATTTCATTTAGAGTAAACCAGATAGCATAGAATACAATACAACATATGCATGAAACGTGGTGGCTCTATTATATTAAGAAGTGTACGTTCTAGCCATACAATACATCCATGTCCAACCACTAGTTCCAATAGTGGAACGTTATAGCCACAACTACCTTCTCCTCCAAAGAGATGTACTAGCTCTGCACAAGCACTCACTAAAATCAAGCAAACAAGATTCATATGAAGCGAAACACAAAAAGCGCCAGAAATGCAACACAAGACATGGAAAGTGGGCTTACCCCAAAAAAATTGAGCTGAATGTGCCTATAGCTCCTAGATGTGATGTGGGATGTCAGAGATGCAAGGTTAATGTGTGGAATGAGCTCTGCAACATCTAATTGATGAGTTTTGATAAAATCGAGGTCGTGATGTGCATGCCACAAATCTAGGGAAAGCGACACTTGGTGGGAGCTTTCTGAAATGATCCTTGCATGTAACCTCCAACTGCAAAAAATAGGTCCTTGAAACAAGGGATGCCTTTGCATGCTGCCTTGTGAGAAGAAGCCCATGCATGCAAGTTAGTTTTGCTAGGTCTCGGAGGGAACTGGTCAACTCAACTGCACATGCACAAGGTTGTTCAACTGATGGGAGAAAATACATATTTCTGGTTGGGAGCTGGGCTAGATACTCAGAGGATTTGTGCAATTTCTAGGTAGAGCAGCTGACTCCTGCCTAGATTTGTGCAAATTTCGGGCTGAGCAGCCCATTTGGGAAGGATTGCGCAATTTTCTGGGTGAAGCTTGTTGAGAAGAATTGTGCAATTCTAGGGCCTAGCAGGCTTCCAGTCAAGATTGCGTAATTTTTGGAGGGAAGGTTGGTGCCCTCCAGATTTGCACAAATTCTTGAAGGAGTTACTCAGCCTGCTACTAGACCAAGTCTGGATGAACAACCTATGAGGGGAATGCATCAAGTTGTGATCGACAGACTTCCTTGGTGCAAGAAAAACACTGAAGCTTGTGTACTTGACGAAGCAAGACAAGGTGCTGTGAAAAGTTGGTAGGGAGGCTCCAAAACGAAGCTAAGGAAAAATTTTGGAGGGTGGTTGTATCTGTTACAACACTTGGCGACACACTAATAGAACTCCAACTCTCTAAATGGACCTTGTTTAGGAAAAGAAAGTCTAACACCTCCAGAAGTATTGTTCAATTCTCAGTTCGTCTTGGATTCACACTATCTTGATTGTAAGATGTAGCATCTACCAAGCTCTTGGTCGATTGACACACATTCCAAGCCAAGGAAACACAGTTGTTTCAATTGGGGTTGAGGGGTATATTGGTGCACAAGCAATATAGTCGTCAGAGTCTTAGTTTCATCTTTGGTGTTGCTCTGCTGCCAGCAGGCCTGGACAGTACCCCGACGGAGTCACATAGGAACACAAGGATGGCTCCACTGCCAACGAGCCTGGTCAATACCCTGGTGGAGTTACTTGCATCACCTCTCTACGCAGGAAGCATTTCTCTTCTTTCGCCTTATTTGTTTTCCATTTTTTCAAACTTTTTTCACTTTTTCATTTTTTTTCATTTTTTCATAACTATGCATAGACTTATTCATTTCAAGGGTGGAAGAGGGATCCCGACTTATTGACAGCAGAAGAGGTTTTTCCAACAGATAATAGTTTATTATATCTCTGACATGCCTATTAAGGTTTTCCCCCTCACCTTACTCTACTTGACTGAGCTGACAAGGGTTAATCCCAAAACAATCAAGTAGAGTAGGTGATACTAGTTAGCGCGCAAGCATTGTGTTTTCACCAAGGTTCACTTTGAACAGTACATATTGTCCTTCAATGTATCATGGACTAAAAGTAACAAGTTCTTCATACAGAGGCAAGATGGCAGATAACCAAGTAGTAGTAGCTGCACAAGGCCTCTTATACTTTACCCAACTTGTTTCAAGAGTCATACATGGTTTCATGCGAAACTATCCTACAAACAAAACAAGCGAACTAACAAACAACAAAGCAAAGAAAGAGCAGAAGCAAAAAAATGAATTCAAAGCGAGTAAGCAAACAAGAAAGCAAAAAAACAAACAAACAAAGCAAGTAAGCAACCAAGCATGCAAGCAAACGACTAAAAGAAAACACTACTCCTACTCCTAAGCTAGTAGTGCATGGGCCTGATCACGTGAAGTGATATTTATAATGCAGCTACTAGCGCATTGGTTGACCCATGTTGGTGAAGGCTTGGTCCGCAAGCAACCCAGTTGTGCCAACCAGCAAGCGAGAAAGATATAACAATGAAGATAACCACACTTCGTGTTTCAAGGTGCCCACAGGACATAAGTGAGTGCAAGTGCATGACGAGCAGTCTATGTACTTATCACGGTGATGTGCGACATTTCATGCAACTTTGAAGCATAAGAACACTCTTGACTGTGACATGCAAGCAAACGAAAGAAACAAAAACAACTTGTGTTGTGCACGTGTGCTTGCAATGTAAGACTCCTCCAATGCATGAGTGATACGATCGTGTAGTTCAAGTGGAGGAAGCATGATCTGTGTGTAATATTGATCTTCATGCATACAGATGAGTGATGAGGAGCCTTGGGTGATTGAACAATTTCCTGATTGGAAGTGAGACTAACCCTAAGAGAGAGAGGGCCTGACATAACCATCAGCTCAGGTTGAAGTGCCTCGACATTCTTGGGTGTTTCTTCTTCATCATCAGATAGATAATCATAAACCGGTGGCTACAAAAAATCAACTGCGATAGGGTCATGATCGTGATCAAATATGGAAGTGAATGGGTCACGACATCCATGATCAGAAAAATCAATGATTTGATCGGCATCTCATGATCTGATGAATCAAATAGAGGGGTAGATGAAAAGTGAACAAACTCATCCTTTGTGTTTCTGGAAAAGGCGGATGAAATATTAGGTGGATTTTCAATGAATAACTTATCCTCTTTGTTGTCAAATGATAGACCAACATCCGATGTGTCCTACAAGTGATTAACAATGGGTGCATCCGTGGATGAAGATACACATGCAAAATCATGGATGGCAAGCTCGACAAATATGTTAGGGAAGAATGGAGGAGGCTCAGATGGAAGGGAGTCATCCTTCACCGAGTGTTGATGTTCAAGCTCCCACTCATACTCTTTATGAATGACAGCGCATGTTGGTTGTGCAACACCAACTCTGTCAGTGGCTTGTTCCTCATTCACAATAAGTGAAGAGTCTAGAATGGAAGAACACAAGACAATATCATCCGAAGGAACAACCGAGTGCAAAGACAGAGGTTGTGGAACAGAATGCATATGACAACTCGATGGACTCACAACCAAATCTGCGTGAAAATTGAGCGAAGTGATGTTGGGAGGATGTGAAAGTTGAACAAGTGTGTGAGCATGATCCTCAACATCACTTGACAGTGGTGGAGCTATTTGATGAGGGGATGGCGGACAGTGACTTGTGACAGTGATCGCATCCATCTAATATTACACAGCTCCATCATTGAATAATGTTGAGTGAGGCTTGATTTCAAACTTCTTCTTGGGATGAGTATACTACTTAATTAAATACTCAAATCGGTCCCAAAGATAGAGAAATTTCATCTAGTTCCTCGGAGCTTGAAACTACAAGTCACAGAAGCACTGCCAAAAATCCATAATTGATTCATGTGGAGCCTTCTATTGTTGAAACAATTTTTGGTAAAGATGGTCTAGATCAAAATGTTAGAAAGTGTCTGTAATGAGATCACAGAAGTGCTCAAGGGAGTGCACGATATCAAATGGTAGGTAGCACAACCATCAAAGTGGAGATTCATGAAGTGTGTATGTAAGCAACAAGCTGGTCTGTTCATCAGAACACCCATCTTCCTCATGAAGCATGGAAAGAAATTCATGTAAGTACTCAGGCCAGGTCACTTCACCTTCACCATCATACGTGTAAGTGGACAAGTGATCGAAAAACTCCCTCGTGATGGTGACATCTTTGCGGTTCGAAAAACATCGCGGAGGGAGAAGAGTGCAAGAATCCATGAAGATATGAAAACCAGATGAGAGGATAGAGCTTGTCATCTGGCCCTCCTTCTAGCACCAGAAATGTTGACGGTGCTGGACCTGCCAACATGTCAGGGGATCTCCCTGATAAGAAGTCCCAATTAGACCTTGGACCGTTTGGTGTAGGAGTCCCAGTAGTGGGTCATACAGTACTGCCTTGAACATGATTTTGCACAGAGGCAAGTAAGATAACTCTGTTGGTAGCAAGGGTGTGACAGCTGCAGTAAGTCAAGGAAGGTGCATGAGAGGTTCTAACACACTAAGGGTGAGGTGAGTGCAGCCCTTGGAAACTTGTAATAGTACGCGACTTAGAAGGAACACACGAGCGAAGATGCATCACAAGCTGCAAAGCAAGTTAGCGAACAATCCAAAGTGATGTTTAAACCAACAACACAATTCAGAAAGGTTCATACATACTTATTGTAGAATTTCCTGCAAATTCTCTACAAATCTACCTCTGAGATCTATGTAGAAAATCTGACTATAGATTAACTCAATAATGCAATATACCAAAGCAAAATACTATAATCTACTTCTACTATCAAACTTGCGGAAGCTTAATCGATTTGAGCAAGATCAAGCAGAACACATATAACAGAGAAGAAGAATCAATACACATGAAACACAGAAAATACTCCGGGGAAAGCCTCAGCTAAAAACCCCACTATCTGTATTATCAAATAAGGTGGAAATACATCAAGATTACACAAAGCTTTAGCTCTCACAATGAGCCAGCTCTCAGTACAATCCTCTTGGATGCTCACAAGAAAACAAGGCTTCTCACAAACCTTCTCCTCTGCCCTCCAAGCCTCTTATTTCCTTGCGTTGTTTCCTTGGGTGATCCTACTGTTACCAAGTGTAACACTGATCACTCACGCTAATCTCACACCCTGTAAAATTGCGCAATCCTCAAGGAACCTTATTTCTTCTGCATGGATGAGTTTCCTTTATAGGAAAACTCATGCTACTGATAGTAACATGTCCTTGACATTTAGCTCGACTGGTTCTTTCTCTGAATAGATATGCATGAGTTTTTGATGAGAGAATCTTCAGTTATCTAGAGTACACTAGTTGGATGCATGCATGCATTGATTGACTGAACTCACAATTAGTTCCTCAAACTGTTTGGAACTAATTTAACTGGAATTACAACTCAAATATAACTCAACCTTATCTACTTAATTAAGGGATAATATCCTTAATTTAAGGGATAACTGTTGCATGACTTCAGAAAGACTTGTAACTTGAATTTCTCCAACTAATTAACTCAAGATGAACTAATTAATTATTTTTCAAGCAGTTGGTGAGATTAAATTTGAATTTTAATTCTCAATTTTAATTATAGGACAATTTAAAATTGGAATATACTGAATGCTATTTTTATCATTTCTATTTTTAGCATTTCTTGTTGCTATTTTCAACACTTATATAGGATAGTCCATACATGCATGCGTAAGCAAACAACACATATATCATTTAGAGTAAACTAGATAGCATAGAATACAATACAACATATGCATGAAACGTGTTGGCTCTATTATATTAAGAAGTGTAAGTTCCAGTCATACAATACATCCATGTCCAACCACTAGTTCCAATAGTGGAACGTTACAACCACAACTTCCTACTCCTCCAAAGAGATGTACTAGCTCTACATAGTGGAGAAGCCAAGGCTCGTTACAATATTGTCCAAGCTCTCTCCAAGATAGTCTTATCAGAAGCTTGGCTAACCAAAAGCCTTTAAATTGAGTTATGAGGTTTTATTTATAGCAAAGGGTGGGGTGACCCTTGGCATTCCTCTTTGTGACAGTTCATCTACCCTCATGACTCTTCATCTACTCTATGACTCTTACATCCAATTATTGACACTTGAACTTCCACTTGACATGATGTTACATTACAATGCACATGTGCTCATGTGAGATGAAATGGCTTGAGCAAGCCATGCAAGACATCACTAACACTCGGTTCGTTGTGGTGAGACTAACTCTTTGACATGATTTTGATGGTGAAGGTGGTGAGATAATGCCAAGCTTGGTCATCTGTGATGGTGTGCATGCACCCCATGGTGACATCTTGTTGAAGCGAACTCTTACCTCCATTGCATCTGAGTGCATTGGTATGGTTGCTCCATCCAACTCGTCTGCTAGCATGCACATGGTCTTCTTGGGTCTGACCGAACTAGAAATACATTGATGCCTAGTGTTCATGCTAATATTCCAATGTGTGCTGGTGGTCATGTGCTTCAACTGTCAACTATATGTCCAACTCCAGTTGGAGTTGCTTCTTGTCTTTGCCTTGGTGAGTGTGTTGAATGGGTTGGATCAAATGCATGTGCACAATGACATGCATGCTGCTGAATCCCTTGCATGCAATCAACAACATTGCTCACCATGTCTGCTCTGTGCCAGCTGCTAGGATGGATCTTTAACTTGTACAGGCGTAGTTTCATCTGTGAATTCATGTTGCATCCCCTGTTGTTCCTGTTCCTGTTGCAACTCATTCGCTTGTCTGTGCAGCTTCATGTTCTTCCTTGAGTTGTTGCTTGAGCACATGCAACTCCTTCATTGTTCCATTCTATGTCTTTGTGCTCTCTTCATTTCGCGTTGTCACCTCATAGCTTGAGTCTGCAAAGTTGCTTTCATCATCAATGGATATGCTTGAGCTTGCAACTTTGTTCCACCTCCGTGTTGTCAACAACCTTCCTCTTACATTCATTGCATTCTATATGCTGCCTTCAACTGTTGTTCATGATGATGCTCATCGTGATGCTGTTTCTGTCATATCTTGATGTCCTTGTGTATGAACAACTTGATGTCTTCGTGGGTAGGAAAGTCCATAGACACTTGATCAACTGCATCCCCAAGTGTGCTTTAAGCGGTGTCTTCGACTCTGCTCTCTTGGAAACCATTGTACCTGTACTACTGAGAGGTAGATGAACACTTGCGATACTTGGATACACGGCAACACTTATGGAAAGAAATCTGTCAGTCAAAAACCAAAATGAACTTGAGAACTGACTTGTAACATACATTTGTGATTGATCATGAAGGTTGCGCAATTTCGGCCTAGAGGTCGGGAGACTGACTGCCAAGATTGCGCAAGGCACAGTCTGGGCCGCTGGGAGGCTGACTAACTGCTGGAACTGCACAATGCATAGTCCATTTTGGCTTCTGACTATTGGAATTGTGCTATACACAGTCCAGTTTGGTTTTTGACTGTTGGAATTACGTAATGCGCAATCTCAGCTGGCAGTGACTACAGGCTCAGGGGCCGCATTGTGCAATTTTCTAGGCTAGTAGTCATTGGCCCTCAAAAATGCCAAAAATAGTCTTGGAGGAAAGTGGATGGGCAGAAATGTGCATTTCTGGAGAGGAAGACAAAGCCTTCCTTCCCCAGATTGCGTAATGTTGTCTCAGTGAAGGCAGAGTCTGAGCCAAGGCTGCCCAAACTCACCAACGGGAAACTGAATGTGAATGTGAGTGCGAATGCATGGTGATATTGAGTGCAAGCATAAGTGAATGATCATGCACACAAACAATGAATGACAAATTCAGAAAACGAAACAACATGCATATGGGTGAGGCGAGTTTCTGAATCGACGACCATTCGTGAAAAGCAATTTCATGCATGCGATAGTAGTGAGATAGAAATGAAAACTTAAATGGTGTCAGTACAAGCTAGTATGTATCAAAATGACAACAAGCGCTCACTGAAATCAAGCAGACATCATTCATATGAAGCAAAATACAAAAAGCACGAGAAATGCAACACAAGACATGTAAAGCGGGCTTACCCCAAAACAACTGAGCTGAATGTGCTGACAACTCCTAGATGTGATGTTGGATGTCAGAGCTGCAAGTTTAATGTGTGGAATGAGATCTGCAGCATCCAATTGATATTTTTGATAAAATCGAGGTTGTGACGTGCATGCCACAAATCTATGGAAAGTGACACTTAGTGGGAGGTTTCTGAAATGATCCTTGCATGTAACCTCCAACTGCCAAAAATAGGTCCCTGAAACAAGGGATGCCTTTGAATGTTGCCTTGGGAGAAGAATCCCATGCATGCAAGTTAGTTTTTCTCGGTCCTGGAGGGAACCGGTCAACTCAGCTGCACATGCACAAGGTTGTTCAACTGCTGGGAGAAAATGTGCATTTCTAACTGGGAGCTGTGTTGGCTACTCAGAGGATTTGCATAATTTCTAGGCAGAGCAGCTGACTGCTGGTCAAATTTGCACAAATTCTGAGATGAGCAACCCACCCGGGAAGGATTGCGCAATTTTCTAGGTGAAGCTTGCTCAACAGAATTGCGCAATTATGGGGCCCACTAGGTTACTAGTCAGGATTACACAATTTCTAGAGTGAAGGCTAGTTTCCCTCCATATTTGCCCAAATTCTTGAAGGAGCTGCTCAGCTTACTCCTGGACCAAGTCTGGATGAATATCCAATGAGGGGAATGCATCAAGTTGTGATTGACAGGATTCCTTAGTGCAAGAAAAACATTGAAGCTTGTGTAATTGACAAAGCAAGACAAGGTGTTGTGAAAAGATGGTAGGGAGGCTCCAAAACAAAGCTATGGAAAAATTTTGGAGGGTGGTTGTAGCCGCTACAACAAAGACATAATTAGGTGAATTTATTGGGAGCATGAAATCCTTCATCATCCAATGGCAAAAATCGATGCACAAAATAAACACATGAAGAGAGTAATGCTTAGACTATGGATACTGGCAATTCCCCTTAAGGCTCCCAACTCTTAGCTAAGATTTGTGTCCAAAGTTGACACCCAAAAGTTGATGTTCTCTCGTGCCCACTGGACGAAGGTAACCTTAGTGGCTAATCTTTGTAGGCAAAACCACCCTATAAGCAGTGACTGTGGAAAGTAACCATACTGCTTCATTCCTTCACTTAGCCTTGTTGACAACCCTGAACATTTGAGAGCTTGGTTGTTTGGAATACCATATTGAAAATTAGCTTAGGACTTGTTTGAGGTGCAATCCATATTTTAGGCTAGAGCCATTTCTCTTTTGAAGGATGAGATTACTTGAATCAGATAAGCATTAGCCCATAATTAGAAAACATGTTGCACCACTACACATAGTTTTGTATTTGTTGTTTGTTGATTTAATTCACCTTTATTATTCATTTATCTTGTTAGATTCATATCCATCCTGAAACTATTGTGTTCATTAAGCTCTAATCATTGAGACTAAGAGGTATTTGCCCTTAGTTTCCTCTAGGAGATCATTTTACACCTGCTCAATCAATTAGGGTTCATCCTCATAGTCCACCTTCAGACTCTATCTTATCCAAGTCTTCTAGTAGTTCATTTTCTTTGAAATTCATAAAAACCCAACCCGCTAACATGGCTAGTGTAAACTCTGATGGGAACGTTGGTCCCACTTCAGGAGCCAACAATGGAGGTAATTCTAACACTAATACTGTAATATCACAGGTTCTAATCTAAGAGGCAATATAGGATCACCTATTAGAAACATTATTACTCAATCATTTCTCCCCTTTATGGCTAGCTTGAACCTACCAAATTTAAGCCAACTCATCAATGATCCTCTCCTCCATGATTTGACTTGGTCCCCTATGCCAACCAAAATTATCTTGTATATCCCCAAGTTTGAGGGGAATTATGGAGAATATCCTTCTAAAAATATATGGTCTTTCCAAATGTGGTGTTCATCTAACTCCATTATGGAAGACTTGTTAATTTTTCATAGGGCTACATTGTTCTCTGCTTTGATAATTGCATTTCTTCATTAATACATTAATTTCACCCCATATCATCATTACGATATTCAGATTCATCAACATATGCAATTATATAGAAATAAAAACAACATCATCATCAACGCAACAGAACATAAAGGAACAATACAATAAAAGCATGCACACACATAGAGACACCAGGATGGTCTGAGATCAAGGCAAAACCCACTATGGGGAAAACCCTTGCAAATATTCTTGTTCTTAGATTGTCATCAAATGATTCAACAAAAGAGAGTAAAATGATCCATAACTTGATATATGCAACAAAACAACTATGATATCCATGAAGCAGATCTAATCATGCTTATAGTTAGAACCCTCATTCTTGTGGTTTTAATGTGTTGTCACTAAATGTAGTCAATTACTAGATACTGCTAAACACTGTTGTCACTGAGTGAAATCTTCGAAATACTAAAATATCATCATAGAGTCCCGAACATATGGAGGAGGATTTTTGCAAGCGTCTATAGCAGTCCTAGACGCTCTCTATAGAACTGGAAGACTACGTCTAGAACAGATATGGACACTCCAGGGTGAAATCGATGAGGGCGTCAAGGGTTAAACATACCAAAATCTGCCTCAAACCCTGGATGCTGTCATAAGGCTTCTGTACGAGCATCTGGAAGCCCGGACACTTTCAGGACAATTCTGTGTGAGCATATTGATCTCTATCTGAAGCACTGAACGTTCCCATAGGCCTCTGTGCTAGCGTCTAGGGATCTCTAGACGTTGTCTAGACCATTGTGTGCCAGTGTCAAGGGACTAAAATTCCCAATTCTATGCCAGTGTCTGAGATCTAGAAAACCCTAGATCAGTGTGATCTTCAACCCTGAGATTTTAGACCCTTGCATGAACTTTCATCCGATAGACCTGTGCAAACCAAGAAAATAAGAGAAGAGAATATGGTTTGATCAATGTGTCCAAATGAGCTTGAGGTATCTTCTATTTATAAGCTTTCATGAGGGTCCACTTGGGGTTGAGGCTAATCTGTCCAATTTAACATGGGCTTAGGTCTGACCTAACCCAGTATACATGAGTGAATAAATAAATTCAATAGCCAATTTTCACTTGTCCAAATAAGGTGATATTTAGGTTGATTTTGGTTCTCTTGAAAAGAGGAATCTAATGCAATAATCATATCGGTAATTTGATCTTTCCAAGGTGGAATTTGATCGCAGTTGCAAAAATTAACACTCCCTCTCAACTGGGGAGAATTCTACCTGCCAATATATGTCCATTGATCAATATTCCATTCTAGTGGCTTCAAGTTTCATCACATATCATCCTTGGTCATCTCTATCATGTAGTCATCATTCCATGACCACCTCAAGTATCTCATCATCACAAATCATCAATGTACATCTCAATCTATCCCTTGCTTATTCCCGCTTATCTCTTGATTGTTCCTGCTCGTATGCTGAACATTCTCAAATCTATAAGAAGAAGATTTTTTTACGGGGGAGGAGCTGAAGCTACCACCCTCTATCCATCAAGTTGCTACCTAGAATCTCTATCAGCGGTCTACTACCTGGAATATCATCATAAATCGTCATCGAAGAGCATATCATCAAGGAGGACATCTCAACCTATAACCACATCAGGGAGCACATCTCGACCTAGAATCTCATGGGGGAGATATACATCTACAACCCCATATCAAGCAATAGGATATCCAAACACACAGGGGAACATATAGACCCTTGGATCTCATCAGGGAGCTCAATCTCGACTTGGAATTGCATAGGGTTATCTCAATCCATCCTATTGCCTACTGATCTTCCCATCGATGACCCTGAATAGTCATGTGGTAGAACACATACATCATAATTGACTTGGGTTGTACACCCCAAGTGCACTCTCAACTCGTTGGCAAAATGAGGAGCAGTATTCCTGACAAGCCCTACTTGTGGGTATGATTCCAACTGGGGTATACTCTGTAGTGACAAAACATGAGAGCAACATTCTTTGACCCTATGAATATAGGGGAGCAACATATCCAACCCTATGGGTAACAAATAAGGGTCATACCCTATTGTCCAGAGTTCCCTCAACCCCAAGTGCCCTCCATCTCAGTTCCTCACCTTTGGGGCTCAGACAGGGAGGAAGAGTTGGCTCATTGTCCTTGATCAATGTTTCTCTCATCACACTGAAATATGGTATCTACTTGTCTCAATAGTAGTTGTTTCCTATTCATACATGACAACAATTCATATATCATGTCAGAACATAAATAATCATATAAATCACAAAGGGATACCATAATCATCCTCCCTCTCAAGGAGGTGTCAACCACAAGCTTGAGCTTGTTTCAAACAACTGCACTGTCTCAATATATGAGATTATCTTGGCCTTAACTATAAATATGGGATTTTCTGCCAATCAGATATGTTAGGGTCCTATAATAATAGGATTCATAATTTTGAAATTACTATGGTCAGTATTGTAATATTGTACATACCTTTGCTTTCTGCAAATATATTCCCAAATTAAAAAATGTAAAGAGGGTATGTCCTAAAAGAAATATCAAAGGACAAAAAGAATAATAAAAGATCAAAAAATGAAAATATATGAACCCCAAACACAAAAACAGATCATGAAAGTGTGCAAGTCTAAATGCCACTACTATTTTACTTCTTCTATAAATAATGGTTGTGTGCAGCTTGTCATACATGCCACAACCCATGGTAGTCAAACTGTTTAATCTTGACTATTTCATGCTTTGAATTTTATGTTTATAGTTAGAGAATAAAATCTGACCAAACAACTTAATTTTGGAAAATCATTAGATAGGTAGAGAAAATAAAAGGGGCTCAACAGCTTAATCTGAGCACTTGGAAGATATAAGGATAGAATTAGACAGTTTACTTTTCAAAAGAAAAAGGAAAGAAAAGGGTTTGCTAGCCTAAATGCACCCAAATAGTAAAAATAAAATAAAATAAAATAAATGTTAGGGTAAGTAATGGGTAAGTAGAAGAAAGGTTGGTGAAGTATAAAGTTGATTAGACAAGAGCACATTTATCATGCTTAATCATATGTTTCAATGTGCATGAGAAATTAAGAAAGCAAAAACAGAGGTTTACAAGTTGATTTAATTGACTCCCCCTCATTCATTTCATCCCTATACTTACTAATTTCCCCATCCATAAGTATGTTATAGTACTAAAAATCCTTCAATTCATAAAGGCTTAGAGCATTTCTTTGACTTTTGGTGGGACCGAACCCTCGACTTAATGACTTATGGACATCAAGTGTTAAAATTCCCTTCATAAAATTCATTTCCCTTCATTACCCTAATAAAACCCCTTTTCCTAAGGTTAAACTCCATTTGCCTATGAAAAGTAAAAAACCCCATGTTAAATTCCATTTCACTCAAAATACCCACAAATTTTTTTATCCTAAGTATAAGTGTATGTAAAGGAAAAGCGTAAATATTACATTATACTTAGTATTATTTTCATTCCACTCATTTCAGTTCATATTAATTTCTAACTTAATAATATAGCTCCCGATATACCCTTTTTCCTCGTATATAAATAAATCCCCGTATATATTACCCCTACCCTTAGTTTAACTATAAACTATATTTTTACCCTATCCCCCGACAAAACCCTCTTAACTCACCAATTCTCCATAAAGTTAAGATAATCCCTCCATTAACCCCGTCTGATCATTTAATCCTATGTTTAACTCCAGAATAATCACAAACCACCATTAATTAAAGCCTCGGGCCCCCCCAAAACCTTTGCCCATTTCATCCGTGCTAATCTGTCACCCGACTACCATCCGATTGTCAACACCCGAATCTAACAATTCACATCCATATCGGGTTCACCCGATATCTGACCTTTACCCGCCCAATAAAGTGGTATTGCCTGAACCCCTGTCTGCTACGTGTCAAGCGTTAAGGTAGATCGGGTGACCTTGCCAAAATACCACCTCCTTGATAAAGCGGTGTGATGGCTTGGGAAACCACCTCCCCGCCCAACCCAAAAACCGCCCACTATTCATTCATAATTCGCTTACCAAAAAATAACCATTGTTCAATAAAAAGGCCGAGAAGCCCTATTCGGCCTTTTTCGATCAATTTCTTTGTAAAACCTATGCAAGCCATTGCGACACCTTCAAACCCTAAAATTACCAATTGACCTCAATTTCACTCCTAAAGAAGTTGCAGAGACCCCAATCAAGCTCTCAGTCCATACCAGAGCCCTTTCAACCTTCTGCAGTTGCCAAGAACACCAATTTGAAGTTATTTCACCCAAATTCCAGGTATTTTGAGAAAAAACTAGAATGGCCCTCTCATTTGAAGATGTACAGTAAAAGTTAAAAGGTTGCAGTGAAAGTAAAAAAAGCATAGTAAAAGGAAAAAGATAAATCAACCAGATGAAAGAGTATTAGTAAAAGTGTATCGGATTGAAAAATCAAAGAGAATAAATGTAGCCAGCGGGAAGACAAACAGCATGGAAGACAGTTACAAAGCATACAGATAAAATAAATTCATGTCAAAGTGAAGATAGATGAAAAAACAGAGAAATCAAGGTAAACAGTAAAAGTAAACATGGAGGCAGTAAGGGTTAAATAGAGATGAAGACACTTTCACCAAAAACAATGAAGCTTATCCAAAGTAAAGGCAAAAACAGTTAAAAGAAAATTAAGATTAAAAGATGAAATCATAGCAGGAATGGTATATTTTCTAGAAATTTCCTATTTAAGTCATAATTTTGAAGAACTGTTGTCACCAATCCAAGATTAATTTTGAAAACATGGAGGAGTTTTGCATTCCTAAAAGGCCAATCTACAAAAACCTATCTCACAATTTACACAGGTATTACAAAAACGGAGATAAATGCATATATTCACATCCTATTTTTTGCACTTTTCAAAGTCCTATTTTTGACATGTTTTTGCAGAGAATATTGTGAACAACTGGAGCTGAAATTTTGGAAACTGAAAGAGGTTCATCTCAATAAAATACTTATCTACAATAACCTTTTTCATGTTTTACATGTCTATCTCGGATTGAAATATGCAAAGGTATCACTGGACCTTAAGTTTGCAGAATTTCTGCGGCAGAATAGTTAAAGGAAGGAGGTAGTTAGTGACTTGGAAGCCTCATCATCAGTTAAGAGTTCCTATCAAATTTCAATTTCTCTTCTTTGTCACCATCAATCCATAAATGTAGTGCCAAATAGATTCATTAGTTTTGAGTGTCCTTTATTTAAGTTCTATTAATGTAAAATAGTTTGAGATATTTGTAAAATCAATGTTGATATTTTTTCAAGATATTTCAGTTTAGAATTTGTATAAATACTTCTTCATTTCAAGTATTTTGGGTGTATTCTCTTATACATTTCTATAGACTTTTTTAAAGAAGACCCAGAAGGTTATTGTATCAGTTGATGAGCCAACAAGCTAGATTGATAAATAAAGATCAGAATTTTCCAAGGATTCATGTGTTGAGCGAATTTCAGACAAGTATTTTCATGTGTTATTGTCATTTTTCTCAAAGTTTATTCATAATCTTAAATGTTTTCTCAATCTAAATGTTATAACTGGAATAATATTTTAGAACTTGTTTAATCACACTCTGTCTTAACAATTAAGCATTTGAATGTTTTCTTCTGATATTTAAATTAAAGAATTCTTAATTTCTCTTTGGTTTAGATTGAACAAATCATAATCCAGGTTAAAGGATTCTTAATTTCCCTTTGATCTTTGATTACCCCTTCATTCCTCATTCATTATCCGGGTCTGAGAATCCTTAACTACTCTCTCACCCCGAGTGAAACCCTTTCACCCCTCTGTCTCAAACATCTGAAATACACTATGCTATCTTGCCCTTGGAACATCCCCTTTAGTGAGTTAATCCAGTTTTTCTTCCTTATTAGTTGACTCCATAGCCCAATGGTCTAAAAGACATTGATTTATCCATCTGTCTAAGCAGATCCCACCACCCAATCTCAAACAAAATAAAAAAACCCCTTTAACAATCATAGCTAGCCTAAAACATCTTAACTAAAACAAAGTTAAAATTTAAAGAGAGAGCCCTCTCTAAGCATCAGGAAGGCTAGGTCCTAATCTCCAAAAGTGGATTGTGGTTATATTTGGTTTTTCCTTCTTATTAATTCAAAGGAATTATCAGAGTGATAACAACATCTCACTCTATGTCAAGACAATGTATCCATGTCATATCCATATCATGCCCAGACAACTCTCTAAGGAGCTTCTTCATCCTACCTCACAACTAGCCATGCTAGCAACATCGTACTCATCCTCAATCAGACTATGGACCTCTCGTCCAAGATATCATGGAAGATATCATACTAAAGCATCATCCAAATGTTATTAAGAATAATCTCTATCAACAACAATACATCCATGCAATCACATATCATAGGATAAATATATCAGCCTCAAAAAATAGAATATCTCATGCAGATATTTCAAAGGATGCTTGGTGGAAACTCTATGTGAACTCACTCATGAATTTATTCGGGTTCTAGGCACATCATATATAGATGGATGTTAAAAATGAAACACCAATGCTTCAATCAATATTCGGATGCCATGTCAAGTTCAACAACATATTTGAACTTCAAATCAAAGTATCCAAGGATTTTCATTTTCATTATTGAAAAACATTTTCAATAGCTTTGCAATATAGGATTTCTTTCCCAAATTCAAGAAATCAATTCATCATGCCATGATAAATCATTTCGAGCTTCAAAACCTATCAATCTCTGATTTAGAACATCAAAGGCTCATCACCTGTCAAGTGTAAATCATCATGATATAAACTAAAAACATAATCTAAATCAAAGCCATACCTTGGAACTCATCATCCTAACTCCACCAGATAGCTGTCAAATATGGACATATCTAGATTGGGAAGCTTGCTTCATGTAATGCTATCAATCATAATTCCTTACTAGGCCAACATAATCATCCTTATATACATCAATGGTGTATCATCACATCAACAAATTCATCTTATCAACGTTTAGAAGTTAGATCACAACCAATATCAAATTCATTAATATCACAGTATCAATCCTTTCAACCAGAAGACAGGGAGAGATCATATCAAGTCGTGACCTCATTTATTATTATGCCAAAAAGTTGTCATAAACCATGCATTATCAATCCAAACTTTATCAAGTCATTCTCATGATCATAATACAAGTCATTTCTGTCACTAGGTGCAAATGCATACACCAAGGATGAGTCATGCATGTTTCAATTTCATGTTGAATCACAACTATCAGTACCTCAACCATTGTGCTAGGAACAAGGAGGCCAATACAAAATAATTTTTCCGAATACCCACATAAGTCATTATGCCCACATAGCATTGATATCAAGGCAAATCAATAATCATCAGATCAAATCATTAGACATTAGGTCAAGTCCAAATTTGCTATCGTACAGAGATTTATAGTCCAAGCATATCTCAATCATCAATTAAAAGTTATTGTTAAGCATCATGACAATACATTGTTCATCTATATCAATCAACCAAGTCATGTGAAACCCTTGTAGCAGAAACCTCAAACATAATGACATATCTATATGTATGTCCCAGTCACTTACAAACACAAGTTCATTCTGCATGTTCATGTTATGGAAAACAATCAAGCTTTTCCTGATTCCAAATCTTGTTATCTACAACACATCTATGGAACTGACATCTTCCAGGTGACCATCCGATTTCATGCACAATACTTCATTTTTATGTGATCAATAATTTAACCCAACAATTTCAGAAATCAAATTATAGTGGAGGAATGTGTCAAAGACACCTTGATTCAGAGTTCAGACAGCTTTAGAAATCTTTAGATGATGGTCAACTATAGTCAAACCCGTGGATTCTCCCTTCAAGTTAGCATGTGAGCATCTTTAGCTTCCTAAACGCTACCTGGGCCTTAACATGCATGTGTCCAGGGAAGAGATTTCCCAGTTCAGTGCATGCATCCAGAGCAAAAATCCTAATATATGTACAAGCTTCAAATCTGAGACTTTGCTGCAAATCAATAATGGCAGATGCACATAAATTATACTTCAAAAATACAAAATGAAAATAGTAATAAGAGTAATAATATTGAGAAGAGATTCTCCCTCTGACTGGGAATCTATGTCATTAACCTGTCTCTACTAGAGTCAAACAACAATAGATATGTTAGATCATAAACATATATCTATCATGGCTATCAACATCATGACATCAATCTTTCATCAAAGATTAGACTCAAAGTAGCATATAGATGTGTTGTAGCAGCTGCAACACCCTCCAAAATTTTGGTCTGCATTGAATTTCAAAGACTTCCTTGGGTTTTTCCTTGATGTTTACAAGCACTCGGGCTGACATCGTGAACTTGTGTTGAGTCTTTGCACCCTCCTTGCTTGACTATCCAACAAATAACTTTCTTCATGCTGGTCATAATGTCATGCTTGTAGCCATGTTTTGGGCATACACAAGGTCTCGCTTCATGTGTACAAGTTGTATTCACTATGTAAACATTTGTCACACTCACACACGAATTTGTATGCACTATTGAACAAGCGTCGTCACAGTCGTTCAACGTTCTATCACAAGTTTCACGCTTGTTGCTCGCAATGCCGGTCAGACACACTAAGTATATGTTTTCTAAATGGTTTGAGGCATCTTGTCATCGAGTGATGTTGAGTGTGTGTTCGCAAAGGTCATGTATGCACAATTTCACTCACTCACACACTTAGCTATTTTACTGAAGTTCTAATGACTGGATCACCCTCCAACAGTTGGACCCTCGTTGGACTACATTGCGCAGTTTTAGCCCTTAGTGAACATGTACTACTGCCCAGAATTGCGTACAGCTTGAGGCTATCTCCCAGGCAGCCTGCACTACGCAATCCTGGAATCAACTGGACTGACTGTCATCCAGAACAGTGCAAAAGTTTCTCAGCAAGCCATTTCAATCTGTGCTGCCCACAAGCAAATCAACCAGCCCTCCAGTTGGTCAACCGAATAGTTTGATTGAGCAGTGAACTCGAGACTTACTCCCCCAAAAAATTTCGCCAAAGTTGCAAAACATACCTATTCCACTGACTGAATAAAGTGCAAAGACATGTCGAACAAGCATCTTGTGTCCATCACAGTCTTCCTCAAAAAATTGCACAACTTTTCCAGCTAGCCACCGAGACAATCGGCCTGCTACTTGCCCGCAAAGCTGCGCAATTTTCATGATCAGTCACCCAGCTGCCCAACATCCCTCTCAGCTCAGAAACTGTGTGGGGATGTTTATGAAGCCAGCCTCCCAACAATTGCGTAGTTTTTTCCAGCAGAACTCCTGCAGCCTGCTGCCAGCTCCCTGAAAAAATGCCATTTTTTCTCGGCAAGCCTCCTGAATTCCACTTCCATCTCCCTGAAAAAATGCCATTTTTTCTCGGCAAGCCTCCTGCAGCCCGCTGCCAACTCCCTGGAGGAATTGAGAAAATTTTGTTTTCAATCCCCTCTGCTACCTGCACTGCTTCCCTCAAAAAATTATGCATATCTTCACGCCAGCCGAGCCAGATACCACAGAAAGTCACTGCTGATCCGGATTGTCCATCTCAGTCTCATAGTGAATTTTGTGCAATTTTCACCAGTATGTTCGGAGCCCGCATATTGGCTTGAAATCTATCTTGCATAGTTTCAAGAGCCTTCTCCTATCTCCCAGTCACCTGCATCCGAAGGAAAAAGATAATGCATCATGGTAGACTAGGAGATTTATGGATTTGATATCGTCTCGTCATGAGTGATTGCAGATACAGGTACATGGATGAGGCATGACGCGATGACGAACAGGATGAACATGGAGAGCACATGCGAGGAGATTTGTTCACAAATGAACAAACAAAGAATGCATGAGAGGATATTTTTTCGCGAACGGACAATGCATGCGAGGAGATTTTTTTCGCGAACAGACAATGCATGCGAGGAGAATTTTTTCACGAACAGACAATCATGCAAGGAGGATTTTTCATGAAACAAAAGACATGTGAAGCATGCTAAATTACAAGTGAAGGAGCAACGTACACATGCAACATCAAGTGAAAACCAAGAAAACCAATTACTTCGCACACCTTGCCATGCAGTGGTGAAGCTATGATACACCAAGAGCACATCCATCACTCAGTAGAACTGCAGCTCAACATGGACACCACCAGCAACATGAACATACCAGTACTGTCGTGTTAAGTCGTGTCATGATTCATGTTGGCCACATCACTACTGTGGGCCACACTGTTTTAAATCAATGTAATTTAACATGGAAGTCCAGGAGACCCACATGTAATCTGAAGAGCCATGTAAAGTTGAAAAGTCATGAAAGTCAAACAATCATGAGGGAAGTCAAACAATCACAAGGGCCAGTTTTACCCTTGGCTATAAATACCCCTCATTTGTACATGTAAAGGACTTTTCACCTTGGCTCCTCCCACATAGCCTTGAGAGTCTGTAATATTTTCTTTGAGGAGCGAGCAGTGGCTCCAACGCCCCTCTTACAGGGTTAGCGATGTACAGTGTACTGATGTGTCTTGGAACTTTCGCTTAATTCAAAAGCATGATAATAGGTGAGCACGTTTTCACACATGCATTGTAACTGTTTATAAGACTAATCTTGGAACACTTGTAATGCATGTTTCTTTAACCCGTGTTAAAACAATTGAACTATTTCGGTTTCTCTAATACATATGTTTATGAAAATGTGTTGTATAAGTTGTTAACATTGTCTTGCCCGCATGGGATGCCTCACCGGACATCAAACATAGCCTTTCCCATAACCTTTCTATAATGATCGACGAACTCACGCAGACTACTCTGTTGAGTGTTGTACGTGTTATCCCTTCTTGTGTGTTGTGACTGCTGCATCAGTGTGGACTACTCCTCCGGAAGCTGCACATGTCTTGTCATGTTATGTGTCTCTGATGGAGTTGGGACTCTTCACTTTTGACTAAAGACTCATTTTCACCCTCCCCATCTTTAGTGAAAGAACCTTGACACAAGTAACACTAACACTCACTAGGCACACGAACCTCGTTGTTCGAAGACAAAGCAGACCACTCTCACATGTTGACAAGCAAGAGCTAAGGCATATATTCAATATAACGGAAATCAGGCCATCGTACTGGATGGGACTCCTACACCAAATGGTGTAAGGTCTAGTTGGGACTTCATACCAGGGAGATCCCATAAATTTTGGTGGGTCCAACACTGTCAACAATTTGGCACTAAAAGGAGAGCCAGATGACAAGTTGAGCCCATTACATCTGGTTTGAATCTCCTACCAAATGGATCATACATAATTTGTGCTCCCAGGGTATTTCTCTCATTTCTCCCTGAATCAACTATCAATCCCCAATGAGATTCTTGATCACTTGTCCTTGTTAAATTTTGACGGTGAGGACAAAACGTCCGTAACCAAGCACATTTCTAATTTTCTTTATTTTTGCGAATCTCATGAAATCGATAGAGATGAGATTATACTTTTCTTCCTCACCCTTGAAGGTCATGCTAATCGGTGGTTTCATACCCTACCACCTGCTTCTGTTCATTCCCTTCTCACTCTCCTCAAGGAGCTCCTTCAAGCCTTCAATAAGTGTAACCACCAAGATGTATATGAAATAATCTCTCATTTAAGAATGAAGCCTGGCGAATCAGTTGAGGACTTTTCTACTTGCTTCCTTCACCTTTTCCATGAAATTCCTGAACGGTTTGTGGACCTTGACTTCATGAGCCAAGAGCCGAAACACTTGGTTCATGTCTCCTGAAATGGTTAACCTCCCAATTTCCCTCCTTCCTCGACTCTTGTGGATCATGAGACCCCTAATTTTTCAAAGGAGGAGCTGAATGCCCCATTTTTTCCATGTCCTCCTCCCTTTCTAGTCTCTAAGAGGGTACCCCCTCGTAGCGGTCAAAAAGCTGAGAAATTTGCAGAGCATGTTCCCATCTCGTTTTCTCAATCATCTCCTATTCCAACGGAGGAAATTCCAGAATGGCTCAGCAAGCCTATGGTGAAGACTCATTCCTCCACTCCATAAGAAGACATCACCATTCATAACCCAAGTCTTGAGTCTAATATGTGTCTCTCTATCCTCCATCATCTATAAGCCATGACTCCTTGTACCATGACTCGCTTGAACCATCCACCTCACAAGCTAGTTGTTCACACCCTCTTGATTCTCAAGTTGTTGGCTCAAATTGCGGTCATGTGCAAGGCAGTCTTTTTATACAGACAGAGGAGCAGTAAGGTAAAGACACAATCAATTCCTCTTCTATGTTTCAAAATGGTTCACATCAAAACATTGAGCTTCCATTCTTGATTGATTCTCAATCCGCGAATCTCGATGAAACATCATGCACAATTAATTATTTCGATCAACCTATAGTCTTGGGCTATCATCACTCCCATGCTTTTGTATGTTATGATGAACACCCAAGCACATCATGTGATCTGTTGTCATCTCATGTACACTCTAACTTAGATCTAGAATGCACACCAGTCACAGAAGACATCCATATCAAATCTTCCTTTGTACCTCAATTGCCCATGTGTCCTACCATTCATAGCACATCGATATGCATCGAAGATACTCCACGTTCTCCGTTTTATTCATCCGATGAGTTATCTCCTCGATTGACACAAGGTAGTGGGATTGTCCATGATGAAAATAGTCTCAATGCGCAAGACTCTTCCCACTCATCATCATCTTGTATGTTGCATGAAGACAACTCATCAAGCCAGCTTGCTGAAGTAGGAAAATTTGATGAAGCCTGTGACACAGATGGATTTTATCCTAAGAGAAGTTTTGAAATCAGCAACAACAACCATCCTTAGGCCATGCATGACCTGGTTCACATCTTAAAATGAAAATTTTCAATTCTGGAAATTTTTGGGACGTGCTAGGGAGTCGAGGCACTTCAAAGTCCGTTGATGGTTATGTCAGGACCTTGCGACTCTGGTAAGCCCCTCAAACCAAATTAGATCTTGTTTCTCATGCATAATCCATATATCTACATGGTTACACTTGACGTGGATCCCTATGTAAAAAAAAATTACTATTTCGGGTGTTAGTGTTAGTCAGTTCAGCCTATCACCAATGATCAAATATGCTCTTACAAGGTGTTGTTAGGGTGTCAAGTCAAATTTTTGTCATTTCAGTGAATCTTCAAATAAAAATTTGGTCACTGGTTATTGTGTCTAGGTCACTACTTCTCCCTTCACTTACTGATGGTCTTCATCACTCATCATGGTCATTGTTTTCTTCGAGGTATCATATCTTCATTTAAATGTCTTGGGTCATGAAATGGTTAAATTCCTTATTTTAGGTCATGGTCTAGGGTTTCACTCCATGTGTCATCATGATACCATATGTCAAAACAAAAACATGTCCATCATGTGATTCAGAGGGTAAAGGGAGTTAACAACTTAAGGAAAGCAAAATAAAGGTAAAGGTAATGTTTTATTTCATATAAGACAATGCTACAGTACACTACCTCCTCTCATCATTTCTCATAGGGACATTTTTTCTTCAAAATATGTTTCTAACAAAATGGAGAATCATTTTACAAAATTGAAAGATTTTTTTGTCAATTATAGTCCAAGGAAGAAAAACCTCCTTTAGTTTATGCATAGGTGTTATGATTTGAGAGAAATGTCCAAACTACACTTGCCACAAGAGAGTTGTTGCACTTCTAAACAGTTTTACTTTAAGATCATTTTTCAGAGCTTTGGAGCAGGTGTTGGCAGTGATTAAGGACTCTATTGTGTATCAAACATAATAATATTTCCAAATATACCACTTTCATCCCAAAACTCCTCTAGGAAGGTAGTCAAAAGTGCTCTGCAAGTTGGCGCTGCGCTTTTGTTAGAAGCACATTGTGTTTTTGGAGTGACCTTGGGAAAACTCATTTTTCTCAGCCTTGGAGAGGCCATTTTACATGCTTAAATACTCTATGGAAAAATAGACATCCTAATATTTCTAATGGTACCTTCAGATCGTGATTTGGATTAGTGGAAGGCATCCAAAAGTTCTCTGCAAGTTGGTGTTGTGCTTTTGTCAGAGACACCTTGCGTTTTTTAGTGACCTTGGGAAAATCCATTTTTCTCCAAGCTGGAGTGTCCAAATTAAATTCTTGAGGAGTCCATATTGTAGTAGACTTCAATATATTTCCAACAAGCTATCAAGTTCGAAATTTGGAGCAGTTTAAGGCCTCCAAAAGTGGGTTGCAAGTTGGTGTTGCGCTTTTGTGAACTGTGTTGTGCTTTTGGAGGTGGCGTTGCCCTTCTGCCAACGGCGCTGCATTTGGGATAGAGTGGCCTGAAACTTGCCAAAACTCACCCAAACTTAAAATTTAAGCTTGCATTCCTATTCTTTTCTCTTCTAATCTGTTCAACAAGTAAGTACCATCATCTTACTCACTCTTTTCCTTTGGCAAAGCAAGTGCAAATGGTGAGTTTTGTTCATCTAGGGTTTATGTGAAATTTCATGCTTCAAAGCTAGTGAAAATGATGGTTTTTTCAGATAGGACATTTCAAAATTTAAGAATTTCCATTTCATACCTCTGTGTATATATAAATCATCATATCATCCACCAAGCAACTCATTTACTTTCAGTTTACCTCACCTTTTCACAAACCCTAGCTCATACCTATCAATTTAAACAATTTTCCTAGCAGGACTATTTTTTAATTTTTCTTACTCATATCCCTCTCTCGTTTCACTCCATTCAAACTTCCTACTAATTCTAAAATGCCTATCCATCTCCAAAAATTCCCCTATCATCATCTCCCTTCCCTAACTTCCTCATTTCATCATTTCCTTCCTTGAGCAAGAAAACAATGAGCTTAAGGCCAAACAACTAATCATGGAGAAAGAGAAATATAAGATGTTGCAACAAGGAGGAAAAGGTTAAGAAATATTAGAGCTTTGTGAACATGATGAATAGGAAAAGAAAGTTTGAAAAAATAAGCCAAGGACCAAGGGACTCAAAAGGGCATTGAAGAAAGAAAAAGAACAAAACCTACTGGATGAAGACATGGATATTGAAGACAGAATTGCCTTGGAAATCAGTGAAGACAAAGAGTATTGAATAGGTAAGGTCAATGGCCACCTAGAGCAGCTTCTTGACAAGGCCAACAGGGACAACCAACTATTGAGGCACATGGCCCACCACTATCAAACTAGAAACATGATTTGCAACATCAAGCTCAAGAAATTGAGAAACAAGCTAAAGGAAACTCTAAAGGACAAAAATGTGAGGGATAACTTGGAGATGATTGTTGAAGCATCCATGAGAGAATGACACACCTCATTTTTCACTTCATGACCATTTTTTAAGATTTTCTGAGCATTTTTGGTTTTTTGAGAATCTTGGTGCCAAATTCAGAAATTGGGCTAGCCACAGAAAAGCAGCGCCTTAGCACTGTGCTTTTTCCTCAGGGCCCCAAATGAAAAGTGGCTTTTTTTTTTTGAAATCTGATGACCTCCTCTCAAAACCTATTTCATCGTATTTCTCAGACAGGGCTCAGATTTTGAGAAGAAGGAGAAAAAGGAGTAAAAAATCATCATTCTACCACTCTTTTTGACAAGTGTTGTGCTTTTGGAGACACCTTGGAGAATCAGTTTTTGAAGGCCTTCCCACGAGTAATTTTCAAACATTCAAGATGTTATGGAAACTAGAAAGGAAAGGATAGTTTACTGTTCTCTCATATTTTAAATTTCACTTCAGAAAGGTACCCAAAAGTTGCCTCAAAGTTGGAGCTGCACTTCTGAAATTTTCTGAGTTTTTAACTAAAATTTCACTGTGTAAATTTCTCAGATTTCTAGTTTGACTTGGTCAAAGGTGACTTAATGATGTAACTTTCGTAGTTTGAAGTCTAGATGATGTAATAATGAATAAGTTATCATGGTAGGTTTTTTTATGGTTAATTAGGCCTCATAAATGAAGCAAAACACAAATCAAAGTCTAAGAGAAGAGTTTGTTTTCTACCTTCTCACTCTCACTTGTTGGTTGAGAGAATCTTGGAAACAATTCCACCACTTAGGAATTTGATTCCTGAAGGTGGGGAATCTATTTGATTGAGTCTATATGTATCATTTCTCATTCAGAGAGAAGGGTTGGACTTCTGAGGAGAGACTTGTACTCTATGCTTTCATACAGTTAATCAAGGAGCAGTTGCAACTATTTTTCAGGAATACTTGTTTAGTGAGTTTGTGGTGTTGTTTTCCTTTCATATCAGTTTCTTATTGATGAATTCATCTCTCTTAACATGCTTTTATTTCTTCATATGGTTTTCCTTACATTCATATAGGCAGAATTATTAGATTCAAAGCTCTGTTTATGTGGAAAATCATGTTTATGTATCTCTTCTTCTAGATTAATGAATTCATGCTAATACATGCTCATTATGATTTCTTAAGATTTCAGACCTATACTACATTGACCAAATCTTAAGTTCACCACAACACATTGTTATCTATCTCCTCTTCATGCCTGCTACTACAAACTTGATACCTTGACCTAATTTCTTGCTCTCATCCCTAGTCCAACAACCTAAAAACCCTAAATTTTCAAATACTCAAACAAGACTTATACATCTAGCCTAAAATCCATTTCTTTTCCAATTATTCATTGATAAATCCTTAGAGAGATCCCTCTCTGGTTCAGTAGGGCTAGCTACTGAACTACAAGTGGTTTGAAGTTACCTCTTTAGATTTCCTCCTCAACTTGGGACATTGTAGAGGATAACACCAGGTATGATATTTCAAAATTTCAATAATGACCGAATCCACGAGTCTTTTATAGCATGTCCGTCTTCATGCACCTCTCTTACATACAATTTTTGTTGGGAATTTTCGTTCCTCATGTAATCGTGGAACAACAAATTTTATCATATCAGAGACTATTTTTGTTCTGAATCATACTTATCGGGTGTTCTCTCTCGCAATCAGCTCGTTGGTCTTCTTGTAAATTTTGCACATCAAATATGCCCGCTCATCAAGCCAACAATATCCCTGTGTGATGATAATCACACAACCTATCACGTGAATCAATTTACTCTCATTTCACCACACCCAACTAGTTTCACACATTCACATTGCTCACATCCTTTCTACATTTCTGTAATGACCATGATGCCCGTGCAATTCTGCAACGGTTGTAGGTGGGTGTTCTGTCATATCTAGCGCACTATGAACTTGGTTCCCTCATTCAGAGCGTTCGCAAGATTTTTCAAAATTTTTCTTTGTTCATGTCAAACTGGGAATCTAGCATATTGACCAATTGGTTTGATTTTTCTTCTATCTTGGGTGGTTTTCGTGTAGTTTATCATTTTCCCAACAATACATCCAATGACATTCTCTTTGTGCACTATGATCCTCATTGTGTAACATCTTTCTCCTTAGAAGTTTGTCAAGAAAGTGAGGCACTTCAGCCTATGTTGATGGCTATGACAGGCCCTCACTGTCTTGACATGACTGACGAAAATGACTAGATCTATCTATTTGTATCATATTCCCATCATGATCCCCTCTCTCAAATCATGAATCCATCTTCTCAAAGATCACGAGTCTTTCAAAACAGCCATCACAAATTTTATGATCCAATCACTGAATGGCTGGAACAATCTTACTTGGTGAGTCATGTTACAAGTAACAAGCTTCAGTCCTTCCACGCACTTGCTAAGAAACTTGGTGCAAAAGGACACACACTCGCAAGAGGCGTCCAAGGTTTCTTGAAAAAAAGTAGTCATCGAAGAGGTAAGCATGTGTGTTGGGTGGTTGTGACACATTTTTCTACCCAAAGCCGAGACCTTCTCTCTCATGTGCGAGTTTGTCAAGTTTTTTGTATTTTTTGTTGCACACTATTTTTTATTTATTTTAATCACTTGTATCTTTGTGGTTGCAAGTCAGGTACGCTTACAGTGGCTTCACTGGAAGTTTCATTTCACGTAACCCCGGCCAATTACCATAGGAGTAGGAGTAGTGTTTGTTGTCTTGCTTGTATTTACTTTTTGGTTTTCATGTTTGTTTGCTTGCTGACTTGGTTTGGTTTGTTTTCTTGCTCACTTTGCTTGCTTGTTGTATTTTTGTTTTACTTTTCTATTTCTATTTCGTTTGTTTTGTTTGCTTAGTATCCTGCTATTTTTGGTTTTGTAAATAAGTGCTACCCTCTACTAAGTTCTGGCTTTTGAATGAGTATGTGGCTGAGATCTAAAGAGTCTTGTGACATTGCAGCACTTGGCGAGTCATGTGTCTGCCTTCTCTATGCTTGGTTATAACCTTCAACTAATGAAGTCTTGACAGAAAATACGAGCCATATGCAAGGGAAGCTTGGGTCCAACCATGAACCTGTGTCCACATTAGGAAACCCCATGCCTGTACTCAACCTTCTTCTCTGTGTGTCAAGCTCATCCAACTAGTAGAAACAGAGAAGGGGAAAATATAAATGAGAAAACCTATGTCATAGGTCTTACATGCTTCTCTGAAGGAACAACCTCTTCTTCTCTCAATAATTCGGGATCCCTCTTTCACCCCAAAAATAAATAAGTGCCTATGCGCTGTCCTCTTTAAAAAAAAAAAGTTGAAAGAAGAGAAAGGCTTCATGTGCATAGAGGTGAAGCATGCAACTCCACTGGGGTACTGACCAGACTCGTTGGTAGTATAGAAATGCATGTGTTCTTGCGTGAATCCGCTTCTGGTAGCATAGCAACACTAAAGATGAAAACTTATTCTCTGAAACATTTTAACTTGTGAGCCAAATTACCCTTCCAAATTTCGAAACACTGTGATTAAGCTGAAACTTGTTGTTGTGTTTGACTGAGTTGGCGAAAGGTGAACCATTTCTATCCATGGAGTAAGTGGGGAAGCCAAAGTGACCCGCAGAATAAATCAATACTCCCTGGAAGACCAAGGCCCTATGCTGACAATGAACCAAAACATAGAAGTTGGAATTCAACCAGTGTGTCGCCAAGTGTTGTAATGGCTGCAACACCCTCCAAAATTTTGGCCTACATCCAATTTTAGAGCCTTCCTTTGGTTTTTCCTTGATGTTTTCAAGCACTCTAACTCACCCATGAGCTCGTGTTGAGTCTTTGCACCCTCCTCGCTTGACTGTCCAACATACAACTTTTTGCATTTTGGTCACAATGTCACACTTGTAGCCATGTTCTGGCCATGCACAAGGTCATGCTTCATGTGTACAAGCTATATTTGCTATGTAAACATCCATCACACTCACACACAAAGTTGTATGCACTGTCGTGCAAGCGTCGTCACGGTCGTTCAACGTTCTATTACAAGTGTCACTCTTGTCGCTCACAATGTCAGTCGGTCACACTGAGTATATGTTGTCTTGATGGTTTGAGGCATATTGTCATTGAGTCATGTTGAGTGTGTGTTCGCAAAGGTCACATATGCACAATTTCACTCACACACACACACTTAGCCATTTTGTTGAAGTTCTGATGACCGGATCACCCTCCAACAGTTGGACCCTCGTTGAGTTGCATTGCACAGTTTCAACCCTTAGTGAACATGTACTGCTGCCTAGAATTGTGCAGAGCTTGAGGTTGTATCCAAGACAGCCTGCACTACACAATATTGGAATTGAACAGACCAAATGTCATCCAGAACATCGCAGAAGTTTCTCAGCAAGCCATCTCAATCTGTGTTGTCCACAAGTGAATCAATCAGCCCTCCAGCTCGTCAACTGGAGAGTTTGACCAAGTAGTGACCCTGGGACTCACTCCCCCAAAAAATTGTGCAAAATATGCAAAGCATGATCATTCCACTGACTAAATAAATTTTCGCAGACATTCCAGAGAGACACCATGTGTCCATCAATGTCTCCCTAAAAAAATTGCGCAGTTTTTCCAGTCAGTCACCTAGACAGTCGGCCTGTTGCTCTACTAGAAAACTGTGCAGTTTTCATAAGCAGTCACCCAACTGCCCAGTATCCTGCTCAGCTCAGAAAATGATAGGGATGTTTAGCAGGCCAGCCTCCCAGCGATTGTGCAGTTTTTTCCAGCAGCACTCCTGCAGCCCGTTGCCAGCTCCCTTAAAAAAATGCACATTTTTTCCCGGTAAGCCTCCTGCAGCTCGCTGCCATCTCCCTGGAGGAATTGTGCAATTTTTTATGCCAAGCCCCTATGCTTCCTGCACTACTTCCCTTAAACAATTGCGTAGATCTACTTGCTAGGTGAGCCAGATCCTGCTGACAGTCACTTTTGATCCGGATTGTCCATCTCAGTCTCTTAATGACTTCAAGTAGTGCCCAGAGCTTGCATCTCATCTTGAAATATGCCTTGTGTAGTTTCAAGATATTTCTGCTCTCTCCCGGTCACCTGCATCCGAAGGCAAAAGAAAATGCATCATGGTAGACTACGATATTTATGGATTTGATGTCATATCATCATGAGTGATTGCAGATATAGGTAAATGGATGAGGCATGATGCGACGACAAACGAGATGAACATGGACAACACATGTGAGGATATTTGTTCACGAACGGACGAATGAAGAATGCATGCGAGGAGATTTTTTCGTGAATGAACAATGCATGCGAGGATTTTTTTCGCGAACAGACAATGCATGCGAGGATGTTTTTTATGAACAGAAAATCATGCGAGGATTTTTTTCGCGTATGGGCGAACATGTGAAGCATGCCAAAGTACAAGCGAAGGAGCAATGTACACATGTAACATCAAGCGAACACCAAGAACATCGAAGACTCCACACACCTTGCCATGTAGAGGTGAACCTATGATACACCAAGAGCACATCCATCACTCAACATCACTAGAGCTCGACATGGACACCACCAACAACATGAACATACCAGCATTGTCGTGTTAAGTCGTGTCATGATTCATGTAGACCACATCACTATTGTGGGCCATATTGTTGTAAATCAATGTAATGTAACATGGAAGTCCAAGAGACCCACATGTAATCTGAAGAGTCATGTAAAGTTGAAAATTCATGAAAGTCAAACAGTCATGAGGGAAGTCGAACAGTCACAAGGGCCAATTTTACCCTTGGCTATAAATACCCCTCATTTGTACATGCAAAGGACTTTTCACCTTGGCTCCTCCCACATAGCCTTGAGAGTCTGTAATATTTTCTTTAAGGAGTGAGCAGTGGCTCCAACGCCCCTCTTACGAGGTTAGTGATGCACGTTGTACCGATGTGTCTTGGAACTTTCTCTTAATTCAGAAGCCGGAAAACATGCCAACACGTTTTCACACGTCTATTGTAGTTGTTTGTAAGACTAATATTGGAACATTTTTAATGCATGTTTCTTTAACCTGTGTTAAAACAATTGCATTATTTTGGTTTCTCTAATACATATGTTTATGAAAATGTGTTGTATAAGTTTTTAATGTTGTCTTGCCCGCGTGGGGTGCCTCACCAGACATCAGACATAACATTTCACATAAACTTGCTATAACGACCATCGCCTTCATGTGGACTACTCTGTTGAGTGTTGTACGTGCTATGCCTTCTTGTGTGTTGTGACTTCCACATCCGTGTGGACTAATCCTCCAGAAGTTACTCATTTCCTATCGTTTTGTGTGTCTCTGAGAAAGTTGGGACTCTTCCCTTTCGACTAGAGACTCATTTCCACCCTCTCCCTCTGCGGTGAAAGAACCTTGACACAAGTAACACTAGCACTCACTAGGCACGCGAACCTTGTTGTTCGAAGACAAAGAAGACCACACTCGCGTGCTGACAAGAAAGAGCTAAGGAATATCTTTAATATAATGGCAATCGGGACATCGTACCGGATGGGACTCCTACACCAAACAGTGTGAGGTCTAGTTGGGACTTAATACCAGGGAGATCCCCTAAATTTTGGCAAGTCCAGCACCATCAACATGATGCAGCATCATTTCTCAAAGATTATGTGCACTTTCTATCAAGTCACTTCATCAAGTTAGGACATCCAATTTAACCATATGCCATCAAGACATGACCAAAGGTAGTAAGAGATCTAGAATGAGAATCTCATAGTTATACCTCTAACATCAAGGCTACCATGCTTATCATGATCAATGAGATCAAGTTAGGTCATTCAATAAAGCTTTACCTAAAGAATGAGAGTGTCAATCTCTGTTTCCATATGCTTTCATCATGCATATCACAAGAATTAACAACAGGCTCCTATATCGGAGTCAATGAGTTATCCTTTTATATGAAATACATCATGACAAGTATAAAGAGTATCATTTAATAAATTCAAGATGCTAGCGTTCCTTATAGGATCAAGTTGTCCAACAGATGGATGTTAGCCAATCATCAAGTATGTCAATGTATCAATATTAGATAACCTCATAGAATTCAAGAAGATAAAAATGTTCAACACCAGGTTCATCATTTCACCATAGGAAACATAGATCCAAGTCACTTTCATATGCATGTATGAGCCATCAAAGAAAGAGACATTCTCATCATACTTTAGGGCTTACTGAGCCATCAATGTTATTTCTAAAATACAACATACCATGCATACCTTGTGCTATTCAAATACCTGTGCACCTGTTCATTAGATATAGGTTTCTTGAAGAACTTTGTCGTCTTTTCATCAAGTACCTCTTTATCTCTTTCCAAATCTAGCTTTTCTTTCCTATATCTCAAAATGATCCTCAAGAAGGATCTACTCATCACATCTCATCAAGGAGGTTAGATCCATATACTCAAATACATATGTAGGAAGTATAAGCAATAAACATAATCATCATATCCATAGGTCTAAACAAAAGTAAGAGACATCATAATTCAAGAAATACTTATCTTCAATGAGAGGTGATCCTATCCCTCTTGAACCAATCTTCAAGATCCATCAATGTCCATGGTCCATATACCAATGTTTCCTTCAATTATCCAACCAGATCTTCTAGGGATTATCCCATCTAGGGCTTCATCAAATCTTTTTCAAGTGCTTAAGCATCTTCACATTGACCAACTAGGTTCCATATCTCATATTGTTTCCATAAACCAGTGTTTTATCTCCAACCCTAACCTCATAGAATCCATCAAACCCTAATAATCAATTTGCCTAGGGTTTTCTTCAAACCCTAGAATTATTTTAGGTCTCCACCATCCTCTTCTTTCTTCCATCTAAGGTGTCATCATCGTGGTGATCTCCATGGATTTTCTTCAGCCTCACTCTGATACCATGTTAATTTTTCATATGGATACATTGGTATTTGCTTTGATAATTGCATTTATTAATTAATACATTAAGTTCACCCCATATAATCATTACAATATTCATATTCATCAACATGTGCAATTATATAGAAAGAACAACGTCATCATCATCAATGCAGGGGAACATAAAGGAGAAATAGAAGAAAATCATGCACACGCATAGAGACACCAGGATTGGTTCGAGACTAGGGAAAAACCCACTATGGGTAAAACCCTTGCAAATATTCTTCTTCTTAGATCGTCAACAAATGATTCAGCAAAAGAGAGTACAATGATCCATAACTTGATCTATTCAACAAAACAACTATGATATCCATGAAACATATCTAATCATGCTTTTAATTAAAACCCTCATTATGATGGTTGTAATGTGTTGTCAATGGCTGTAGTCAATTACTAGATATTGTTGAACATTGTTGTCACTGAGAGGAATCTTCGGAATATTGAAATCTCATCATTAAGTCTTGTTGTAGCGGTTGCAACACCCTCCAAAATTTTGGCCTGTACTCAAATTTTGAAGCCTTTTGTGGATCATGTGATCAATTGTTCCTTAGTCACTTATTGGTAAGTTGATGACCTCAAGCTCCCCTTTTCGATCTTAAGAATCATTCATGCTTTTATCTTTCTACAGTATGTGTCATATCTGGGGAATGGGGATTATCACATGTTATGAAAAGGGAAGTTTGTTTTTCTTCAAGGCTAAATATGCTCAGCCTCCCTTAGCATTAAAAATTGTGCATTTGTTTCCTCCAATGTCCTTCCCTCAGCTGGAACCCACTATCTCCAAAAAATATGCAGTGGTGTCCCTTAGCTGCCCAATCTACCTTACATTCTGAAACTGCATAGATGTGTCCTCCTAGGAGCTCATCCCAGAGCAATGTCTTGCATCATGAAACTGCGCAGTGTTGTCCCTTAGCTGCCCAGTTTTCTTTTCATTATAAAACTGTGCAGATGTGTCCTCCTAGGGCCTCATCCCAGCAGCAGTCACTGCCCGCTGAAACTATGCAGATGTTTCTCTCAGTGACCACAAATAAGCATGACATGATAGATGACTCTCAAGGAGCTAAGCAGAAAGATAAGAAACCCAAGGAACCCAAGGTATGATAGAAGATCGGGACCACATGAAGACTCCATCTGATGCGTAACCCTTTGGAGGGTAGGTATGGAAAATAAAGCACATATTTTGAAATACACCTTTAGTGTAGCTTGAAAGACTGCTTATCATTATCACATCATTTTGTCTTCAATAACATGCATAGTTGTAAGCACTATCATGCAAGTGTCATCACGGTCGTCCGAAGGTCTATCCCAAGCATCACACTTGTCGCTTCTAGCTCTAGACAGTCCCACAGAGGGTCATGCCTTTTTATGTTGTCTCAGTGGTTAGTGTTGTCGAAGTATGCTAAGTGTGTGATCACATTGTTGATTCCTCACAAGTTCACTTGCCTCTCGCACTCAACCATTTTCCTAAAAATATCTATGACTGAACAACTCCACTTTGTTGGACCCTGACTGAGCTACATTACACAATATTAGCCCTCAGTGGTGTTTCTATGCTATATGAAACTGTGCAGTGCTTGAGGTTGTCCTCCTGGTCAGTTGCACTGTGTAGTATCAGCCCTCAGTGGTGTTGTTATGCTATCTGAAACTGTGCAGTGCTTGAGGTTTTCCTCCCGGTCAATTGCATTGTGCAATCCCAAATGTGAGCATCCTATCTTCCTTCCCAGATGTGCAGAAACTACTTCAAGGCCCGACTTGGACTGGGCACTTTACAAGATCAATCATCAAACCTCCTTCCCGCTTGTTGGAACCCTGCATTACACAGATACCTGATCCTGCATTTCTCCCAAAAAATGCATAGAGGTGTCCTCCTAGTGACCTCCCTGTTGGGTTGTGTTATATTCTTTCCACGACTAGCCCACGTAGTTAACCGGGGGTTTAGAGGGGGAGCGGAGCCCCCCGTTCATTGCGTCGATTGCATAGCACGGGGGGGGGGGGGGGGGGGGGGGGGGTCACAGGGGGTTTGAGGGGTGCAGGTAACCCCACTCTATGTGGTCTGGGGCAGCGCCCCAGAAAATTTTAGTTTTGAAACCTATGTTAGGTTGGGCGGACCCACCTATGGCTTTGTGCATGATTTTCACACATGTTTTTGGACACGATGGTTTTTGGTCCATGGTTTTGGACGCGATGGTTTTCGGTCCATGGTATTGGATGCTTTGGCATGTATAAATATGTATTATAACTAGACTATCCCACGAATCCAATAGAGAACACAACAAACTGATGCACTTATCTTCATCTGAAATTTTAATATCAACAGATGCTAACTGACTTACCACAATATTAAATATGTTTAGATGCTCTATCACTGAGTCTTCATCTTTCATCCTCAGGTTATACATCCTTTTCCGCAGGAACAGTTTATTCACTAGAGACTTAGATTGGTATAAAGTCCCTAACTTGTCCCACAAAGCCTTCGCCGTAGCTTCCCCTGATACATTCAGTAATACTGAATCTGAGACACACAATCGTATTGTGCTCTTTGCCTTCCGATCCAACTTCTTCCATTCTTCATTAGACACTCCCGTTGGTTTAGTACCCGGATCTATCGCGATCCACTGATCTTTATCCACCAACAGATCCTCCATCTTGAGTTTCCACAACTCAAAACTCTCACCATTAAATTTCTCGATCTCTATCTTTCCACTGCTCACCATCTTCTTTCACCACTAGAATCGATCTCGTAGATCTCCCACTGAACAAGGTCTACCATAGGCCCGAGCGAAAACCCTCAGCAACAAAGGCATCCCCTTGAAGCCAAAACAACTCTGATAAAGGAAAGGGAGTTGATGATGCTCCTTCTACAGAGGCGAAAACCACCTCAGATGAAGGTGGGGATGTGTACTTGGCTTCTTCAAGTACCCATGTAGATCATGAGGCATGGTTGATTGACTCAGGTGCATCCTTTCACTTCACTACCCATAGAGAGTGGTTCTGCGAGTATGAGAAATATAATGGTGGTGATGTCTTCTTGGGGGATGACAGGAAGGCTAGAATCGTTGGTCGCAGAAAAGTAAAGGGTAAGTTGCAAGGTGGAAGGGTTAGAACACTTCTAGGTGTTCTGCATATTCCTGCATTATCCAGAAATCTGATTTCTGTAAGCAAGTTAGATGATGTAGGTGTAAAAACAGTGTTCGAGAAGGATACTTGCAAAATGGTTCGAGGAGCACTGGTATTGATGCGGAGAGTTTAGATTGGAACTTTGTACAAGCTGCAAGGTAGCGTTGTTATTGATGGAAGCAACAATTCTGTGTTTCCTGAAAGTGGAGCAAAAAATCTAGTGGTCTCTGGAGAGAAGACCATGTTGTGGCATCAAAGGCTTGGAAATATTGGAGAAAAGGGCCCTCGAATACTTCATGGTAAAGGTATGGTAGAAGGTATGAGTAAAAGCTCTCTGGATTTTGATTTCTAGGAAAATTGTGTATATGGGAAGCATAATCGGGTGAGTTTCCCCTCTGGTGGTAAGAGGGCGAAACAGATATTAGAGCTTGTGCATAGTGATGTGTTTGGACTTGTGAAGGTTCCATCACTGGGTAAGTCTATGTACTATGTATCGTTTATAGATGACTTCTCAAGGAATACATGGATATATTTCCTTAAGAAGAAATCTGAAGTCTTTGATAGGTTTAAAGAATTTAAGGCTCTGGTAGAAAACTAAACAGAGAAGAAGATAAAGGTGCTGAGGACAGACAACAGTGGAGAGTTTTGCAGTAAGGAATTTGAAGAATTCTATAAGAAGTGTGGTATAGCATGGCAGAAGACTACTCCATATACACCTCAACAAAATCAAGTTGCAGAAAGAATGAACAAAATGTTGATGGAAAGGGAAAGAAGCATGCTCAGTGGTGACGGGTTAGGACAGGAATTTTGGGCAGAGGTAGTGGAGACAACATGTTACCTGGTCAACAGATCACCTTCATCAGCGTTGGAGGATAAGACTCCACAAGAGGTATGGACTGGTAAGAAACCCTCTCTTTCACATCTGAGGTTATTTGGATGTGATGCATATGTACATGTTCCAAAGGAAAAACGAACCAAGTTGGATAGTAAATCTGAAAAGTGCATCTTTATTGGGTATAAGGATGGCTTAAAGGGTTATAAGTTTTGGAACCCAGTAAAAAGGAAGGTTGTGTACAGCCGAGATGTGGTGTTTAGAGAGGTGAAAGATGTTATTAAACATGAAGTCCAACCAAAGGAACCTGAGAAGATAGAGTTTGAGCTAAAGGAGGAAGAATTAGACTCTACAAAAAAGGAGGAATCAGAAGATGAAGAGCCACTAACTCCGGGTGTGAGAAGATCAGTTCAAGAAAGAAGGTAGCCAGAAAGGTATAGTCCATCTGCTTTCTATTCAAATTTTGCTTTATCTATGACTGATGATGATCCCAGAACTGTGAAGGAAGCAGTAGATTCAGAAGATGGAAAACTCTGGAAAGAGGCCATGGTTGATGAAATGGCATCTTTGCGCAAAAATGAGGCTTGGGATCTGGTGGACTTGTCAGCTAGAAGGAAACCCATTGGCAGCAAATGGGTGTTCAAGAAGAAGACAAATGCAGAAGGAAAGGTGGAGAAATACAAAGCTTGGTTGGTAGCAAAAGGTTATTCCCAGGTTCCGAGAATTGATTTTGGTGATATTTTTTCTCCTATTGCCAAGATAACTTCTATTAGATTACTTTTATCTGTTGTTGTTGCTTTTGATTTTGAGGTAGAATAGATGGATGTGAAGACAAAATTTCTTCACAGGGATCTGGAAGAGGAAATCTACATGAAGCAACCTGAAGGCTTTGCGGTGAAGGGTAAGAAAGAACTAGTATGCAAGTTAAAGAAGTATTTGTATGGGTTAAAATAGTCACCAAGGATGTGGTATCAGAAATTTGTTACATTTATATGGGGACTTGGCTTCACCAAAAGCAAAGCAGATCACTGTGTATATTTTAAATTAATTGGTGACCATGTTATTTATTTGGTCTTGTATGTGGATGATATGTTGTTGGTTGGAAATGACAAAGAAATTATCTAGGATTTGAAGACCCAATTGTCCTCCAAATTCGACATGAAAGATCTTGGTGCTACAAACTATATTTTGGGCATGGAAATTAAAAGAGATCGGGAAAAGAGGAAGTTTTGGTTAAACCAAAGGAAGTATGTCGAGACAATATTCCAGAGATTTAATATGCAGGATAGTAAACTGGTGAAGGTTCCTATTCCTGCAGGTGTAAAGTTATCTGCTAAACAGTGTCCCAAGACACAAGAAAAGGAAGAGGACATGTCCCATGTTCCATATGCAAGTGCAGTTGGTAGCTTGATCTATGTAATGGTCTGTACTAGACCAGACATTGCACATGTAGTGGGAGTATTGAGAAAGTTTATGTCAAAACCAAGAAAGGAGCATTAGACAGTAGTGAAGCGGGTTTTCATGTATTTGCGTGGCACTAGTGATTATGGTTTGTGCTACCAAGGAAGACCAGGATTGGACAGAGTGTTGGATATTCATGGCTTTGTTGATGTAGATTGGGTTGCAGATATGGATCAGAGAAGATCTACAAATGGGTATGTGTTTAACCTATTTGGAGGTGCAGTCAGTTGGATCAGTAAGAAACAATCTGTAGTGGCACTATCAACTACAGAGGCAGAATACATGGCAGCCACTCATGCAAGCAAGGAAGCAGTTTGGTTGCAGAGATTGTGTTCAAGTATGGGGTTAGTACAGGGAGATATAAGGATAGACTGTGACAGCCAAAGTGCAATTTTCTTGGAAAAGAACCCTGCATATCATTCAAAGACAAAGCACATTGATGTTTAGTATCACTTTGTGAGGGATATGATAGAAGACAAAAAGGTGCTGCTGGTAAAGGTGGACACTTCGAAGAATACTGCAGATGCATTGACAAAATCTATGAGCTCTGAGAAGTTCTCTTGGTGTAGAGAAACAATGGGCATTGTAGGGCTGGATAAATGACTAAACTCTCTTGTGGCCCCCTATGGAAAGAAAACAACAAGTGGGACCCATTGCTCTAAAAAACTACGTAGAACTGTCCTCTAGTCCCTCTATTTTCCTACCTTGTCTTCCCTATAGAAACTGCACATAGGTTTCCCTTAAGGTCCCGCCTTGCAGCTGCCACTAGTGTCCTCAACTACGCAATCCTGCCTCCCAGTGGCCTCTGCACAGTTTTCCCTGAGAGTTCCTTAGTCGAGCCCGAGTTGCGATCTGCGAGGTCTCAGTGACCAGTCCACCTCCCTAACACCTAGAATTGTGCATTGCATAGTTGTTGGGCCCTCTTCCCAGCCTTTCATCTCTACTGGCCCCAGAACATGGAAGACAATGCATGCATCTTAGACTAGGAGGTTTTGGATTTGATGTCGTCTCGTCATGAGTGAAATGCAGGAATGGGTACACTGATGGACCATGGCGAGATGATGAATAGGATGAAGAAGGAGTGCACATGTTTCAAGACTTACTTGCAGTCGAACAGATGAGAGAAGAACATCCAAGAGCAAGCGAAGAGAACACATACATACAACCGTCTTGCAAGACCAAGACTATTGAAGACCCCACAACATCAAGCCATGCAAAGGAGAAGACAAAGCACACTCGAGAGTACATCCATCACTTAGCAGTGCAACAGCTTGACATGGACACCACATCCAGCCATTACATGTTAGTAGTTTTCATGTCAAGTTGTGTCATGAGTTATCAAGCCCACATCACTACTATGGGCCATATATGTTGTAACTTAATGTAATGTAAAGTGGACGTCCAATGGACACACACATGAATATGAAGAGTCATTTCAGTTGAAAAGTCGTAGGAAGTTGAATAGTCATGAGGGTATTCCAAGAGTCACAAGGGTCTGGCATCACCCTTGGCTATATATACCCCTCCCATTGTATGAGCAAGGAATTTTCACCTTGGCTCCTCCCACATAGCCTTGAGAGTAGACAGTCAATTAATTGAGAAGCGAGGAGTGGCTCCAATGTCCCACTACTGGGACTAGTGATGTATAGTGTACAGATGTGTCTTGGGACTTTTTCCTAATTCAAAAGCTTGTTAAGGCCAACACATTTTTATGCATGTCTTGTAGATATTTGTAAGACTATTCTTTCAGAATTTGTAATGCATGTTTGTTTCACCTGTAATAAGATAGTTGAACTACTTCAGTTGTTTTAATACTTACAGCGTTGGGAATGTGCCGCATTGGTTATCATCGTTGTCTCATCCCTGTGGACTTCTCCGCGGGATACTAGAAAAATCACCTTTGTGTATTGGTTATCACCACTGTCACATCCTTGTGGGCTACTCCTTGGGATACTCGACTGACCATCTTTGTTTTCTGATTATAATGGCCATCACATTCACGTGGACTACTCCATTGGGTGGTGTACGTGTTGTCCCCTTCACTTTGGTTTTAACAACCGTCACATCCGTGTTCACTACTCCGCTAGGTGTTGTACATGTTGTCCCTTGCACTTCAGTTTTAATGACTGCCACATCCAATATGGACTATTCGGCCGGATGCCAAACAGACCTTTCAAGTTTGTGTGTGTCTCTTCCTAGGTGGTACTATTACGTCTCACTTAGAGGCTCACTTTACTCTTCGCCTTTGCAGTAAGAGATCCGAGACACAAGTTACATTACGCACTCACGAGGCACACTTACCTTTCTGTTTGAAGATATCAGTGCAACACTCTTATGTGCTAACAGCTAGAGCCAAGGAATATCTCTAAGTATATGGAAATCAGGCCTTTATACCGGATGGGACTCCTACACCAAATGATGTGAAGTCTAGTTGGGAATTCATACCCGGGAGACCCCTGAATGTTGGTGGGTCTAACACCATCAACAAGTCTCGGACACAGGGAGGAGGAGTTGCGTGAGTGTCTATAACAGTCCTGGACATTCTCTGCAGAACTGGAAGGCTTCATACGAAATAGATCTGGACTCTCCCAGGTGAACTGGATGAGGGCGTTCGGGGCCAAACATATCTAGATCTGCCTCAAGTCCTAGAAACTCTAATAACGCTTCTATGTGAGCATCTATGGCAGCCCAGACACTCTCAAGGCCACTTTTTGTGAGCATCTAGGGACTAATACAACCTAATCTGTTTTTGAAGCCCTAGACGCTCCCATAAACCTCTGTGCCAGTGTCTAGGGCTCTCTGCACATTATATAGGCCACTATGTGCCAGCTTCCAGGGACTAAAATTCCAATTTCTATACCAGTGTCTGAGATCCATAAAAACTTAGGTCAATGTGAGTTTTGATCCTGAGATTTCAAACCCTTACACAAAATTTCCTCCGATAGACCTGTGCGAACCAATACAATAATAGAAGATAAGATGGCTTGATCAATGTGTCTAAATGAGCTTGAGGTCTCTTATATTTATAGGATTTCATGAGGATCCACTTGGTGTTGAGGCTGACCTGTCCAATTTAACATGTGCTTAGGGCTGACCTAACCCAATATACATGAGTGATAAAATAAATTCAAAAACCAACTTTTGATTATCCAAATAAGGTGATATTTAGGTCGATTTTGGTCTTCTCGAAAAGAGGAATATAATGAAATCATCATCTTGATCATATGAGATATACAAGGTGGAATTCGACCGTAGTTGACTTTGTTTGTCTTCGTCTATTTCAACACACACTTTCTAGTGTTGCGGTGAAACAGTATGTTGACCATCCTCGTGGCACTCATCAAGTGTTTTCTACTATTTTGAACACTTTCCTTTCATACTTTCAATTAATTGTCGATCATGATACCAGAATATATATTTTAAATACCACTCACATCATTGATCACATTTAGGAGTGGCATAGACAATGGAGCTTGTGTAAAGATCCAGAACTTGATGATCAATTTTTCATGGATTTCTTTTTGAAATCCCTCCTTCCTCCCATCGCTAAGAATTTTTATTAAACATTCCCTTGAAATTAGAGAATATATTATTCAAAAGGCCATGTAGTACAACAATCAAATTATTTATACATTTTCATCCCCGATGCTCCTCCCTCTCGCCTTAGCGATCATTTTACACTAGGGGCATCTCATGTTGTTAACAATGTGGTTGGATTTGTTAGACTCAGTCTTGTCAATCCTCTGTCAGAGTCAAATTCACCAAGGTTCATTTCTCATCATTTGCAGTCATCAAATGCCATTTTGGTCAAAAAGAGTCATTTTAATTCTTGAGTCCAGGGTTTTGTCTCCAGAAGTGTGAAATAATGCCAGCAGGCCAGAGGGAGGATCAATAAGTTTTCATTTCAAGATTGCCATCATCAATAATACTCAAGGTTGATTCCTCTTCAAAACTCTGTTTTGAAGAGGGAATCGTCAAATCAATGGTTAGTAATAAGTGTATTTTTAAAGTTTTCCGTCATGAAGAATTTCAAATACAGGCCTTGGTCACCTTATTATCTTCAGCAGCTTCAGCAACCCTGCAACAGATAAACGGGACTCATCATTCACTCCAAAGAAATCAAGACAATGTTGTTTGCTGAGCTTGGCTGTTTGAAGTACTTTACAAATGTAAAGGTTTTGAGAGAACATATGCAACAGAATTACGGCCATGTTTGTTTTGAAAGTTTTTGGAAGTCAACAATTGAGGAAACAGATCGAAAGGTACATGTGCATTCATGTAAACCAACCTGTGGTGAGAGAAAAAAGTGCCACTCGAACAAATGTTTGCAAAATTTTACTGAAAAATCAGATCTCAGTCAGCACATTAAAGCAGTGCACGTTGGATTAAGACCATTTTAAATATATATTTCATGATTGTGAAATGAAATTTGCACAATCATGAGAAGACATTGTTGTGTAGAAAATTATAAGGGCTCCATGAATTCCATTCATCCGTTTTGACAGAATGAATGCTCCAAGCTTCTAGGCGTTGCTTTTGGTTTCATGTCGAAGTTTCATGGAGAGAGGGCAAAACTGGTGATTTTTCAGACCAAGACTGTGTTTATGAGTCTGCGCGGCGCATAGGAAGAAGGCGTGGTGCATGGGGCGCTCCTCCGCAGTGTGAAATTAACACTGGCGCAGCGCATTCACCAAGCGCGGCGCGTTGGGCTGGTGTGCGGCGCACAGGCCTGAAACAAAAATTTTTTACCACTTCTCACTCAAATTTCGCCTCCTATGTTTTGATGTGAATCTTTAAATTGCTTGTTGGGTTCGTTTGGAAAGAAGAGGAGGATTTATAATGTCAAAAATGTCAACTCAGTTTCAAAATCCACTATGGACAATATGGAATTCAAGGCAGCGACTCTTCATGTTACAATTATGGTAATGGTGGCAGCGTTAACATATGAGACGGCTACAGCTCTTCCTTGGAACAAGAAGATGCTTAGAATAGCCGGTGAGATCAATAAAGAAGGACCATGGATTGGTTGGGTCACTGTGTATCCACCAGAAGAAGCTGCCTTCATGTCCACAAAAGTTCTGAAAGCGTCATCCCAAATACCCCTTTGCCCGACTTTTCTGGTCGCAAATTTCGCATTGGAACAATCTATGGCAAAAAGGCTCTGGCTCAAGATCAGCTGCGGGCTTTATTGGAAATGACTGCAGGGTTGGAATTTATCTTAAATATGGGTGTTTATGATGGTGATACTTCTGAAAATGATCGAATTTGGCTCCGTGAAAATGTTAGATTGCTAATTACAAATCCAGATATGTTGCATATGTCAATATTGCCATCACACAAATAGTTTGAGCGTATTTTTTCTAATCTCAGAATTGTGCAGTGTATGGAAGTAATCCAACTTTCATTATAAGTAGTGCAACGTTTGCGAATCCACGTGAACATGCCATGGAACTTGCTAATCTGCGAGAAGTAGAAGTGGTGTTAGAGGATGGAAGTCCTTGTGGCTCAAAGATTTTCCTCCTTTGGAATCCTTCAGTCTGTTTGGACCATCAACAACCAGCAATGCAGAAGCCAAAGACACGAAAACATGTCAAAATGCAGGATACAGTTACTACAATTACAAATTTGAAACGTGCCAGTCCTATTGTAGAGGCTTCTCACATCTTTGCGGAGTTGGTTCAGCATGGCTTGCGCTCCATAGCCTTCTGCAACACTCGTAAACTCAGCGAGCTCGTCCTCAATTATACGCGCGAGATTCTAAACGAGACGGCACCACATCTTGTCAATTTAATATGTGTGTATCGAGCCGGCTATACTGCTTAGGAGAGGAGAAAGATTGAGAGTGGTCTCTTTGGGGAAAATCTTTTTGGTGTTGCTGCAACCAATGCTTTAGAGCTTGAAATTGATGTGGTGAACCTTGACGCAACTTTGCACCTTGGCTTTCCAGGTAGTGTTGCAAGTTTGTGGCAGCAAGCTGGAAGAACAGGGAGGAGAGAAATGGCCTCACTATCAGTTTATGTAGCATTTGAAGGACCTCTTGATCAACACTTCATGAAACACCCTCCTAAGCTTTTCTCAAGAACAATTGAACATTCTCAAGTTGATGCTCATAACCCACAGGTGGTAAAACAACATTTAGACTTGTAGCTGATCCACTGGCCTATAAATTTGAGAAAAGGAGCTTCGCATCCAATTCCCAAAGAGGAAGACTTTTTGCCATTAGATATCAAGTCTGTATGGAGGGGATTAGAGCAATGTGTGGAGTTGGGTCTTATCAAATCTATTGGCGTGAGCATTTCTCATGCAAAAAGATTGAAGATTTGTTGACATATGCCATCATTCCTCCTACCCTCAATCAGGTCGAGATGCATCTCCTCTAGGATCATCTGGTACCTACTATGGGACCAATGCCGCTATGGAAAATACTGTCATTCGGGAAATTGCCAAAAGGTGCGGAAAGACTGTGGCTCAGGTTTTGTTGAGATGGGGATTGGAACAAGGAGTCAGCGTGCTGCCTAAAAGCTACAACAAGGGTAGAATAGCTGATAATTATCAAATTTTTGACTGGTCATTAACCAGAAATGATCATGAGAAGATTAGCGAACTTGAACAAAAGAAGATTGCGAGGAGAGACGAACTCATTAAACTCAACCACCAGCCCGTATAAAACCATTGAAGATTTATGGGATGGAGAAATCTAATTAACTCTTGAATGTGCATATATTTACTTTTTAACTGGGGAGCCTAATGCAGTTGACAGTTTCTCAGTAATATTGATACATCACTTGCTTCCTTCCCTCAACCAATAGCACGAAGTGGGTGCCTGAATCTATTCTTGATACCTGTCATTAATTCTGCATAAGAAGTAATTATGCGTGATTTAATTTATAGTCTATAGGTGAATGCGTTGGGAATTTGATACCCCTTCTCTTTGCTGAATCGCATACAATAACTTCTCAAACTCGCCATGACATTTATTTGAGTGGTTGCCCCATCTCGTCTCAGACATTATAATTTAAAATTGAGGAGATAGTCCAGTAAAAACGGGAACTGGAGCGATCTCGCTATTTGCAGACATGGCTGTATCCCGTCGTTCATGGCGTCGGTCTTCCAACATCGCCCAGTACTGGTTTTCAAGATGGTGCTAGTGATCTCCTGGAGTCTTCAGATGAAACTGCAAATGATCATCGGGGCAATGGCATCAGCAAATCGCAGGCAGAGCTAGATTTCAAGAATTGGCTGCAAACGGTAAAGCAAAAGACCATCCCTACCAATGGTGGCGATTTGACTAGCTTCCTGAACGAAATTGCAACTACAGATGAAAAGCATCGAAGTTATGAGAGATGGGGCTTAAAATGCAAGATGTCATCATACTAGCAAATGACATTGATGTAATTTCTGAATGATGAATGTAAAATGATCCATCTGCGTATTCATAATCCAAAATTTAATGAAAGTGGCGTTATGTCTTAGGTGGCAGTCATTGCATACTTTGGCATTCGATCCAAAGAACATATGTGGCGGATTTGACCCATATTTTTGCGTTAAAATATTGGAGACCTTTCCCCTTCTGTAAAGTGGCAAACGCATCTCCAGAAATTTGAGGGCGGTTGTGCAGGAATGTGCTAAGTGGCATTCAAGAAAGAGAATTTTTAGGCCTAAAATCAGCAAACTACACGATTCCAGGTTCAAAATTTAGCAAAAGAATAGGATTCGACTACCTATTTTCGACTTCAGTTATGTTTCAAGGATTGACAGTTACAGCTTCCACCTCTCCATTGGTCTTTTGAGTGAAAATGTAACGTTGCTTATCTTCAAAAAAGATGATTGGCTCCGGTCAGTTAATGACTAAACAACTCCCCATTTGGATCGATTTGTTTTCTCATAGTGGAGCTTATTTATTTCATAAAAAAATCATTTGAAAAGGTTCTGAGTTCTGGAAAACAGTGGGAGAGGTGTGAAGGAAACTTCACTGTACAGTTTTTTGACAGGGATTTAATGAAAAGATACAACTCTGACTCCTGAGATTCTTATGGTGTAAATTTAGCATTTGTCTTTTCTTTTGTTTCATATGTAGCTTGTTATGTTTCACATTTCGTTTCATAATCATTTCTAAATGAATACTTTTAAGTGAGAAGGGAAGAATCCAGTTTACTGCTCTGCCCTGGGAAGGTATTCATGTTCTGTGTTTTCTTCTGTTTGATAAGGATTCATCTATTGCCCTTGTCAACCTCTCAGCAGTCTTTTCATTCCATATAATTTCAACATTGAATGCTAAATTTATTGCCTGTCTTGCCTCCTGAGATAATCTGTGTCTCAGATTTAATCTCTCTGCTCATGCTGTCCTTGTCCCATGCAGCCCAGCAACTTAGTCATTAAATCAAATATCCCTCATTCAAATTCATTTACTAGCCTAAATTCAGTTCCCATTTTAAGTCATCTCGGACTCTATTGATCATTTTATCGAGATAGACCCAGAGAGAGCCCTCTCCTGTCCTCGTAGGGCTAGCTACGAGGCTAAGCTTGGTTTGATGTTGCCTCGAACATTGCCTTCCTTCAGCCTGAGGCATATTCGAGTGCTAACAGGATCCATAGCATACCATCAAGATTCCCCATATCCACAAGGACACATGGGATATGGACAACCCTTGGGAGGGCCAGTACCTCATACACTTATCCTCCCCTGGATCCTTTTCGTATTACTTCGCAAGGAGGCATAGGTACCTCTTACACATATGCCCATCTCCATTATCTTGTGCCTAGGCCAACATGTACTAAACATACCTATTATAATGTAACTTTGAACCCTTATTATTTGTATCCACCATCGAGTGCTCTAGCCCCTTCGACACCAACTCATGCCTCAATAGGTACCTCCTCAACAAGGTTAAGTGTATGCTCAACAGAACGTAGCCAAGCCCCCTAATTAGAAGAAAAGGAACAAAGGGAAAGGAAAGAAAAATGATCAACATTAGGGTAACCAAGGTAACCAAGGACAAAATCCTAATGCCAACTAGGGTGACAACTCTAATACCACAACCCAGAAATAGGGAAATCAACCCAAGAAAAACAAGGTTCTTTGCACAAACAAGGCTTGCACATGTTGTGGTTCACATATTCATTACACACATGAGTGTCCCCTTCTCCCTGAGATTCATAGGTTATGGGAAAATGAAGAGATTGCAACAAGTAGGAATCAACCTCCTTCTACTTTTGATCCACCCCCTTTGCAGTTGGTTGTGCTTCAAAATACCTTCCCTCACCAAGGGTACATGGCCACTCATGATGGCCATAATTTTGCTTCTCCTTTTCCTCCAAACCAACCTGGGAACGGAACATATGAAATTATTATGATGGATTTTTTCAACATCAACCCATCCACTTGGTCAGGTTAGTATGGCCCTCCTCTTGAGATGAAATTGCCACTAACCACATAGCCTTTTTCATCATCAAATGGTACTCTATAGATCCATCAACCAATGGTTGAGGTTTCTCCTAAGATCACTAAGGGACCAGTACGTTGAAATGATACCAATTCCTTTTCATTGGACACCCATCATTATAGCATTTTATATGACTTAGCACAGTCTCTTTCTACCATGTTAGTGTTGGAAGTCCTCCAGACATGTCCTTCACAAGACAAGGCTTTACTTTCTACTTTTGGTGTTGTGGATCCCTCTAAAAATTGAATGATTTTCTTTGATGTCGATAGAGAAGATACTCCTTGTCTCCCCTCATTTGTTTCTTTCCAGATCCTTGAATCCATCAAGAATTTCATTATATAGTGGTGTATCATTGATGAAGGGGCATCCACATGTGTGATATTTGCTCAAGTTTGGAAACAACTTGGATCACCAGAACTTCATTTATCTACAATCACACTTACATTGTATGATAGTCATCCCTCACAACTAGTAGTTTTGTATCAAGTTTTCCCGATTGAGTTAGCTAGCAAGTAAATCTTTATTGAAATTGAGGTTATTAACACCCATTTTGAATATAAACTCTTGCTAGGATGTAGTTTCATGTACTCCATGAAGGTATTCGATTTATATTTCTATTGTGCAATGAGCTTCCACCATAAAGGGAATATTGTCACCATAGATCAGTTGATGTACTACGATCCTAAGAATTAGGTTCATCCTAAGAATGTGATTTCCTTGATAGTTGGAAATGATACATTTCATTGTTTAAATGATATTAGTCCCAGAGTCTATAAATATTCCTCATTGCTTGGGACATATTATGGCTCTCTATCTATTCCGACTACACCTAGAACCTCTTAGGTATGCATGGTGTTTAGGTCTCAAGTTTCTCAGTAGCTTGGTCCTTATTTCCAATAGCCATATCCTAAGCAATACGCTACTCCAAATTCAAATAATGTATCGAGAGGCATTCCTCTTGGTTATTATCCACTCAATTAGATACCTTTTTAATTCCTAGTGCAAGGAATATTCAACACACCTTTGATGCCTATTATGAATTTTCTTCATCTCACATTGGGAATTCCAGTTTGGTACCTAGACACTCCTGCTAATACTCCTCCAAACCTTATTAAACCTTATTTGGCTTTGAAACCCATCAAGCTTGTTCTGGTGATTCCCTCTGTTGATTTAGTTCCATTGTAACCTCAACATGAGTCTAGTCCCACTATGTAAGAATTTGGTAAGGGGAACAAAGCCAAAAAGAAGGGGGTAATGATAAGATAGATTTTGCAATGGCCACTCAACCATATACACATAAGTCTTCACCATCATGTGCTTTGTGTGATGTTCAAGGCCACACCACTAATAACTATCCCACTCTCCCCTAGTTAAAGGGTTTCAATACGTTGGATGAACTTAAACTAAACCCAAAGGTCCTCAAGATGAAAGGAATTCTACCTTAGTCATCTAAGAATAAATCATTACGCACAAACCACACATGTTCTTTGTGCTAAACGTATAAAAGTTACTCACATTGTTTTCCTCATCTCTCACATTTTTGTGATACCCTCATTGTTCTTGGCGAGATGAATGTCGCTCATAGTGGATCTTCCACCCCTATGAATTATGGTCCTTGGTATCACTTCTTTATCAAGGTAGGGAACTAGCCAACCCACAATTGTGACTGGTCCCCCTGATGTAGAGAAGGCATAAAATACCATACATATCCTTTACGTGTCATCATCTAAGGGATTGACATCTTTAGACTCCTAGAGAGAATTTGACCATGTAAGTTCAAAAACATCCTTTTTTTCTAAGCTCACTTCAATATCAACATCAGTGGATCTTCAATCCACTAGTCACAAGTATCCCTTTGTAGACATTGTGCATGTGAACCATGTCTCCCATGATGATGATTCAGATAATTCTTCACCATCTACATTATGTGGTCATTCAAAGTCTCACATTCTAGTTTTCCACTCTAATGAGGACATTATAGAGCCTACGACCACATTGCATTATCCATGGGATGATATTCTACAACATGGAACGTTAGAGCCCCTATGGTAAGGCCCTTACATTTTCAAAAAGTATTTGGGTAAGGGGGAATACATCCTTGAGGGCCCTGAAGGAAACATTACCCCCAACCTTTGCAATACACTTGTAACATACCCCATACTAATCCATGTCCTAACTAAGGTTAGAAGGAGGTAGTTACTATGTTGACCCAATGCCCAAGGTCTGGTTATGGAAATGGGGTCTAAACTTTTTGACCTTTTTCGACTTCCTCAAATATTATAACCAATGACATTGTTGCATTCGTCCCATCAAGAATTTTCCAACGATATAGAGTTTTTCACGTAGTCCCCACATGGCTTTCCATGTCATAGGCCACACAATACTTGTCGATCCATTCGTGTATAAGATCATATATATATATATATATAGATATATGGTCAACTCACTCATATGCATTACCCTTCTAAACCAATGAACACTCACACATATGCATAATGGCATAAGTGGATGTAGGCTCTCTATGGCCACGTCACCCTAGGAGTTAAATCCTGGCATGTCTTGACACTGCTCTCGATTGAGACCTTCGAGGATAACCTTCTAGACTATCTGGCATTACACACTTCGCACTGAGGGTTTCCACTTCCTTTTTACCCATGCACCAACATATTCATGCCCCATAGTGTTGATCCGGCTGAAAGGGACCATGTGCCATGTCATCCCGAGACCTTAACCCTGACGATCCTACTAGGTGCTCAATCTAAAATCTCTAGGGAATGGGTTCTGGGGTGACTTCATTGGTCCTCAATGTATTGATCCAATAATGGATGGAAGTCACACACTTGACGGTTCTAATTTGATAGTGGAGCCCCCTGCTCCCTGTGACGTCACCAGGGGGGGTCTGCGTACATGCTTTTGTTATTGCTTTCATCACTTAAACACAATGGCCATGTCTCGTTTCCACCCAATCAATAATATGTGAGGGCCTGACCTCATTTGATATGGAGAAGGAAAGGAGCTTCTGCTTTTGGATACTCATCATACGCTCACCAGTAAATCTCCACCATCAATCTGTGCATGCTCCAAAGTGTTCTGGTCGGACTCACATGCACCATGTGACCTACCCCTCAACTTGTACTTGGCGAAGGTTAAGCCCCATTCCTCCAATGGCTCTACCTCTTAGCCTTGCATGATTGTGGCAAATAATGGCTTAAATATGATGGTTTTTAAGGAGCTCTTCCTCACATATATTATATATATACAGGCTGGGAAATTAATCCAAGTCTTGGGTGTGGTAATTCTATTATGAATTTGGGAGTTTGACTCCAAGTTCAGATTCATATACATATAATTTTATAAAGCCCTACAACCTGCAAAGCATATATATATGTGTGTGTGTGTGTGTGTGTGTTATCCCTCCTAGGATTTTAAGAGGGCTCATCCCAACGCATTAAACACATATATTTATATACATTAATCATATAACTAATGCTATCCTTCATGAGCTTATAAATAAACACCATCCAGATATACAGGCCAGTTATGTGAATCATTAAAACACAGTGAGCATTCAAAACGAAAAGGATTTTACCTGACCTCCATGCTCAGAGAATTAGATCATATTAGAGCTTAAAATGAACACAATAATTGAACCATTCCTTCAACATAACGATAAATATTACATATATCTACCCATCTCTCAATACACAGGCCATTTAGACCAATTCGAAGAATCAAATAATTATAGGAATTAAATGATTCCTAATAAATTGTCATGGAACACTTATGCACAGGAAATCACTTTCTTTATTATCAACATGTGTTATTCAATATCACAAAGACCAAATATACCAACAGGTCTACACAAATAAATTACCCATTACAGATATTCCAATCCCTTTATGCACAGGAAGGCTTAAGTTATTTCAATACTAGCACATCCATTTATGCAATCATTTACATTCTTCATTTATGAAAGAAAAACACTCTGCAACATTAGCATAACATTATTTCCATGAAAATAACAAACTCAAGCACAAAACATTAGAGTGAAGTTATCTTATAAGAGACCTGGAAATTAAGAGTGAGATTATAAATCTCCACATAACCCTAGATAAGCTACAACCATAGTTACTTGTAGTTGTCACCCCTAAGCCAGATTACAGTGCATGAGGTGGAGTGATTTTGAGGAATTTCAACCAATAGAACATTCAAAAAAGCATACCACATGACCACATTGCCTTCATCCACCAGCTACACATGTTATCATCCTATCTTTTCATGGGTAATCACATCCATGATAGGATACCTTAGTGCAAAGAGTTTTTAGTTCGCATTCAAGAGATGAGATTCCACATCAAGGAAGGTTCTTCAGTGGAAAAGTTACTGTAGGAGCATAGAAGCCACTTGTACTAGGTAATTCATCAGTTAGAGCATGCACCAATGTTATCAACACCTAGGGGTTCATAAACTCCCCAAGAACATTCGAGGTTCTCTGTTAGGTCCCTATAATACTAGTGATTCCCCCATCACTATTGTCATTGTATCCCTTATTGTAATTGTTGTGCCCCTATTATCCCCATATTGTTATTATTGTGCCCCATAGAAGCCCACTATTGTTATTTTTGTGCCCTTATATTATTATTGTTAGGTCGGCTTTGGTTATATTGTGACCCCTTAGACTCTTATATATAGAAAGAAGGTTTTTTCATTTGTATCATCCAAGAATTTTTCATTTGTGTAATGTAAAGGAGGTTGCCCCCTCGAAGAGGCTGATTTATAAGTTATTGATCTATCTTTTCTATCTTTTTGTGAGCTGGTTTCATAACATTTGGTATCAGAGATTTGGATTCTAGGGGTTTCGCTGCTCCAAACAGGTCATCGTGGCATTGTCGATATAACTTTTTTCTGTGACGTTTCAGAAGCTACAAAAATAACCCATTTGAGCCAAATCCGTTCTAAACCTCGGGTAGAAATTTCAGATCTTGTCTCGCTATATTTTCGGAGATATGATCTGAGGAAGTTAGGATTTTTGCAAGCTTCAAAATTCCATCTCAAATAGGGAATTGTGGAATTTTCGCTATAATTTGTTTTTTATGATGGTTCAGACACTCGGGCCAAAATTTCAGATCTTGTTTCACTATATTTTCAGAGATACAGTCCAAGACATTTAGGGTTTTTGCAGGCTCCCGAATTGCATCCCAAACAGGTGACCTGGGGAAAATCATCATAACGTTCTCTCTGAGCATCAGATTGAAATTTCATAAGAAGATACAGAAAGAGGATGGACTATACTATTTTGTTTTATTTTTTGTAGGTCAGAAGGTCGAAAACATAACACGTGGCACTTCGTACAATTTCGCTCTACTGAAAAAGTATATAAGGAGGTCATCTTGGGAGGTGAGGCATAACTATTTCTGGGAGAATCCAATTTCGATCAGACTAGTGGCATTGGAAAGAGGGCATAAAGGGATACTGTAGGTCACACTTTCAGACCTTGGGGATCTAAAATTACAAAGTTACAGTCGTTTCAATATCGAGTTCCTACAAAGTGAAAAAAGGTGTGTAGTTTTTTTAATTTTTTTCATAAGTTTGGTTTGAAAAGTTAGTTTGAAGGAATTCAAAGGGAATAGTGAAGCATTATTATGAGTAATTGATGCCCCAAAGAAAGAAAATGGAAACAACTAGTAAGAAACCTGAAAGCTCTAGCATGACTCGTGAAGAAGAGGAAGAAATGGAACATGATATATCAAAATTACAAGTCCAAGTGCAACAAATTTCACTCGCACAAAAAGTAACAGAAGCTAAGATGGATGGTTTAAAGAAAGGCATAGAAGCTAAGATGTATGGCATGGAAGCTAAGATGGATGGTTTAAAGAAAGGCATATAAACTAAGATGGATGATTTAAAGAAAGGCGTAGAAGCTAAGATGAATGACGTGGAAGCTAAGATGGATGGCATGGAAGCTAAGATGGATGATTTAAAGAAAGGTGTGGAAGCTAAGATGGAAGATTTGAAGACATATTTGACAAAATTTCTACAAGAAATTCTTACTAATGGTGAAAGGGTAGTAAAGGAAACTCATGATGAGAACAAAATAAATGTTAATCATGATTTCATAGACTCTAACATTGGATGGAAGAACCATTATGTTCCAAAGATCAATATGAGGAAGTTTGATGGCAAGGATCCTGCAACATGGATACTATAGATGGAGCAATTTTTCAATCTCCATAATGTCCAAAACACGTAAAAGATATGCGTTGCAACTTTATATTTAGAACCAAATCAGTTTGTATGGTATCGATGGATTTGCTCTCGTAAACAAATTGTCACTTGGGATATTTTTAAAGATGAAATGACAACACATTATGAGGATACAAAAAGCAACACATTTTTTAGCCAATTGATAAATCTCAAACAAAAGGGTTCAATGATGGAGCACATTGAGGACTTCCAAAAATTGAATATAAGGGTAAAATATATTCCAAAGGAGCATAGGATTGATGTGTTCATAGGGACTTTAAAGGATAACATCCAACAAGAGGTTCGCCTTTGGGAACCTAATTCATTAGAGAAGGCATTCAGGTTGGCAAGAAAAATGGAAAGCAAAGCTATGGCAACAAAGAAGCCCACCACTCACAATCATAAAGATGGAAGTGTTATTGCCCCTAGCCATCCACATCCTACAAGGTTGACACCACAACAATTGGAAGAAAAAAGAGTAAAAGGGCTTTGTTATAGTTGTGATAGCAAATACACTAAAGGTCATAAGTGTGCCGAGAAGAAATTATTTTACATAGATTGTGAAGAGGACGAAGAAAAGGAACAAGAAATGTCAAAAGAAGAGGATATACACCAGGAACAAACCCCAGAGAAAGAAGAAATGAATCCAACCATATCTTGTAATGCATTGGCTGGAATTACCACTCCTCAAACTATCAAGATAGAAGGGCATATCAAGAAGAAAAAGGTAGCAATGTTGATTGATTCAGGCAATACCCATAATTTTATTCATTGTAAGATAGCCAAGGAATTGAATTGCTTCCTATATCCAACACCAGAGTGTCAAGTGATGGTTGCAAGAGGAGGAACCATAAATTCCTCAGGAAAGTGCCATAATATCAAGTTATCCATGGAATAATATGTATTGAATAGTCCAATTATTTCCATTCCAATAGGTGGTGCTGATGTTGTACTAGGAGTCCAATGGCTACAATCCTTGGGTACAATAGCTTTTAATTATCAAGAACTTTTCATGAAAATTTCTTTAGAAGGAAAGGAAGTTGAATTAAGAGGTATCGCAGGGAAATCGGGAAATATAATTAGCTTTAATGGAATGACAAAGCTTCTAAATAAAGAACAACCAGCCATAATTGCACAATTATGTTCACTGGAGGTTCCCACATCGAAATCATCTATTTCTCTAGATCTCCAAAAAGTCTTGGACAATCATTCCAAGGTATTTGAGACTCCCAAAGGCCTCCCACCTATTCGTGATCATGATCATGCTATTCATTTGATTCCAAGAAGTGTTCCTCCAAACATAAGGCCTTACAAATATCCCTATGCCCAAAAGAGTGAAATTGAACATATGGTTGCAGAAATGCTAAAGTCTGGTATAATTCAACCTAGTCAAATTTCTTTCTCTGCTCCATTAGTATTGGTTCACAGGAAGGGTGGATCATGGCGCATGTGTCTAGATTATAGGGAGCTCAACAAGCTCACTATTAAAGATGAATTTCCCATTCCTGTCATTGATGAATTATTGGATGAATTGCATGGATCGATTTACTTCACCAAGTTGGATCTTCGTTCAGGATATCATCAAATCAGAATGAAGACTGAAGACACTCCCAAAACAGCATTTAGAACTAATGAGGGTCATTATGAATTTTTGGTTATTCCTTTTGGCCTTACCAGTGCACCTTCTACATTTCAAGGTTTGATGAATTCCATTTTCAAACCCTTCCTTAGAAAAATTTTGTTAGTATTTTTTGATGATATACTAATCTACACAAGTATTGGAAGGATCATGTTCAACATGTTGACAGGGTGCTCAAACTATTGAAGGAGAAACAATTATATGCAAAAAGCTTCAAATGTTTCTTTGGAGTACAATATGTGGAATATATGGATCATATTGTATCTCATGAAGGTGTTAAGGTAGACCCTAGAAAAATTAAAACCATTAAGGAATGGAAAATCCCCACATCCATAAAGCATCTACAAGGATTTCTCAGGTTGACAGGGTATTATTGCAATTTTGTTAAGAATTATGGGAGAATAGTAGCACCTCTAACAACATTATTGAAGAAAGATTCATTTTCATGGACTCCAGAAGCAACGAAGGCCTTTGAACATCTTAAAGAGGCAATGTGCCAAGCACCGATCTTAGCTACACCGGACTTCACAAAAACCTTTATTGTGGAATGTGATGCCTCAGGAAATGGAATTGGTGTTGTTTTAATGCAAGAAGAAAGACCCATTTCTTTTGAAAGTCGTCCAATCAAAGGAAAGTATTTACACAAAGCTATTTATGAGAAGGAAATGTTGGCAATACTACATGCACTTAAGAAATGGCGACCCTGCCTAATGGGAAGACACTTCAAGGTAAAAACATATCATGATAGTCTTAAATACTTTTAAAAACAAAGATTATCTTAAGAAGAGCAGCAAAAATGGGTCACAAAGATGTTGGGTTATAACTTTGAAATCATCTACAAAAAAGGGAAGCAAAATGTTGTGGCAGATGCACTCTTAAGAAAGGATGAGGATGTGGAAGCATTTCTTTGCACCATTTCTATTATCCAACCAGATTGGATAAACAAAGCAAGGGATGAATGGAAGAATGAAAAAGAAGTGTGGGAACTCATTCAAAAGTTACAACAAGATCCCAGTACATCTTATACATTTAGCTGGAAAAATGATTCGTTATGGTACAAAGATCGGGTATACCTATGGAAGAACTCCTAACTCAAACAAAAGACTCTTAGGGAATTGCACACCTCTCCCTTAGGATGGCACTCAGGATTTCTAAAAACTTACCACAGGGTTAAGAAGGAATTTTTTTGGGATGGCCTTAAATCGGATATTCAAAATTTTGTGGCGGAATGTTTGATTTGCCAACAAAATAAAGTTGAAACAATTAAGACGCCAGGTCTATTACAACCTTTATCCATTCCAAGCCAATGTTGGGAGGAGGTTTCAATGGATTATATCACAGGTTTACCCAGGTCCAAAGGAAAGAGTGTAATCATGGTGGTAATTGACAGACTTACCAAGTATGCACACTTTTGTGCATTATCTCATCCATTTCAAGCAAGTACAGTTTCTACTACATTTATGGAAACAATTCAAAAGCTACATGGAAACCCAAAGATTATTGTAAGCGACAGAGATCCCATTTTCACTGGAAATTTTTGGATAGAATTATTTTCTTGTCTTGGTACTCAGTTAGCTCATATCTCATCTTATCATCCTCAATCTAATGGGCAAACTGAGATAGTAAACAAATGTTTGGAAGGATATCTTTGTTGTTTTGTATCTGATAAACAGACACAATGGGTCAAATGTTTGCCTCTGGTTGAATGGTGGTATAACACTTCCTTCCATACTGCAACAAAAATGACCCCATTTATGGCACTTTATGGATATCATCCACCATCCATCACATCATATTTAAGAGAAAATTCTAAGGTTCAAGCAGTGGAAGATCACATCGAGCATCAACAACAAGTTCTCCAACTCTTAAAGGATAACCTCACCTTGGCACAGAATAGAATGAAACAACAGGCATATCAACATCGCAATAAAAGAAGTTTTGATGTAGGTGATTGGGTATTCCTATGGCTACAACCATATAAACAAATGTTCCTCAAGGAAGCTAAGAAGGATAATAAATTATCACCAAAGTATTATGGTCCATACAAGGTGTTGCAAAAGATAGGTACTATGGAATACAAATTGGAGTTCCCTGCAGCTTCCCAAGTGCACCCATTTTTCCATGTGTCATGCTTAAAGAAGGTTATAGGTGACAAGCTTCCAATTCAAACAATATTTCTAGAACTTGATGAGGAAGGAAAATTCATATTGGAACATGAAGCAATCAAAGAAACAAGAACTCAACAACTATGAAATCGATCAATTTCAAAGTATCTCATCAAGTGAAAGAACTTACCCATTGAAGATTCCACATGGGAGGATGAGAATTTTATGCAGAAACATCCACAATTACTTAAGCGTTGAGGACAACACTTTTTTGAAGGAGAGGGGCATGTTAGGTCCCTATAATACTAGTGATTCCCCCATTACTATTGTCATTGTATCCCTTATTGTTATTGTTGTGCCCCTATTGTCCCCATATTGTTATTATTGTGCCCCATAGAAGCCCACTATTGTTATTTTTGTGCCCATATATTATTATTATTAGGTCGTCTTTGGTTATATTGTGACCCCTTAGACTCCTATATATAGAAAGGAGGTTTTTTCATTTGTATCATCCAAGAATTGTTCATTTGTGTAATGTAAAGGAGGTTGCCCCCTTGAAGAGGCTAATTTCTAAGTCGTTGATCTATCTTTTCTATCTTTTTGTGAGCTGGTTTCATAGCATTCTCTCCTAGTTAGTGGTTCATCAACCCACAAGCTTCTAATGGTTCTTTAGCCTTCATGCAAGCAACTGCTCTCCACAATGTTTTTCACCCATGGAGGCTTTTGAAGGTTCCTCATCTCATTCACTTTTTCCAAAGCTCGATCACTATGATTTTTGATCGTTTCTTTTCTAACTCTCTTACTCTACATAAGTGTGAGAGTGGGTTCGCCCCTTTCCACTACATAGATGTGAATGAGTTCGCCCTCTTGCACACCTAGTTTTCTATGCCTTCCCATAGACCAACCGTTTGTCTCTTTGCAATCCTCCACATAGTCAAAACTACCTTGCACAACACAACCCATGCTACCTTTGATATTTTTTCCTATTCTTCCTTGTTGTTGGGGCTTAAATGACACCTGGACCTATCCTCTTCTTTTAAATTAAATTTATTACACAGCCAACCCATTTAAAACCACTCATCCAACCAAGACTGTTATTTGAAACAACCCATTCCTCACGCAATTTGGAATATGTGTCCCTTCTCTCAACCTCTAAATTAATTTCAGCTTATTTACCAAGGGAAAAATATTAACCAGGGGATCACACTGTCCTCGGTGTTCAATAACCATATACAATAAAACATGCTTTAGACCAAGAATTGTTGATTATGAAACTTTATATACACAACTTTTTACAGCATTTGCATCATATTTACATTTTCCTTACTCAACAAATAAGAAAGGATATGTTTCCCACATCTGGTTAGCCATTTCCCACATGTCTTCCTCGGGCCCAAAGTGATTTCACTGCACTTTGACTTACTCTATTTCTTGATTCTAAAGCATGAGATGCCTCTAATATAGGATGCATAGAGGTTCTGGTTAAAATGATCCCTTTGGTTCTACCTATAACATAGACCAATCAATTACATGATTAGCATCCTACACATATATTTTAAGAAATGAAAATTGACATGCACTTTAATTGATGGAGGCAAAGCCATCCTATATGCCATTGGCCCTATCCTTTCAAGAACTTCAAATGGTGCATAAAATCATGGTTTCATCTTCATATAAGACCCAAATTTCAAGAAACTCTTCTTGGGTCTAACTCGCAGGAAAACATGGTCCCCTACTTGGAACTCTTTGTGCAATCTATGTTGGTCTGTGTAGCTTTTTTTCCTGTCCCATGCCACTTTTAAATTTATTCTAATGGTTTTCATTTCCTTAAACATATCAGGCCCAATAAGGACTCTATTCACTAGATCGCTCCAGCTGATAGGAGTGTTACAACTGCTCCCATAATGTGCTTCAAATGGGTTCATTCTTAGCGACTCTTAATACACATTGTTATATCCAAATTCCATAAGTTGAAGGTACTCTTCCCACTTCTTGGGCTGGTGAATTACATACATTCTTAACATGTCTTTAATAATTTAGTTTTTTCTCTATATTTTCCAATCGATCTGAGGATGATATGTTGTTCTAAATGCTAGCTACGTTTTGAAGCCTACAAATAATTCTCTCTAAAATTTTGAAGTGAATTTTGCATCTCTATCTGAGATAATTTTCTTGGGAACTCCATGTAGTCTCACAGTCTCCTTTACGAAAACTTGAGCCACCTCATTAGCTGAATTTTTAGATTTAACAACCACAAAGTGAGCCACCATGCTCAACTTGTTGACCACTACCATGATTGCATCATGTTGTTTTGAATTTCTTGGTAACCCTATAATGAATTCCATTAAAATCACTTCCCATTTCCATTAAGGGATGCAAGTATGTTGCAATAAGCCAACTAGGTGCTTACACTTAGCCTTTACTCACTAGCACTCTATGCACTTGGAGATGAAATCCACCACCTCCCTTTTAAATAAGGCCAAAAATAACACTTCTTGATGGATATTAACATGTTTTAGTAAACTGGGTATCCAAAATCCAACTTGGCACATAAATTTTGATTTTGAATTTCATCAACCCTTTTTCTGAAAGGAAATAGTCCTTACCTTCGTTTCCTTGAGATCCTTATTGAAGCTTCTCCTATAATTGCTAATATTTTCATCTTGTTGTCCAACATCTTTTAATCTTTTCTTCAAGATCAATTCTATAGTAAATTATAGCTAATATAGGTAATTTTGATGATATATTTAACTTATTCGAGCGCCAATCTACACCCATTCCTTCCTCAGTCCCAAATTTGAAATTTGCCTCCTGCCCGAGTTGAATTGCACCATCCTTAGGGCTTATTGGCATTCTCTAATATGCATTGTGCAATCCCTAGCAGTGAACCTCACCCTTTCCAGTTGAAACCGTGCAGTGCATAGTTACTGGCCTCCTCCAGCTGCACATTGTGCAATCCCAGCTAGCAGTGGCCCTACCTAGCCACTGAAACTGTGCATTGGGCAATATTTCTCTCTATCTACCAACCAATACTATGCATTGTTAAGTTCCAATCCACAAGAAAGCCTCCTGTCAACCAGAACTATGCAATCCCTCTCTCTTGTTTCACATTATGCAATTCCAGAGCCTAGGTTGCCTCTTTGTTGCTCTTTATTGCACAATATTTTCCCTCAGTGACTATGTTGTTGCTTTAAAGTTGATTTTTGAACTGATATTTTGAGCTAACTTGTTATTGCCATGAGTGCATATCTTGCAACAGATGATATAGGTCTTGAACACATTACTCTTTCATCATTAGATAGCACCATGCCTCCCAAGAAGACAACATCATAGGAAGCCACTGAAAGCAATGTCGAGGAAGTATTTGACAGTCCCTCAATATCAGTTCCTATTTTATTAAATACAAAGTCGTATATTGAGAAGGATTCGACTATCACTTGACATACTGTCAAGGATGAATTCACTGCAACATATTTCAAAGAATATTTGTAGGATAGGCAGGTTTATATCAACATCCAATGATTAGGGTTCCACAGGGCCACTTGTAGATTCCCAGTTTTACCATGTGAAAATGTTATTAAATGGATCTTGCAAGCTCTAGTTACCAAGAGCATGTCATTGAACAATTCTAGTAGGCAACACCTTTCCTCTTACCAACCACATTACATCCACTTGATCTACAAGTTTTCAAATCATGAGCAACATCTAGATTCACAATTTTATGGAGCCTCTAGCTATCATAACACTAAGGGAGTGGTTAATTCATGGTGGAAATAACCAAAAAAATTTCACCAGACAACTAGCAATATTTACAAGACCAAGTCACTTAGAACGATGTTTCAATACTTGACAGTTTTGTGTTGCAGCAACTATGGATACAAGAATACCAAATCCTTCCAAAAGGATGGGTCTAGATTCTACATCAAATTATATCATAAGGGAAGTTTTTCAACTCGTCTCATTTAGTGGCTCAACAGTTACAGATTAAAGTGAATAAGGCGAAGAAAAGACCACAGGGAAAGCAACAAAACTTATATATGTCTACCTACTTGCTAGACTGGGTATGTGCTCATAATGAGTGGCCTAGTTTGGATTGGAAATGAACACCTAAGGAGCCCCCTATCCACATTTATTGCAAGTTGTTGGCAGAATGTAGTTATCGAGGATTCTTTGAGATACTTGTTAAGAAGTTCTTCAAGGTATTATATTAGATTATATTTGAAGAAGAGGCCCCTTGCATGTCTCATGAGGCAATGAGCTCAGTGATGGAGGTAGCGGATTGGTTTTCCTCACCATATGGTACATACCTTAAAGTGTTTGGCTATCAGAAACCATCTCATCTCTTGCCGAGGTATGTCATAGAAAAAGTAGCCATGAAAGAGGTTGCTTATCATCTTTCTACGAGTCTATCTGCAGTACTACAGAGGAAGACGGAGGAACCTTGGCCTACTTTTCCCTTGTAGGTGGGATCCTATGATATCAAGAACTTGAAGGCAATAGATGTTGAAGCTAAGAATTGGAAAGCCTCAAGTTCGGTACAATATATTTTCTTCAGTATGTTCCCAAAGGAGTTTTCAAAATACATTGTGCCACATTACATTTTGTTTGGGTGTATGGGGCCTACGCCAGGTCGGAGGAAGAAAATATTAAGAATTGTATAATGTCTCTCAATCACATGCACCAAGAAATGAGGCAGGCCCTTCCAGTGCAATTCCATAACAAAGTGTTAGCCAGGAAGCACAATAGACAAAACAATGCACCCCAATGAGCATCACGTACAAGAGTAAGGTTGGCCATAACTTACGAGAGGAGCAAAGTTTTAAGTTCAAAGTTGATCCAATCATTCTGAAAGCGACTATGGAAACATATAGAAAGAGGAAGCAATGATAAGAAAAGAGGAAGTGGGAGGAACAATGGATGCAAAAGGAAGAGAAAGAATTGAAATAACATGTGGAAATGTAGTCACAAGAAGAATAGAAGAGAAAATAAGAAGAAGAAAAACTGAAGAAAGAAGAGGAAAGGCACAAACAACTAGAAGAAGAAGAGAATCGACAAAAGCAGGATCAAGTGTTTGTAGAAGAAACTGACGAGAACATATTGGCCTGGGACATAAATGTTGAATAGGTGGAGCAAAACCAATAGGTTGAAATTATTCCCATTGCAGAAAAAATTATTGTCCCCACACAGATGGCCATCTCCCAGATGATGAGATGGAAATCTCTCCTCAAGTTGATGACATGATCATGGATATTTCCAACCTAACCTTCAATGAGCTCCTGAAAAAAATAGTATTAGAAAGGAGTTAGTTTTTCCCTAATGATTTGATCCATCTTGCTTTCATTAATATTGAAAGGGTGATTGTTACCAACACGAGAAGGAATCCACATGAAATTTCCACAACAAACTTAGCCTTTGCAGGAGATGTAAAACCAAATACAAATGTCTTGATGTCAAAATATCAGCAAATGGCTAAAGATTTGCATGTAGAAAGACAACAAGTAGAACATCTCCAAGCTAAGATCCAATGATTATATTTTGTGGGTTCTTACTTGAAAGAACTTCAAGAAACTATATATGGTCAAATCCAAGCATTGGGAGACACAATGATGCCTCTTTATGAGGAGATGGTCACCTTGCATAAGGCAATAGTGCCCCTACATGATATGCCTCCTAAGAAAAATGTACAACCAAAATAAACTTTATAAGAACCAATAGGATTTAAGATAATGATGTCATTCATGGGGGGTGGTTCACCATTTTTGGAGTAAAAAAGTAAAAAGATTAAAAAATAATAAAATAATAAAACTACTTTTTCAACTTGTATATTCAACTTATATCCCTAAGGTTTTACTCAAATTTTAAGCGGGAGTACTCGTTGGATGCAAAATTTATTTCCTCATCCAAGGAGTACCCATGTTGCATACTTTTGATGGATCTTGCTACACGAAAAAATGAGAAATACATGAAAACGCATTATCGCAATCACGTTTTTCATATATTTCTCGTTTTTCGTGTAGTAGGGTCCCTCAAAAGTATGCAACATGGTTACTCCTTGGATGGGGAATCAAATTATGCATCCAAAGAGTGTTTCCACTCAAAATTTGAGTAAACCCATAGGGAGATAAGTTGAAAATATGAGTTAAAATATATATATATATATCTTTTCTTTTTTCCCTTTAAAATTTGATGATGTAATCTAATCTTATTTTATTGTTTCCACTATTATTTTATAATTTCCTTAGGAGGCCCATTTTAGACATCAAAATTCCCCTAATGCAAAAGAGATTGTGAGAAAATGCAAAATCTATGAAATTAATTGATGCAGCAATCAACACGATCCAAGAATGGGGTGGTAAGTATAGAGATGCACATCCAGAGTTAGCTAGAAAGATGAGGCAACAAGAAAAATTGGATAACATCGAGGTCAGAATTCTTATTCAGAGTTACAGACAACTCGACAAATCTGTAGCCAACGTAGTAGCTTAATATGCATGATTGCACAATAGCTTGGATTATTTGTTTAGAAAACACAAGATCCCTTCAGTTGGACCATGTGTAGAGGCAAAGGGCAGGAATGTCATTAGGCAGGAAATCAAAGAGTTTTTGGACAATTTGAAGCAGGTCACAACCAAGGATGATTTGGGGATCATTAGACTGAATATGCAAAGGTATATAGCTGGACTTTCTAAGATTAATATGAAGCTATCGTTGTTGTGGAATGAAGTACAAAGAGGCTCCAAGATCATTTATCCAAATGCTATGGAGGCCAGAGTCAGATAACAACCTAACCTTCAAGCAAAGTTTGAGCAGATAATTGCACAATACAAGTCTTGGCATCAATATGTTACTACAAAGCTACAAGTTGAAGTTTTTGAGCTGGATATTCCTCAAACTCAAGCTTAATGCATTTAGTTCACCTTATTAGGCTTGTCTAATTAGGCTCTAGCCATTTTTGTCCTACATGGATTTTTGTCTTATTGTATTTGAATTATAATAAAGTGTAAATTTAAGTGGAATTCCAAGAGTTAAATGTGGAATATGGAGAGTCATTAGTCATAGAAAAGACAAAATAATTCCAAGAGTCATGGGGAATTTCAAAGGTCACCAAGGGAGATGAAGATTCATCTCATTTGTTATAAGTAAATCCTCATAACTCAAGCAAAGGGCTTGGAACCAAAGATTTGTAGCCTGGGCTTCTCTAGTCTAGCATAGGAAGAGTATCATTCTTTGAAGAAGCAAGTGTTGGCTTCATGTTCCATTATTGGGGCTAGTGGCATATCAATGTAATTGTATGCTCATAAATTTCAATTAATAATAAGAATCTCTCATAGCCAACATGCCTTCATGCATATGTCGTGGATGTAGTAAGACTATTCTTTATATATTTTCAATGTATGTTGTTTCATTTACACTAATTCTAATTAACTAATTCATTTGCTTTAGTATGTATCTTGTTGAATGCATGTTGTTTATGTTATCATGGTCATTGTTATCTTGTGAAATATTTTCCAAGTCAACTAACAATTCTTTGTATTGTTCATGTGTCTCTTCTAACATAGTACTATTACCTTGTTCTAAGGGGATCACTTATTTCCCTTTGATATGAATGAACATTTCATATATTACATTTGATATCTCACAAATTTCATACACTTTCTATCCCTAAATCCATGCATATGTCATCTTATGTGTTTATTGCAACCAAGGCGTATCTTTGAGACCACCGATTTGGAAACTAGTTGTATTCTAGTTGGGGCTCCTACTACAAATGGTGTGGGGTCAAATTGGGACTTCACATCAGGGAGACCCCCTTCCCTATTGTCGGCTTCCAGCACCATCAACAAGATTTTGCTGCTAGAAGGAGAGCCAAATGACAAGTTGATCCCATGAAGTATAATTTCACCTTTTTATTTTAGATGGCTTCATCCCATATCATAACCCCAACATGCTTTTCTAAAATTACAAATTTGAAACTATCCACACAGATGATTCATGACTTGTCAAATCTAATGATTGATGGCAAGGGTGAAATGACCATTCTTGAGCACACCCTCTGATTTCTTGAATTTTGTGATTATTATGAAATTAATTGTGAGGATGTTGCTTGTAGGTTGTTCATTATCACATTCGAAGGATGTGTTAAACAATGGTGTTTCAAATTACTGACTACTTCTAATCATTCTTTTGAACAATTTGTCAAGGAGCTTCACCAAGCCTTTGACATGTATGATTACGAAAGTGTTTATAAGAAGATTATTCACCTGAGAAAGAAATATGATGAATCCATTGAAGATTTTCATGATTTCTTTATTCATTTATGTTATGAGTTTTTAGAGGATGACATATATTGGAATTTCATGAAAGAGAAATTTCAGTATCTTGTTCAGATATCTTTGAAGCTTCCTGAATCCAAATCCCTTTTAAGTCTTCAAAAAATTATTGATCGTGGAGCTCTCAAAATTCCAAAAAAAGAAACTGATTTTTCATGTAACTCTTCATCTTCTTCCAATTCTTCATCAAATCAAGAAACTCTCTGCATCCAAGTAAAGGTTGGAGAGCTTGGAGATCAATTTGTCGATCCAACCCCATCTTCTCCTTCCCCTCATATTCAAGATCTAAACTCAAATCTCAATCGTGAATTTGATTAAATCGATGATATTATTTCTTCTCCTCCATTAGTTATTTCCTTTGAATCTCTTCATTCTGATTCACTGAGTCAACCGGTTTTATTGGCTTTTTTTGAATCCCATGAGGGTCAATTCCAGGATGGATTTAATGGAGATCAATATTTTCAAGATATATTTATAATGACTATGTTTGGGATTCTGATTATGAATAAGAATCTGCTATTGAAGATGGTTCCTCACTTGATCTTTCCATTTTCTCATCTTTTACACATTGTCCTGACATGGTCGTGGATTCTGTCACACCTATCACATCTGTAGATGATTTTAGAGTGAAATAAAATAAGAAGGAATCTACTTTTCAAAATATATCTCATTCCTCATCTTGTGAATATGAAGAAGCAAAGTATGCAACTTCATGTTTTCAACCAATCCCTCTTTTGGATTCAAACCATGAGGATTCCCTTTGCTTGAATGAGAAACCAAATTTTGATCATGACTTTCTAAATGTATTCACTAATTCATCTACATATGAATTTGTATCTTGAAATATCGATCTCTCCAAGCCACGGATTTTTGATAATGTACCTTCAGATATTTTAGAACCATGTCAAGATGTCAAGACACTTTAGCCTATGTTGATGGTTATGTCAGGATCTCGTGATTTTGATGAGTGTTCTAAACATGATCAGACCAACACTCTTTCACATGAAAATATTCATGAATTCACTCCACGTATTGAAAATGAATCTATCCTTTAGATTTATGATCCTTCATCTAGTTATCATGATTCGATTGTTGAATGGTTGGAGTAATCTTACCTGGTAAGCTCGATGAATAGGTATAAGCTTTTATCTTTTCTGATGTTTTCCAAGATTGAAAGTTGCAATGGATGTTTTGATATGAAATCTTGGCGTGATGTGTATCATAACTTAGCAGCAGAATGTTTAGTGCATGCTTTCTTGTCATACTTTTATGCTGGTGTTTAGTTCCTTCGAGTTTCAGAGCATGTCATGAATTATATGTATTTCCTCACATGTTATTTGATGATATTTCTTGTTGCTTATTCCCAAGTCAGTACAGGTCAGGAATTACTTTATTGGTTGCATTGGAAATTTCATTTCATGTAAGCCTAACTAGTCTTTCATTAGGATTAGGCTTATGTGAGTCTAGTTTGTTTATTTTCTTTGTTATTCTTTTTTTTCATCTCGCGCTTTTATTTCACAATAATCCTTGCATGAAAGTGGTGTTTTGTTTCTGAATGAGCATGGAAAAGTTTTAAAGGACATTGTACAACTATTAATGCTTGGTTAGCTATTTGTTCCCCTTTTTTTCATGGGCCTTATATCTTTTAGTCTATGATTATTAGACATAAAATATGTTTTTTATCAAAGAAAACCTTAGTGAATATATGATGCTCGAATATATAAATAGGATCTTCTTCTTTCAATCAGCTTTCTATGTTTAATCGGTTTTTAACTTGTCAACTCAGTTGAGTAGAGAAAGGAGAGGAGTAAACTTAAGTGAGTGGACTATTTTTTAGAGGTGTATATATCCTTCTCTAAAGGAGAAACCTCTTCTGCTCTCAATAACTCAAAATCCCTCTTCCACCCTAATAAAATAATAATTACCTAAGCACGGTTCTATTAAAAAATAAATAAAAGGTGAAAGAAGTGAAATTCGCTTCATATGCAAAGAGGTGAAGCAAGCAACTTCGTCGTGATACTCACCAAGCTTACTAGCAGAGAAGAAATACTTGTGTTCTTGAAGTGACATTGTTGAGGTACTATCCAAGCCTATTGGCAGTGGAGTAACACCAATTTGACATTGCTTTCACTCGTTGTATAAATTCCTTGTAGATTCAAACTGCTTATATAATATACTAAAAGAAAAGACTTGAATCTACTCTACTCATCAGCAAAAACAATTAATCAATCGCAAAATCACAACATAAACATGAGAAGATTCAGTCACATATGCTCAGAGATTTTTCTAAGGTGAAATCTTTCTTCTCAAAACCCCTTCCTACCTATATTGTATTAGATCAGAAAAATAGAGAAGAAATACAATGTTTGTTCAACCTGAACAATCTCTGCACAAGTATAATCTATCTCACTACCTCACAAGCTGACTTTATCCAGTACTTATCCAATTATACTGCCTACCAAGCTATTATTTCCTTTCATTGTTTCTCAAGGAATTAGCCCTCTATTAATTAGGGAAATCCCCATCCCGAATTTCACAATCCCTATAGGCCCTTCTTTGACTGCATGCACCACCTGTACAACTCAGAAAATTATACAATTGATAGTACACTGCCCTTGAAATCCAATCTCAACTCGGTAACTAAAATTTCATGAATGCATGAGTTGATTATGGCTGATTTATCAATTAACTGGTTGAACACATCAAGTTTCATCTCACTGGTAGACCTCCTACTAGTTCCTCCAATAGTTGGAACTAGTTTTATTGGCATTAACTCAATTTAACTGAATTAAACTATTACAACTCAAATTAGACTCAACCTAGGTTCCTAAAATTTAGGCACCACTCTACATGAGTCAATTTAGGCCATAAAATCGAATTAATTGAACCAACTAAGTGAAATTAAATTAGTTAACTCATTCTTGTTGTCTTGTGATGTGGAATTACAATTTTCTCCTAATTTAATTCAAGGGAAAATTAAATCAGGATTTCCTTGTTGCCATTTTCAACACTCCCTCTCAACAAGAAATGGATTATCAGATACACCAATCACATCTCTATGGAACTTGAAATTTCCTCTTGATAATGCCTTCGTCAAAATATATGCATCTTGTTTGTCTGTAGGAATGTACTCCAACACCATGATTCGCCTATGCACACAATCTCATAGATGGTGATAACAAATGTCGATATGCTTGGATTGATCATGAAAAATTGAATTTTTAGAGAGTTTGACTGTCACAGTAAATCACGGTGGGATCCATCATCTGACCAAATAATCCAACAAGAATTTTCCTCATTCTAGCTTCACAAGCTACTTGACTAGTAGCCATGTACTCTGCTTCTACTAAACTGAGTGCAACGAAACTTTTCTTCCTTTTGTACCAAGCAAATGTTTCTGACCCAATACTTAAGATGCCTCATGATGTGTTCTTCATGTTTGATGGACTACTTGCCCAATCTGCATATGTGAAACCTTGCATCTTCACTCCCTTTGTTAGCTTGTACCAAAGACCATACTAAATAGTGCCTCTGAGGTATCTCAACACATGTTTGGTCACCCTTCCAATATAGTTTCGTTGGCTTAACCATTGCTTAACTAAGTTGTTTAACTACATAACCCATGTTTGGTCATGTGTTCACAAAATACATAAGTGAACCCACAAGCTACCTGTAGATGGTAGCCTCCACTACTTCACTTGAAGTAGCATCTTCCTTCCTTTAATTCCCTACTAGAGGAGTCTCCATGGGTTTTCTTCTATCCATGTGGAACTTCTTCAATATGTCATTAGCATACTTACTCTGAGAGACAAACAACTCCCCATCTCCTTGCCATACTTCCATATCAAGGAAATAATGCATGAGCCCCAGGTCCTTCATCTCTAATTCTCTTGCAATATCCTCTTTGTAAGACTTGATCATATTCTCATCATCGGTTAGAATTAAATCATCAACATATAATACTATAATCAATAATTTACCTTAAACCACAATACGGTAAAGGTTTACATCTGCTTCACTTTTGGTGAAGTCCAACCTCGTGAAATAGTTGTTGATCCTAGTGTACCAAGCACAGGGTGCTTGTTCCAATCCATGCAGAGCTTGCTTGATTCTGCACACATGCAACTCTTTGTAGAAGGTCTCAAATCCTTCTGGCTACTCAATGTACACCTCCTCCTCAATCACTCCATTGAGGAATGTTGTCGTCACCTCTATTTGATGTATCTTCCATCCCATCTGCACTGCAGGTGCTAGAACTGATCTAATAAAAGAGTACCTTGCTACTAGAGGAAAGGTTTCCTCATACTCAATTCCTTCCACCTAAGAGAACTCCTTGGCCACAAATATGGGCTTGTGTTTCTCGATGCTTTTGTATGCTTCTTTCTTCACCTTGTAGATCCACCTTGAACCTACCACTAATTTTTTCTTTGGTCTTGGGACAACTTCCTAAAAAAAAATCTGATTATGGAATCATATTCCTCTACCATGAAATCAACCCATACTAGCTTCTGCACTGCTTCCTTGAATGAGGATGGTTCTATCTCAACTAGCTCACTCATCAGAACCATGTACACAGTGTACCAATCTGGTGACCTCCTTTGCCTGCGTTGTGATGTGGCTACTCCCACATTATCTCTAGCATCATGCAATAATCGGTCAACTTCCCTAGTGTGCTTCCTTCCATCTTTGGATGTCTCTGCATGAGTGCATTCTTCCACTCTTTTTTCCTATTCTTGTGGTTTATCCACAACATCTTGAGATTCTTCCTTTGGAGCTAAAAGCTCCTCATCTACATGTAACTGAATCTCCCTCTCAAGGGAACATCTCATGGCCTTATCGTCATCGAACTTTACATCTCTACGAAAAAATTTCATCTTGTGATATGGAAGGTACACTTGATAGTTGTGAGGTGTATCAATGTACCCCAAAAATATGCCCAACTCAGTTGTTGGCTCTAGATTTTTCCTTGCATCCTTGGAAACATGACAGTAAACTAATGAACCAAAGATCCTAAAATGTGACACATCTGGTTTCTTCCCTGAAAAAGATTCTTCTGGTGTACTCATCCCAAGAATCCGATGAGGACTCCTATTTAGTACATATACTATTGCGTTGCATGGTTCAACCCACAAGTGTAACGGTAGGCCCTAATCATGCAACATTTCTCATAAAACTCTCACAATACTTTTGTTCTTCCTCTCATCCACCCAATTCTGTTGTGGGTTATGGGGTGCTATTAACTCTTGTCGAATGCCTTCTATTGCACAGAAGTTCCTGAACTCATTCGACACATATTCACCATCATTATTGCTCTTAAGAGCCTTCACTTTCTTGCTAGTGTCTTTCTCAACAAGTGCTTTAAATTCTCAAAATTTGGAGAATGTCTAGACTTTCTTCTACATGAAGAAAATTTAGCACTTGCGTGAGAAATTATCTACACATATAACATAATACTTGTGCTTGGCCATGGAGGTTTTCGAGAAATGTCCACACATATCTGAGTGAACTCTTTCAAGGACTACTTGCACTCTATTGTCCTTATCATGAAAGGTGGCTTTGGTGTACTTCCCCATTGTACACCCTTTTCATGTATCTCACTACTCTAGTGCACCCTTGGGAAGTCCTGTAAAAATATGTTGCATGATCTTCAAGGCTCTCAGGGTGCAACTGGCCACGTCTCCTATTCCATAAGTCATCGATGTCTTAGCTCTACACCTTCTATGCTTTCTTCCTCATAGAAGCACAATCTTCTACATCCAATTTGTAGAGTTTCTTCACCAGAACCCCAATCCGCTTCACTTTTCCCATCACGATATGTCTATGGAAAGCCTTTCCTTTCATAAATATCACATTATAGCCATGGTCTTCCAACATAGAAACTGAAACTCCTTCAGACCCAGAACATACACAACATCTTTTAATGTGAGAGGAGAACCATACTCCCTCTGAAAATTAATTGTACTAATGTCGGTTGCGCTATACCTTCCATCATCTCCCATCTCAATGTGCATAAGGATGTCCTTCTCCTCGAAGTCACTAAAAATTTATTTGTTTCTCGTCATATGGAATGAGGCTCCACTATCCAGACACCACACACTAACCATCACCAATGTCACCATGCATGCAATGAGTGTGAAATCCAACTCGAATTGTGAAGCTAGAGCTTCACCAGCCACTCCTCCTGAGGGATTCTTATCAACCTTCTTGTGCGGACACTTCATGGAATAGTGTCCCAGGTCATGACAGTGAAATCATTTGATATTTGACAAGCCTTTCTTCTTGCCTGTATGACCAGAATCTCCTCTGGAATTGGATTTCTTCCCTTTCCCTTTCTTTTCCTTTCTAACCAAGGCACAATTGTCCTCATCATCATGCTTGGACGAGGTACAATCTTTGTGTTCTGCCTTATCTCTTCTTTCACCAAGTTAGACCGCAATCACTCTTAATTTGGTAGCTTCTCCCTCCCATTTACTGAATCCTAGTAGTTGTGTTAGATCTTGGGAAGGCCTAGAAGTGTTAGGCTTACCATATCATCTTCAACAACTGCAATACCAACACTCCCAAATTCATCCCGACAATGGGTGAACCTACTTAGGTATTGTGGTATTGTATCACCCTTCTCCATCTTCATCTTCCAAATATTGTTCTTTAGTGCCAGATTCTTGTGGTCACTGTTGTTCTGAAACAAGTCTATCAAGGCTTTCCACATTGCATATGAGGTATCCTTCACGTGGAAATTCGAGAAAATATGATCTTGAAGTCCTTCTAGTATGATCCTCCTCGCCTTTGCCACACATTTCTTCCACTCTTCTAGATCTTGAGCATCATTTGTTGGAGGCTTAGGAATATCATTTTCTATGAATTCCTCCAACCCGTTGTCTTCCAACACTGACTCCATCCTGTCCTTCCAAGAAATATAATTCGAGGTAACCCTCAAGGGCATACTCGAGTCTCAATACATAGAATGACATCCTGCTGGCTTTGAAGAATGATACTGCAAATTCAATTCACCTACAAATACAATCTTGAATTCTTCTCTTCTATTATGATTCATGCTCTCATACCCTGTAGAAATTCCTTGTAGATTCAAACTACTTATGTAATATATTAAAACAAAAGACTTGAATCTACTCTACTCACCAGCTGAAACAATTAATCGATCATCAAATCACAACATAAACATGAGACAAGATTAAATCACATATAATCAGAGATTTACCTAAGCGAAAATATTGCCACAAAAAACCCCTTCCTATCTATATTGCATTATATCATAAAAATAGAGAAGAAATACAATGCTTGTTCACCCTGAGAAATCTCTACACAATTATAATCTATCTCAATGCCTCACAAGCTGACTATGGCCAATACTTATCCAATTATGTTGCATGCCAAGCTCCTATTTCCTTGTGTTGTTTCTCAAGGAATTAGCCCCCTATTAATTAGGGAAATACCCATCCTGAATTGCACAATCCCTATAGGCCCTTCTCTGGCTGCATGCACCACCTGTACAACTCATAAATTATACAATTGATAGTACACTACCCTTGAACCCCAATCTCAACTAGGTAACTCGAATTTCATGCATGCATGAGTTAATTATGGCTGATTTATCAGTTAATTGGTTGAACACATGAAGTTGCACCCCACTACTAGACCTCCTACTAGTTCCTCCAACATTTGGAGCTAGTTTAACTTACATTAATTTAGCTTAACTAAATTAAACTATTACAACTCAAATTAAACTCAACCTAGGCTCCTAAAATTTAGGAACCACAATACATGACTCAAGTTAGGCCCTCAACTCAAAGTAACTAAACCAACTAAGTGAAATTAACTTAGCTAACTCATTCGTGTTGTCTTGTGATGTGGAATTACAATTTTCTCCTAATTTAATTCAAGGGGAAATTAAATCAGGATTTTCTTATTTCCATTTTTAACACTCACATATCTATATAATCCTTACTCCTTATCGAAACAAAAAAGGTTTTCTTTCTTGTGCAAGTGTTTGGCCGAAAAAGAGAATGAGAAAAATTATATATTTAAGTTAGACTAAGTAACAAAGCTATGGTGATCAATGGAATGAACAATACTTCTCGAAGAGCTAGACTTGGTTTTAAAGTTAAACCCATACAGAGAAGTTGAAGTTCTATTAGTGTGTCGCCCAAGTGTTGTAGTTATTATAACCCCCCTCCAAAATTTTGCCTACACTTTGATTTCGGAGCCTACCTCTATCTACAAGAAATGGCTTTCCATTGTGAATTGTTCCTCTTCATTGCTTTAACTTATCTTTCCATAGGTATAATGTGTGTGTTGTTTGATTTATCATGATATTGACCAAGTCTTGTCTACATCAATTGCACAACTTCTTACGACAAGCAAAACCTCTCTCCAACACAAACTAATTCTTGTCCTGTTCTAGCACTGAGTGTTGGTCTTTCCTCTGGGAACTGCGTAATATTTTGTCACTGGAAACTGCACAATTCCTTGAGGAACTGAATTTCACAATCCTATGAGATAGGAAGTCATTGAGAAAGAAAACTACGCAACCACCCACTATGGAGAAAAACTATGCAATCTATTGTGTTAGTGAACTGCGCAATCTGTTGTCACTGGGAATTGTGTAGTCCTTTCTTCCAATGAACTACGTAGTATTTTGGATTAACCAATTATGCATCCATAGAAAATCGGGATTTCTCATTCCTTTCTAATGGTGTGGTACAAGTTTATATTTTAAGATCTAAGGACAAGTGTCACTTTCTCCTTGATTTTAGGCATGTGCATCTAAACCCTAACCCTAATCCTGTGAGAGTAAATCTATATAATAGAGGCTTGTAGAGATCATTTTTACATCTGACATTGGAGCTCTAGCCATTCTCATGAGTTCAAGGAGCATTGGATTTGGTTTGCAGTGCTTTTTTGGGTAAGTTTCTCAAGTGTCGCTTTTTGTTGTTTTTCTTGTTGCTTTTGTCATTTTTGCATTTGCAAGCTTCACTTTGCCCATTTCTTCTTGTAATTGTTAGTTTTTCAGTCATTTGAATTATTCTTACAAGTGTCGCATCACTTTCTTGTATTTTCACTTACTATTTATTACTTCTTCTGGATCTATTTATGCATGCATGTTCTTCCTTTTGTATTATTTTTCTGGGAAATGTTAATGATCTATTTAACTAATTCCAAGACTGATCTACAGTTATTCCTTCCTCAGTCCTAGATTCAAAGTTTGCCTTGCGCTTGAGTTGAACTACACCGTCCTTACGGATTTTTGGCCTTCTCTTTTTGCGCATTTCACAATCCTTGTACTGGGGGTTTGCCCCCCTCTACGGGATCTAGGGCAGCGCCTTGGGAATTTTTTTTTTTGGAGCCTATATTAGGTGGGCGAACCTACCTATGGTTTTGTTCATGGTTTTCGCAAAAGGTTTTGGGCGCGATGGTTTTCGGTCCATGGTATTTTGTAGATCCGGTCAAGGGAACTACTGTTATGTCCTAATCCAAGTTTAATGGATTGGGGTTTATGGATGCTTTGGCATGTATATATATGTATTGTAACATTGAAAGGAACATAATGAAAAATCAATTTGGTAGTCCTGGTTTTGGGATCCAGGGGAAAATTTCTGTGTATATTTGTTTTATCTGTTATGATCTCGCCTTTGTTTATTTTTCTGTTTTTAGAATTCATATGCAGGTAATTTTTGTATGGGGATAAAACCTACAAGCGGCAAGCCTCACCCTTTCCAATTAAACTTGAACAATATGTAGTCAATGTCCTCCTCTAGCTACGCATTGCGCAATCCCAACCAATAGTGACCCTACCTGGCCACTGAAACTACATACTATGTAATCTTTCTCTCTATCTGCCAGCTGAAACTACACATTGCACGATTATATACCACAAGCCAACCTCCTATCAATGAGAACTATGTAATCCCACTCTCTTGTTGTGCATTGCGTAATTCTAGAGCCTATTTTGCCTCTTTTCTACTCAGTATTGCATAATATTTTCCCTCAGTGACTATGGTGCTACTTTAAAGTTGATTGTTTAACTCATCCTTTGAGCTAGCTTGTTATTTCCATGACTGAATTTCTTGCAACATGTAATGCAGATCTTGAACACATTACTCTTTCATCATCAAATAGCACCATGCCTCCCAAGAAGAAAACATCATAGGATGCCACTGAAAGCAATGTCGAGGAAGCCATTGACAGTCCCTCAATATTAGTTCCTATTTTGTCAAATACACAGTTGTATATTAAGAAAGATTCCACTATCACTTGGCATACCATCAAGGATGCATTCACTGCAACATATTTCAAAGAATACTTTCAAGATAGGCAAGTTTACATCAATATCCAATGATCAGGGTTCCATGGGGCTGCTTGCAGATTCCCAATTTTACCATGTGCAAATGTTATTAAATGGATCTTGCAAGCTCTAGCTACCAAGAGCATATCATTGAACAATTCTAGTGCACATACACTTTCCTCTTACTGACCACATGACATCCGCTTAATCTACGAGTTGTTGAAGCCTGAGCAACATCTAAATTCAAAGTTTTATGGAGCCTCAAACTATATTAACACTAAGAGAGTGGTTAAGTCATGGTGGAAAGAACCAAAAAAATTTAACCAGACACCTTGCAATACTTACAAGACCAATTCACTTTGAACGATGTTTCAGTACTTGATAGTTTTGTGTTGCTGAGTTTACGAATACAAGAATACTGAATCCTTCCTAGAAGGATGGGTCTACATGCTACATTAGATTGTATCAGAAGGGAATATTTCCAATTGGTCTCATCTAGTGGTTCAACAATTATAGATTAATGTGAATAAGGAGAAGAACAGAACACAAGGAAAGTGATAACAATTCTACATGTCTACCTACTTGCTAGATGGGGTATGTGCTCATAACGAGTTCCTTGGTTTGGATTGGATATGGACACCTAAGGATCCCCCTATCCACAATTATTGCAAGCTATTAGCGTAATGTAGTTACCAAGGATTCTTTGAGAGACTTTTTGATCAGTTCTTCAAGGTCTTATAGGATATGATATTTGAAGAAGAGGTCCTCTGCATGTCTCGTGAGGCAATGAGATTAGTGTTGGAGGTAGTGGATCGGTTTTCCTCACCAAATGGTACATAACTCAGAGTGTTTGGATATCAAAAACCATCTCATCTCTTGTCGAGGTATGCCACAGAAAAAGTATTCATTCAAGAGGTGGCCTGTCATCTTGCCATAGGCCTATTTATGGTACTACAAAGGAAGAAGAAGGAACCATGGCCCACTTTTCCCTTGTAGGTGGGATCTTATGAGATCAAGAACTTGAAGGGAGAAGATGTTGAAGCTAAAGAATTGGAAAGCCTAAAGTTTAGTACAATAGATTTTCATCAATATGATACCAAAGGAGTTTGCAAAAGACATTGTGCCAAGTTGTATTTTTTTTGGCCATATGGGACCTATGCTAGGTTGGAGGAAGAAAATATTAAGAATTTCTATAATTCTTCTTAGTCACATACACCATCCAAAAAGGTAGACCCTTCCAGTGAAATTCCAGAACAAAGTGTTACACAAGAAGCACAATAGCAAAAAGAGTGCACCCTAGTAAGCATCAAGTACAAGAGGAAGGTTGTCCATAACTCAGGAGAGGAGCAGAGCCATAAGTTCAAAGTTGATCCAATCATTCCGAAAGAAGCTATGGAAGTAGAGAGGAATAATAAGCAACAAGAAGTGGAGAGGAAGTGGGAGGAAGAGTAGGAAAGGAAATAACAAGAGGAAATTCAAGCACAACAAGAACTGAAGAAAAAAGAAGAAGAAGAAAGACTGAAGCAAGAAGAGGATGAAAGGCAGAAACAACTAGAAGAACAAGAGAATCATGAAAAGCGGGATCAAGAATTTGTAGAAGAAATTGAGGAGAAGATATTCACCTATGACATAAATTTTGAAAAAGTGGATTATAACCAGGAGGTTGACATCATGCCCATTGTAGAAAAAATTACCAGTCAACCTTCAAATCCCCACATAAATGGCCACTTCCTAGGTGATGACACAAAAATATATCTTCAAGATGATGACATGATCATGGATATTTCTAGCCAGACCTTTAATGAGCTCTAGAACAAAATAGTATAGGAAAGCAAGAATTTGTTCCCTAATGATTGGGTCCATCCTTCTTTCATCAATATTGAAGGGGTGATTGTTATCAACACCAGAAGGAATTCACAGACAATTTCCGCAAAAAACTCAACTTTTGCAGGAGATGCAAAAGAAAATACATATTTCTTGATGTCAAAAAATCGACAAATGGCTAAACATATGAATGTTGCAAGACCTCAAGTAGAAAATCTCGAAGCTGAGATCCAACAGTTGTCTTCCATGGGTTCTTACTTGAAAGAACTTCAAACAACTATATATGGTGAAATCCAGGCATTGGGAGACACAATGAGGTTACTTTATGAGGAGATGATCACCTTGCATAAGGTAGTAGTTCCCCTACATGATATGCAAAAGAGATCGCAAGAAAATGAAAAATCTCTTAAAGTAATCCATGCAACCATTAGCACAATCCAAGAATGGGTTGGTAAGTACAGAGACGCACCTGCAAAGTTGGCTAGAAAGACAAGGCAAGAAGAATAATTTGATAAGATTAAGGTCAAAATGCTCATTTAGAGTAACGAACAACTCGACACTTTTGTAGGCAACACAATAGATTCCTATGAACAGTTGTATAATAGCTTGGATTATTTGGTTAGAACACACAAGATCCCTTCAATTGGACCATATACAAAGGAAAAGGGAAGGAACTTAATTTGGTAGGAAATCAAATAGTTTTTGGAAAGTTTGAAGGAGGGCACAACCAAGGATGATTTAGAGATAAATAGTTATAATATGCATAGGTATATAGCTAGACTTGTTAAGGTTAATATGAATCTATTCTTGTTGTGGAATAAAGTACAGATAGGCTCCAAGATCATTTATCCAGATGATATAGAGGCCAGACTCATATATCAACCTAACCTTCCCGCAAAGTTTGAGGAGATAATTGCACAATACAAAGCTTGGCATCAATATGTTACTACAGAGTTACAAGTTGAAGTTGTTGAGTTGTAGTTTCCCCAAACTCAAGCTTAATGCATTTAGTTTGTCTTATTAGGTTCTAGCCCTTTTTATCCTACATGGATTTTTGTCTTATTGTATTTGAAATATAATAAAGTGTAAATGTAAGTGGAAGTCCAAGAGTTAAATGTGGAATATGAATAGTCATTGGCCATAGAAAAGACAAAATAATTACAAGAGTCGTGGGGAATTTCAAATATCACCAAGGGAGATGAAGAGTCATCTCGTCTATTATAAATATACCCTCATAACTCAAGAAAATGGCTTGGAACCAGAGATTTGGAGCCTTGGATTCTCTAATATAGCATATGAAGAGTATCATTCTTTGGAAAAGCAAGTGTTGGCTTCATGTTCCACTATTGGGGCTAGCGTCATATCAATGTAATTGAATGCTCAAAATTTTCATTTAATAATAAGAAGCTCTCATAGTTGGCATACCTTCATGCATATCTCATGGATGTAGTAAGACTATTCTTTATATATTTCCAATGTATGTTCTTTCATTTACGCTAATGCTAATGAAGTAATTCATTTAATTTGGTATGTATCTTGTTGAATGTGTGTTGTTTATGTTATCACGATCTTTTTTATCTTGTGAACTATTTTGAAGGTTAACTAACGATTCTTTGTATTGCTCATGTGTCTCTAATAAGATAGTATTATTACTTTATTTTAAGGGGATAACTTATTACCCTTTGATGTGATTAAACCTTTCATACATTACATTTGATATCTCACAATTCTCATACACTTGCTATCAACAAAGCCATGCATATGTCATCTTATGTGTTTATTGAAGCTAAGGCATATATTTGAGACCACTGATTTGGAAACCGACCATATTTTGGCTGGGACTCCTACTCCAAACTATGTGGGGTATAATTGGGACTTCACATTAGGGATACCCCCTTCCATGTTGTCAGTTTCCAAAACTGTCAACAAGATTTTGGTGCTAGAAGGAGGGTCAGATGACAATTTTAGCCCATGAAGTCTAATTTCACCTTTTTATCTTGGATGGATTCTTCCCATATCATAACACGTTTCTAAAGTGACTAATTTGAAATTTCCCACACAGATAATTCATGACTTGTCAAATCTAAAATTTGATGGCGAGGGTGAAAAAACCATTCTTGAGCATACCCTCCACTTTATTGAATTTTGTGAATATTATGAAATTAATTGTGAGGATGTTGTTTGTAGGTTGTTTGTTCTCACATTCAAAGGACATGTTAAACAATGATGTTTCACATTACCAACTGCTTCTATTTATTCTTTCCAACAACTTGTCAAGGAGCTTCACGAAGCCTTTTACAGGTATGATTACAAAAGTTTTTATAAGAAGATTATTCACCTAGGAAATAAATATGATGAATCCATTGAATATTTTCATGATCGCTTTATTCATTTCTATTATGAGTTTTCAGAGGATGACATAGATTGGAATTTCATGAAAGAGAAATTTTAGTATCTTGTTCATATTTATTTGAAGTCACTTGAACCCAAATCCCTTTTAAGTCTTCCAATAGTTCTTGGTCATGGAGCTCTCAAAATTCCAAAAGAAGAAACTAATTTTTCATGTGACTCTTTGTCTTCTTCCAATTCTTCACCAAATCAAGCATATCTATGCATCCAAGTCAAGGTTGGAGAACTTGAAGATCAATTTTCCAATCCAACCCCATCTTCTCCTTCCCCTAATATTCAATATCTAAACTCAAACATCAATGGTGAATTTGATTTAATCGATGATATTTTTTCTTCTCGTCCATTAGTTATTTCCTCTTAATCTCTTCATTTTGATTCACTGAGTCAATATGTTATATTAGCTTCTATTGAATCCCATGAAGGTCAAGTCCACAATGGAGTTAATGGAGATCATGAGTTTCAATATATTTTTCATAATGATTTGTTTGGGATTTTGATTATGAACAAGAATTTGATATTGAAGATGATTCCTCACTTAATCTTTCCATTTTATCATCTTTTACACGTTGTCTTGACATGGTCAGTGATTTTATCGCACCTGTCACATCTATAGATGATTTTAGAGTGAAAGAAGATAAGGAGAAATCTACTCTTCATTATCTAAATCATTCCTCATATTGTGAATATGAAGAAGTATATCATGTAGCTTCAAGTTTTCAATCAATCCCTCTTTTGGTTTCAAACCATGAGGATTTCCTTTGCTTGAATGAGAAACCAAATTTTGATCATGACTTTTTTAATGTATTCAATCATTCATCTACTGATGATTGTGTATCTTCAACTATTGATCTCTCCAAGCCACCATTTTTTGATGATGTACCTTTAGATATTTTACAACCATGTCGAGATGTTGAGACACTTCAGCCTATCTTGATGGTTATGTCAAGGTATTGTGATTTTGATAAGTGTTCTAAACATGATCATGCCAACACTCTTTCAAGGGAAAATCTTCATGAATTCACTTCACATATTGAAAATGAATCTATCCTTTAGCTTTATGATCCTTCATCCATTTATCACGATCCCATTGTTGAATGATTAGAGGAATATTACTTGGCAATCTCGATGGCTAGGAATAGGCTTTTATCTTCTTTTTTCTATGTTTGCCAAGATTGAAATTTGGAATGGATGTTTTGATATGAAAGCTTGTCACGATGTGTATCATAACTTAGCAGTGGAATGTTTAGTGCATGATTTCTTGTCATACTTTTCTATTGGTGTTTTGTGCCTTTGAGTTTCAGAGCATGTTGTGATTTATATTTTTTTCCTCATGATTGATTTTATGACCTTTCTTGTTTCTTATTCCCTCGCGGTTACATGTCAGGAATTACTTTGTTGGTTGCATTGGAAATTTCATTTCATGTGAGCCTAACCTGTCTTTCGTTAGGAGTAGGTTTAGGTTAGTATAGTTTGTGTATTTGCTTTGTTGTTATTTTTTTCATCTTGTGCTTTTCTTTCACAATAAGCCTTGCATGAAAGTGGTGTTTTGGTTATGAATAAGCATGGAAAAGTTTGAAAGGAAATTGTACAACTATTAAAGCTTGGTTAGTTGTTTATTCCCTTCTTTGCATGGGCCTTGTATATTTTAGTCTATGATGCTTAGAAACAAAAATATGCTCTTTCTCTAAGAAAACCTTAGTGAATATATGATACTCGAATCTATTAATAAGATCTTCTTCTTTCAATCAACTTTCTATGTTTAATCAGTTTAACTTGTCAAATCGATCAATTAGAGAAAGGAGAGGAGGAAACTTAAGTGAGTGGACTATTTTTTAGAGGTGTATATATTATTCTTTGAAGGATAAAACTCTTCTACTCTCAATAATTCGGGATTCCTCTTCCACCACAATAAAATAATAAGTGCCTAAGCAAAATTATATAAATAAATAAATAAAGGGGGAAAGAAAAGAAAGGGTTCCTGCACAGAGAGGTGAAGCAAGAAAATTTGTTAAGGTACTATCATGGATCACTGGCCACAAAGCAATGCTTGTGTTCCTAAAATGACTTCGTTAGGATACTATTTGGGCTTGCTAGTAGCGATGCAACACCAGAGATGAAAACTAAGACTTTGACATTATTTTCACTGGCATATATATATACACCTCTTGATCAAAATAATATAAGGTTGACTTTCTTTTGTAAGTGTTTGGTCGATTAAGAGAATGAAGAAAACTATAAATTTAATTTGGGCGAAGTAAGGAAGATATGGTGACCAATAGAATGAACAATACTTCTTAAAGAGCTAGACTTAGTTTTAAAGTTATACCCATACATCAAAGTTGGAGTTATACTAGTGCGTCACCAAGTGTTGTAGCTACTACAACCCTTGTCCAAAAATGTTCCTGCGATTCGATTTTGGAACCTACCTCTATCTATAAGAATTGGATTTCCATTGTCAACTGTTCCTCTTGATTTCTTTGACTTATCTTTCCATAGGTATCGCTTGTGTGTTGTCTTAGTTGAGTTATCATGATGATTACCAAGTCTTGTCAACAATAGTTGCACAACTTCTTAAGAAAAGCAAACCCTCTCTCCAACACAAGCTAAATATTGTCCTGGTCTAGCATTGATTGTTGGTCTTTCCTATAAGAACTGTGGAATATTCTGTCACTGAAAACTGCACAATTCCATGAGGAAATGAACCACGCAATCTTGTGAGATAGGCATTCATTGAGAAACCAAACTATGCAATCACCCAGTGTGGAGGAAAACTGCTCAGTCCACTATGCCAGTGAACTACGCAATCTGTTGTCACTAAGAATTGCATCCTTTTTGCTAGTCAGCTACGAGGTCTTCCAGATTAGCCATTTATCCATCCCTATAAAATATGGTTTGATCATTCCTTTCTAATGGTGTGGCACAAGTTTCTATTTTAAAATTTAAGGACAAGTGTCACTTTCTCCTTGACTTCAGGCATGTGCACCAAAAACCCTAACCCTAATCCTGTGAGAGTAAATATATATAATAAAGGCTTGTAGAGTTCAATTTCACATCTGACATTGGATCTATATCCATTCTCATGAGTTCAAGGAGCTTTGGATTCAATTTGCAATGCTTCTTCGGGTAAGCTTCTCAAGTGTATATTTTTGTTGCTTTTTCCATCGCTTTTGTCATTTTTGTGTTTGCAAGTGTTTCTTGGCCCATTTATTCTTGTATTTGTTGGAATTTTAGTTGTTTGAGTTATTTTTACAAGTGTCACATCGCTTTATTGTCTTTTTTCCTACCAGTAGTTACTTTTGATGGATCTATTTATGCATGCATGTTCTTCCTTTTGTATTATCTTTTCTAGGCATTACTAATGATTGATTTAACTAATTCCAAGACTGATCTACACTCGTTCCTTCCTCAATCCTAGATTCAAGGTTTTCCTCTCTCATGAGATGAACTGCGCCATCCTTAGGGCTTACTGACCTTCTCTACTACGCATTGTGCAATCCCTAGTAGAAAGCCTCACCCTTCCTAGTTTAAATTTCACAATATGTAGTTATTGGCCTCCTCCAGCTACGCATTGTGCAATCCCAGCCAGCAATGGCCTTTCCTAGGCACTGAAACTACATTGCATAATCTTTATCCCTCGCAGCTAGTTGAGACCACAAATTACATAGTTTCAGTCCACAAGCCAATCTCTTGTCAACCATAATTGTGCAATCCCTCTCTCTTTCTATGCATTACACAATTCCAAAGCCCAGTCTACCTCTTTGTTGCTCATTATAACAAAATGTTTTCGCTCTGTGACTGTGTTGTTGCTTTAAAGTTGATTCTTGAACTAATATTGTGAGCTAACTTGTTTTCACCATGAGTGCATCTCTTGCAACAGGTACTGTAGGTATTTAAATCATTACTCTTTCATCATCAGATAGCACCAATCCTCCCAATAAGACAGCATCAAAGGAGGCCACCGAAAGCAGTGTCAAGGAAGTCACCAAGGAAGGAAAGTTCTTAAGTGGATAAGTTCCTTGTCAACACCTAGTGGTTCATTAGCTCCCCAAGAACCTATGTGCTTCTCTCCTAGCAATTGGTTCATCAATGTACAAGCTTCAAGTGGTTCTTCAGCCTCCAACAAGCCACTTCTCTCCACAATGTTTTTCACCCAGTAAGCCTCTTTGAAGGTTCCTCAATTGGTTCGCTTTTTCTAGAGCTCAATCACTATGAGTTTTGATCCTTTCTTTGCTAACTCCCTTGAGTGGGTTATCCTCTTTCCATTGTACATACATGAATGAGTTCTTCATCTTACAGACTTGTTTTTCGTGCCTACCCACACACCAACTGTTTGTCTCTTTCCAATCCTCCACGCAACCAAAATTGTCTTGGACAACACAACCCATGCTTCCTTTAATATTTTGTCCTCTTCTTTCTTCTTTTTGAGGATTGAAGGACACCTAGACTTGTCCTCTTCTTTTCAGTTAAATTTATTGCACATTCAACCTATTTAAAACCACTAAGCTAACCAAGACTATTATTTAAAACAACCCATTCCTCAAACAATAACCCTCCTTAAGGAATCTAGAATATGTGTCCCTTCTCTCAGCCTTCAAATTAATTTAAAATTCTTTACAAAGGGAAAAATATTAACTAGGGGAATGTGACAACACTCTACCTCAAGAAATTATACCCTTATGAGTTTCCATAGAATGCATAATTTGTTGTTTCTTTCCACATCATGTAGGTATACTTGCATTCTTCATCATATCGTTGATTGTCTTCTTGCACCTTTTAGATGGATCCATCACCCACACTGTACATTGGTTATGCCGATGGTGCGATTCATTATTCATAGAATCTAGCCTTAGAAGCCCAGGCCATATTTACCCCTTTACATTCCTTAGTCCACTTCAGTGGTGTTTACATCAGATCTACCACTAATAATCAAACCGAATATGATGTTGTGATAGGTATGTTAGTCGAAGCCCTTGATCATCACATTTGTCACTTTCATGTTTGTCTCAATTCCCAACTTCTCATCATGCAATTTTTTAGTGTTTATCATGTGCATAACCCTGGCCTTTTTAGAAAACATATGTGATTTAAGATTTTGGTATGATTATTTGAATACACTTCATTCAATCATGTTCCTAGAGTCCAAAATAACTATGTAGATACCATTGCAAACAACATTCTATATTAAAATTTATCACATACATCCATAAGAAGATAACTAATCCATAACAAATGGAAATGAATAAAAACATTCATAATCATATTATCTATCATAAACATCCATACACGTGTTTGGAATCCATTATTCTAAATACATCCAACATGTTCATAGCACGCTATAATCATATGTACAAAAATTTTGGGGCACCATTGCCCCCTACCCCTAATCATCCTCTGATGGATGGTCTCATTCCAAAGTTGCTACATCACCAACAGACAGGTCCTTGATAGCCTAACTAGCCATGGATCCTCGCCTTGTAATGGGCCACCACTCAAAGGGTAAAATCGTGCATGCATTTGTGTAATAGTCCTCCAACTTGTGCCACCCACACTATGTGACATCGATCAGCACTATGTCAAACCTCCTCTAGAGATCCTCCAAAAAATCGACGGTCTCTCTTCTCCCTTAAGATGAGAATGCTCTGTGACCCTTAGGCCCATGTGTCATTGGTCATGCTACATGTCCCTCCCACCTCATCAGTGTAATATCTACATGTCATAGGTATGCATGTCAGTACCACATACATAAAAATTCTAACCTATGATACTCAAAACATAACCATCATATCACATACCATATTGGCCCCATGCTCATCCTAGAGGCAGTGGTAACTTTGAATCACCTTGAAAGTCCATCCCTTAGTATGGGTAATCCTCTATTTACAATGGGAGTGAGTCCTAATGTGTAAAAAACTAGGGTCAGAAAAATCTCTTGGCCACTCCTCCTCCTCACCATAAAAGTTTCCCCCAACATGGCATTCTAGGCTCCTATGGTCCCCCATCTCAGATATGGATATGGGGAAAAAGTGTAGGAATCTTCGTGAAGAAGAACAAGCATAACATTGTATTGAAGGAATAATTTCTTATTTCCCTTCAATAAGAAGTTAGTTGGTGCTTCAATGTCATCACCAACATCTATTCACACCCATAGTAGGTGCTCACGAGCACACTCTCCACTAGGATCATTTTCCCTACAAATACCTTGCGAAGAGCATGGATACCCAAAATCTGGATCACTGCTACCATTATAGCTTGTGTCTCTAGTCTCTCTATGTCATTCAATTGGATGGTCGACTCACTCAATCGAGCACCTGATACATAGTGTCAATATATGAACTCATCCACATGCCTCTCATGAGGTAATATTGTATGCACCTCTCCTACCATCCCCATGGATGGTAATCCTGTCAAAATATAAAGATCTTCGATGGTTATAGGAATATGGTAGTCCTGAATCACAAATTCCTCAAGCTTCAAATCTCATTAACTCAATATCCTGGTTTACAATGGCTCACCAAACCTAATTAGTGGGTTCTCAAAGAACATGAGTAACCCATATGGGGTAATATCCCCTTTCATTATGTAGGTTTTAACCCTATACAAAAATTAACTACATACGAATTCTAAAAACAGAAAATAAACAATGGTAAGAACATAAAACATAAAACAAAAATACACGGAGATTTCCCCTAGATCCCAAAACTGGGACTACCAGACTGATTTTTCATTATTTTCATTTCAATGTTACAATACATATATATACATGCCGAAGCATTCATAAATACCCTAGGTTAGAACATAATCGTAGTTCCCTTAACCGAATCTAAAAAATACCATGGGCAGCAAACCATCATGTCCAAAACCATTTGAAAAACCCATGCACAAAACCATAAGTAGGTATGCCCACCTAATATAGGGTCCAAAAAAAAAAAATCCCTGGGCACAGCCCCGGACCCTGGACAGGGGGCCTACCACCCCCCTCAAAACCCACCAACAGGGGGGTTGCGCTCCCCTATTGCGCCCAGCGCAATGAACAAGGGGGGCTCTCCCCCCCGGCGCATGCGACTAGTCATGGAAATAATATAACACACACCCAACACATTGCTTGGTTCCCCCACACCTAAGTATGAAGTTCCTCAAATTCCCATTCTCACCATATCACCTTCAACTCTACCATGCTTGCACAAAGCCATCAATTTGTCAGCATCATATACTCATATAGTCACCATAACAAATCCTAGACATGAGGCTTTCTAAAGGGCCATTACCCCACTCATACCCTAGACCCTTTGTCTCAGGAACACAACACAATTGTTTCCCTCAAGGCTATGTTCCGTATTGCATTGTAGCCCCCAATAATTGTGGTCCTATCACAAGAAAGGCCTAATTAGTGAGTTGGTGCAAAAAAATTGAGTTGGGGTCCCCCAAGGACCAAAAACACTCTAATATAGAAAAATAAACCATTGAAAATGATATGTAGGGATAGGCCATCTACCTTAAAGTCGCAAATCAAAATTCCTACGACTGCTTTTTCCACTATGAGTTTGCCAAGATTTTGGGCCTTCTTCTCCTCTCCAAGTTCTTCACAAGTCAATGCACAAATGATTTGAAATTGGAGGGAAAATGTCTTATATAGGAAAAATACACCCTTTTTTGCTTGCCTATTACAGGCTCATCCTACCTCTATTTGATGAACCATCGACACCATTGGAAAGCTCTTTCCATGCTTTAAAATGGCTCTCTCTTCATTTTTATTGATTTAATACTTCACCCACAATCTATTTTTCCACGATGTGTTAATTCCCATTTGGTTTAAATTTATTTTATTCATATTTGTCTCTTGTACTCTAACACCACCTTATCTTTTCACTTGTTGGCTCATGTGTCGATTTTCATCATGATTAACCACTTTCTACTCATGTTTATAGGGTCTCCTTTAGACCCATTCCCTATGGCATTTCACATAATAGTTACATCACTTTGTTCATTCCCATTTTCCTATCATTCAGTGGATATAACCTTATGGACCCCCACACTCTAATAAGTGGATCAACCCATCCATATTTTATATTTTCCACTTAATGAGTGTTAGAGCCTTCCTCGCATGGGTACTCCAACACCATTATCCATTTTCATTTTGGTGCCCATGGTGTTCAATCTCCTTCACATTGGGAGTATAGTTTGTCTTCATACAAGAGCCAACATCATTTTCATTCTTCATGATGACAATCTATGTCCCCCTAGACTCTCTTCCTCTTAAAAACTCTTGGTTTACCCCAATAGGGCCTTGTACCACTTATAATTGGTTCGGTTAGTGGAAGCATCATTAAGTCACCCTTGTTTAGAGCATCATAGATGAATCACGATTATGCCCCATGGAGTTTGTTCATACCCATAGTGAGTCTTGTTACAATATGTCAACCCCTCTATGTGTCATACCCATGTTGTATTGTTGAGGTTTAACCTCCAGATATCCTAATATGTCTTTAAAAATCTTATGTATAAGTAATTAACCATCCCCTATGGAACTTTTTTAGTCACTTCCAAGTCAACCTTGCATGTTATGCTATGACAAGGGAAGTCGTGATCCCACCCATCAAACTGCTTTATTTCCCTCCTTTAGTGGCAGCCTTTGTCAATCACATTACATTATATTCCTTGTGCCTTTGTTGAGGACTCATCATTGCCTTAGCTTTGGCGGGCCCTCCTCTATTGACTTCAATACATCTATTCTAGGCGAGTGGCCTAGAGGAAAGTGTACCTTGGATCCAGTTTCTTCATTTTTAGGTGCCTCAGATCAAGCAAAGAGAGCCATAATTTCTCTTTGATTTGGTTGTTTATTATGTGCTCGACTCCAAGTCATTATCACACGAGAATCACACACTTGATGACCTATTGCTTCAGTAGATTTTACCAGTATTCCCTAGTCATGTGTGAGATGTTCCTAGACATTAGGAGTGGGTTTCCCTTAAGGTATCCCCCCACATGCCCGACCTCCAATATTTCACAATCCATCCTCAGATGCAATTCAAGTGACTTGCATGGTTTCTTCCATTTGCAAAGCCCACCACATGAGCCCCCCTTGATTTGGATCATTGAGATCTTCAAAGCCCTTTCCTGATTATCAGGGATTCTCTAGTTGTGGTCTCCACCTGTCATCAACATGGAGGCATTTGATCATATGTACCCAACTCAACAACAATTATGATATCAATCTTGGCCCTTTTGTTCTAGGCACATGTATATGGGACTATGTATTTCATATATATTTTTCTAGCCTATCGATGCCAACATATTATATACTATATATTTTTTCCTTAAAACCACTTTATTGGGCACATCATTATTCTTTGTACTCAGTTGTGTCGATGGGTATGGGTAAGCCTACCCTACCTTATTGAGATCATGTACACCCACTTGGAGACTCTTGATTGATGAGTGGTATCGCCTACTCCTCATGTGGTTAATCTCCTAGCAGTAGCGACTCTATGTTTACCTCTACATGACTGCCTCTTGTGTCTAGTGAAAGGGAATCTACAATGTATTTCAGTCATGTGATGTGCTCCTAACACTCATACATTGGAGGGCAGTCTGCTATCACCTAGCCATAATTCACTAGGTTGATCGAAATACACCATGTAGTATGGGTTTTACACATCAAAACTCACTTTCACCTTAGGAAGCGTAAGGAACCACTTTTCCTAAGTTATTTCCATTTAATTAATTTACCCATATAAGAATAACCCATGAATTCATCAATTTTATGTTATTCTCATATTTTTATCCATTAAAATGTAAATAATTAAAAACATGTGACCCACATTTTTCATTTCCACAGGCACAATTCAATAAATCACTTATTTATTGATTATTCATTAATCCTCTAAACATTATCGTACGAATAATTTATTAAATCGTTATTTAATAATGGTGTATTCTAACTTATAGACGAAATAACCTTTTCCACTAGAATTCACCAAAATCTGATAATACAATTTCAAGATATTTTGTCGTTTAAAATTCATTTTTGAATGAATAAATGGATCTAGTACCCTTGAAAACCTCCATTTTTGAATGAATAAATGGATCTAGTATCCTTGAAAACCTCCAAAGCACTTGAATTATGTAGATTAAACAATTTAAACTCAAGTTTTTAAAAATCATCAAATTTTGATTAAAAATAACCAGAAAAAATGGTCGTGAAAAAGGTTATTTCGTGTTAGACTACATCTTTAATAATTATGTTTACCTCATTTCACCTAGAAAATAATTTAATAAACTCATTTCTTTATTAATTACTTTTTATTTATTTTACCCATTTTTATTAATTAACTCAATTAATCATTATTTTTTTAGTTAGTTATCTAAATGAAGGTTATTAACAATTTCTTTGACCTTTTCCTCTCACAAATAATAATGAAATACCAAAAGTGGTGAGATATTGATTTGGTCCAAGAAATATTTTATTATTTGACCATATCAAATTTAACCCAACATTTTATTATAGATAAAGATTGAGAGAACTTTTCTGATGAAACTATGTGGAGGATTTTATATCCTATCCAACATATCGGGTGGACTCTCTAGCCATCGTAAGGGGTTTGAGGATTGAGTGACAACAAACGAGCATTGTGTATTCATTTATAGAAGAAAGTTTCATAATTATTCATTAAATAATAATATTAAAATAATATACTGGTCATTAAAAATATTATTAAAATAATAAATAGTCGTTCAAAATAATAAATAAATTAGAAGAATAGGGGGAAAAGAATTAAAAAGAAATTGAGGATTATATTAGGATTAATTAATTAGTTGTTAAGAGTCAATTCAAGAGAATTGAAAAATTAATTAAAAGGAATGCTAGCTAAATACACAAAAAAAAAGCTATTAAAAGAAACTGGTTAAGCCCCTAGTTTTAAATAATTAATTAATTAATTAATTAGAAGGTAGAGAATTAAGTGGAACATGAGGATAATAAAAGGATTAAATTAATTGTTAATTGTCTAGTCAAGAGATTTAAACAATTGATAACTTAATTAAAGGGATGTGAATTAAAAGTAAATTGAGGTTAATATTAATAATAAAAAATAGGACATGAGAAATTTAGATAGCAATAATTAATTAACAAGAGAGAAAATAAAAATTACCCAAGGAAAATTAATCAATTCACTGAAGCCTAAAAATGAAGGTTGATAAGCAGAGATAGAGAGATCACTATAAAAGTTAAAGGTTAATTTTTTTTATATTGGATTAAAAATAAATTGAATAAATGGTTAAATAATTTTAACTAAAGATTATTAAATAAAGGAAAGGGGGGCAAAAAGGAGAAGATAAAGGTAAAGAGACAAGAAAATGGGGGGGCGAGGGAGCGGGGAAAGCGTATATTAATGAGTTAGATGGTGGATAACAAGAATGCCTTAATTTATAGCCATCGTCTCAATTAAAGTTTTCAAGGTGCTTCTATATTCCAAGGGCCTCCCTAATGATTCTCAAATTGTAAAAAGGAATAAAGGTAAGAATTTTGGTTTGATAAAAGTAGAGTAGATGCTTTGAATTAAAAGAGTGCTCAACAATGGAAAACTTCAAAAGTCGAAGATGATTGGTGTCAGCAATATGTTCTTTAATTCGAGCTTTGAAGGGACGCCCAGTCTCACCAATGTGTGATTTTCCACATGAACATGGGATTTGGTAAACCCCTGAATTCAACATGGGGACAAACTTATCTTTGGCTAACTTGAACATCCACTTCAAATTTTTATGAGGTTTAAAAATGGTCTTAACGTTCTTCTTTAGTAAAAATTTTTCTATAGTGTCAATAGTCCCTTTTATGTAAGGGATAGTAACTTGACCCTAAGGAGGAGATGAAGGAGGGCTAATGGATTTGAATTTAGAGATGATGGTTTATTGATCTAAGAAGAGGAATGACCATTAGCTCTAAAGGCTTGGAATAGGTGGGCTTTCTCAAAAGGAAGGAATTGGGAAGCATAAATTTTAAGGGCATGGGAGATAAGGGTTTTAAGAATGCCAAATTTTTGGGATAGGTGGTGGTGAGAATGGGCATGAAGATAATTGTGGAAACATACACTGTCTCGTAAATAGAGATGTCTTGTCCACTCATTTTACCCTTACCATTATCATCATTGAACCTATGCTTCTCTATCATTCGAGTATTCTCCATTAGAGTCTCACCATATACCACTTCGTTCTCTGCATAATTTTGAAAGAAAGGGCCATTAGAGCCATAGAAAGAAGATGCAAAAGAACCCTCCCAATGAGGAGGATATTGTGAGCCACATTTGTGTAACTTCTCCCTAGGTGATTTATGTTTATTAATAAAAATATTGTTCATTAGATATAGAAGTGTAGTAATTTTATTATGTTTTTAGATTTTGTATTTTGTTGCACATTTTCTGTTATGTTCTTTTAAGTACACACATTTTTTATTCAAGCATAGTCGTTATTACAGCTTCTAGGGTTTTAACCCTCACTTTGTTGTTAACCTACTAGAACCACAAGAGGAAAATATTTACTGCTAACTCTTACCCAAGAGATCGACTAACAATTGGCTTGAAATGACATTAAATAATTTTTAAATGATTTTCAAGTGAGGAGGAAGTCCAATGTTTCCCTCATTAGGTTCACCGTTCACTTGGTTGGCCATTTGACTCTAATGTCCACTTGAAGGTGGATGACTTCATGACTTGGGCTTTATCTTACTTGTTTTGATGAGTTAAGGCTTGATTTCTTCACTTTAATGTTTGGTCATGGTCCTTGAGGCTTGAGACATCATTCTTTCACACATTTGTACCTCCACATCACTTAAGTGACTTGCCACATCAACCTTTTAACCCCCTTGACTATCGCAAAAGAAGTCAATCCTCTTTTGAAGATAAGATAAGGATTGAAAAGGCACTTTGAAGAAGGAATTTTTGATGTTTTAATTTGGAGATGACTTGGATGGCATAGGAGAGTGCGATGGACCTTTTTCCTTGACTTGGAGAATGTGATATGTGTCTTAGGAAGCACAAAATGCATTGTGAGTTGTGAGGCTAAAACGTAAAATGATGAAAAAAATGAACCATGGCCAAAGATGTGCATACATAAGATAAAATGGTCCACATAAGACATAAAATAAATGTGGTAGACATGAGTATTTCCACCCTTACATAGTTCAATCACTTTTACAGGGAAATAATCATTAAGTGAGTAACTAAGGGCTCCTTAAATCATGTGTCCAAATAGATACCCTCAAAGTAAAGAGTTACCACTCACTAAGTGGTAGTCACTACATAGACCCGAAGACAATAAAGATGGGGACTAGAAAAATGGGACATGACTAATTCAGTTAAGAGTTTTAAGATACCACATAGCAAACTCTTATACATATCATATTACAATGCCTTATAAGAAAAAAATTGTACACTTTTAGACTTCTAATGGTTTTTACTCTAGCAAAAAGAATTACACTATAAAAAATCTACCGTGTAAAAAATAATTAATCCTTATATTCGTACCCATTAAACATTAATAAATCAATTTATTCATTTTAATATACAAAATAATATTAATTAAAAATAAAAATAAAAATACACCATACTTATTTATCAATTTTAAAATGTTTGGATTAAAAATATTATTATGAAAGCTTCTCGTTTTCATTCCATCATGGTTTTTTAATCCAGTATATTCTTTATCATGTTTAATTCTAAGTTTATAGGTGACTACTTTGTGCTTTGAAATTTTTATGTAGGCTGATATTTGTAGATGGTGAAATATTCATTTGCACTCACTCATCTCATTTAAGGATATACCAAATTTTATGTGGGAAGGAAGTAAAAGTTATTAAACATTAAAGTTTGTTTTCATTTAAGCGGTTTATTTAATTGATATTAATTAATTAATTATTTTGAAGAGGAATATAACTAACATGTTTTTAAAGTGGAAAATAAAATATTAAAAATAATATTGATATATCAAAAAATATTTTAAATAATCAAAGATGTTGTTGATATATTAAAGAAGAATATTGATGCTAAGCCTAATTTTGAGCTTTCATTTAATATCTCATAGTGTTTAGTTAATTTTTTAAGGCATTTCTTTGAAATCTAAATTTCGGGAAATAAATCCTTTCATAATCCAATTTACACTTTATATATGAATTTGTTTTCCAAATTGCCAAAGGAGTCTACTTTGGAAACTCATATCAGGCAGTCGGGACCTCTTGCTGCAGAACAGAGGAGTATATGAGCAACTGGGAATGGGGTTTCCAATTGTTTTAACACCTATTATTATGCCTGCCCATCTCCTAAAAGCAATGGAATTTCACTGCATCTGCGTGCTCATTCTTGGTGTGGTCAAATTATTGTATTTCTACGCGTGGCCCTGGTCACATTGATTGTGCTCGTTCTGTCAAATATTGAATTATTTCAACTTCTTGTCAACTAAATTGGTAGAAGTTTATAGTTTATAAAGTTTTGTATCGATTCAGCTGACTACACGATTCTGAGTTCGAATTTTGTTGTCTTGTTTCCTGATTGCAGAGAAATTTATAATAGACATATTAAGTCTGGTCAACTTAATATGGGAGTGTGATCTTGTTAAAATTGACCATTCTAACAGTTCCCCCGTGAAGAAGAGAAACTCCAAGATTGAATTAAGATGAAACATTGAGAAATTGTTTTTGCGCAAATGACAATAGATACTTTTATGAATTTGTTGTTGTGAGATTTGTTAGTTAAATAGTTTTCTATTATGGCTGTAAAATGGATTGGTGGTTCTTAAACTGGAAGCCACAGTATCAAGAACATCAATTCTTGTGTGTTAGGAAGGTCAAGTTGTCTAATCAATTTTTGAACACATTCAATATCCAAACCCCCATCCTAGCAACTGAAGGATAGTCGAAAGCTAAATATCCGACAAATGGTGGTTGGACCATGGGATTGTTCATTCCTTGATAGATTTTATCGCAAAAGCCCCGACAAACCGAGATATCAATATTGTTGATCTTGTAAAGTTCATCAATGATGGTAGCGGAGGTTACGTTTTAAATGGAGGTCAAGTGACATGTGGTGGTGAAGAAAGAGCAATGTTTACAAAATTTTAGAGTGGATGTCAGCGTTGATGAAGACAAGTCAAACAGAAATCATTCTTGTTGTTGTAAAGTGTGTTTTTCAATGTTTGTCATGCAAGCATTAAGGGAGGGGCTTGGAAATAATAATGCTTTCATGGCTTCCATGTTGAGTTTGGAATTGGTTTGAGATTCATAGGAGGTAGTTGAGAGATTTTCTCAACTAGTACTTGGATCTAAGTTCAACTATATAATTGTATTGTAAATGAATGCCAGAGTGTAATAGAGAATATTATTTTGTGTGTTATCTTTACACCATGCCTGCTCCTCCAATTTCTAAATCACAATATCCACGTAATATTTTTAGTAATAGTCAAGGTTATGATTTATTTGAAAAGCATCCTTTTTGCTTTCGATTGGGTTTCCTTTTGGTTTTTATTTATGGTAATGAACTCTTATTGTTTATTATGTTATTTTTACTACATATTTTTAAATTAATAATAATTGTGTCGAAAACGCATTCAACATTCTACAACCCAGAGCGATGTGTGATTTTGTCCATACTCAATGTAAAGTTGACAAGTGCCCTTTAAAAAAATCTCTAAATAAAAAAACAATGACCACTATAATAAAAAGAGAAATGATTATACACATTTGGTTAGTTTTAATCAAAATCATTTAAAAACATCAATAATCTCATTCTCATTATGCTCAATTGGTTCTTTGTAATATTTGGTTCATTGCTAATATTATAATCCAATATGAAAGACATGTAGTAAAAAAAATTCACTTTCACTCTTAGAGTTATAAATAAAATATTTTGATGTTTATGTTAAATAATATAATTTTATATCAATTTACATCAATAAAAAAGTAAAAAAACAAATCTTCTATTTCTCTTATAAATATTTCAATATAGAACTTAAATAGGTATTTGAATATCCATATTAATTAATATATTTCAATATAAACTATATATATAGGTAGGGAGAGAAAGTATCTATATAGAGGGGATTAACTCTCTTGATGTGTAATTTGTTTTTCAATTTTTGTGTTTAAAAAAAACTTACATATAAGAAATTTAATCCATTAAGCAATAGAAATCACATGAGAGAAATTTTTGGGCCACCTGTTTCGAAACAACAAAAAAAGAATTGGCGGACCGTTTTGAACCAACAAGTGTGGTTATCATTAGGACACCATGGCAAAGGCTTAAATAGAGAGCAATGTAGAGACATAGTTTCAAGTAAAAGCTATATTGGAACAATAACATTTAATTAGGACACCATGGCAAAGGCTTAAATAGAGAGCAATGTAGAGACATAGTTTCAAGTAAAAGCTATATTTGAACAATAACATTTAAATTATGATATTAATTTATTAATATATTAAAAACAAATATTATTAATTAACGCCTATATATTAAATGGCTAGTTTTTGAAAAATAAAATTTTAAATAATGATATTAATTTATTAAAAATATTAATAAGTAATGGCTATATTAAATAGCAATTTTTGAAAAATAATATTTAAATAATGATATTAGTTTATTAAAAAATATTAATAAATAAAAACTATATTAAATAGCTAATTTTTGAAATAATTTATTAAAACCAAATATTTCAAATACACTTTCCTTCTATAATTCTTTGACTCTCTTATCTCGAAACATTCTAAAATTTATCCAGAAAACTATTAACTTCTTCCTATATCACTTGTTGATCTCTATTGCAGTCCAACATAATCCTAGGCATAGTTAACTATTGTTTTGTGGTGTTTGTAACGTGTGAAATTCAAATAAAGAAGAGTATAAAAGTGATAAACCTGGAAAAGAGGTTATATAAATTCATATAGGGTAGATTCATTGTGGCACAGAAGCCTTCAAAAATGAGTTGGTGACACGTAATAACATCCACACACAAATTGAGTTATGTTGTGGTGTTCGTAACGTGCGAAATTATGTAAAGAGGAGTATAAAAGTGATAAATCCCGAAAAGAGGATATATAAATTAGAGTATGAGGAGGTATTTTCCCCTACCGTGGTAGTGTTATTGTGGTCGATTATTTCTTGGTCACTTAGAAGTTAGTTTGTATTCGATATATTGATCTCTCACGTGAGATATTATATTTCCAAGTATAGATTTATTAAAAATTTTATGTGCAAATTTATTGAAAGTGTAAAATGTAATGTATAATTTTTTATTAATTAAATTGTATTTTTGAATGATATATATAGTTTATATAAAATCAAATAAATTTTTACTCATAAAAATTTATTTTTTCATAATAAATACATTTTATCAAATCAAATTAAAATGGTTTTTTATTATTAATATATTTTTAAATATATATTTATATAAATATAAAATTGATATTTACAAAAATTAGTTAATATAGGTTTTCAAATAATTTGTTTAAGTATTTTTGAAAAGTATAAGGTTTATACATCTTATACATATTTTTTTACTTACACATTCTCTGATATTAAACTATAGAATGAATCTCTCCACTCAACTAATAAAAATCCAAATAAAATATTTAAAAAAACTTCAAAAATCTCAAACAAACATTTAATACAGAATTTATTAAATATAAAAAGGTATTATTGAGAAGGTTTGAATTCTTCAACATATCATAAATATTAGAGTAAGTTTGGCTTGCATAGTATTGAAAATGAATTCGGAAGCTTGATTTATGATGTATATAAAGCAAGGAGTTATCGGAGTTGAAACCAGAATAAAAAGTTTTGGTGCGGGGATTTTTCTTTTTTATTAACCTTCGTTTTTAGGCGTAGTTGTAAATGTGGCTAAATATGGTGAAAAAGTCATTTTACAAGCAAAACGAACTGGGATTCTCCTACAACTTAGTGGGTCATTCAAATTTTCTATAATCCTTAGACTTTGGGAGATGAGAGTAAGCCCATTAATAATTAGCATACGTACTTTGAATGATAAAGGAGCACATTGTTTGAAAAAGCATACGTACTTTGAATGATAAAGGAGCACATTGTTTGATTTTTCAATGGTTAGTGGATCATTCAAGTTTTCTGTAATCCTTAAACTTTGGGAGATTGAGGGTTCAAGCCCATTAATCTCTATCAATCTCTATCATAGGTACTTTGAATGTCATTATAGAGCACATAGTTTGATTTCTCAAGTCATCAACACTGGCAAGGTATCAATTTGGCAACAAGAAGTATAAAGTTAATAAACCTCAAATAAAACCTAAATTGGAATTTGAATAATTATTATAGTTATTTTGAATGTTACATGGTTTGGTTTTTTAAGTTATTAAGAATGACAAGGTATTAGGTATTTTGTATGTGATATGGTTTGATTTTTTAAGTCATTAAGAATGATAAGGTATTAGGTATCTTGTATGTCACATGGTTTGATTTTTTAAGTCATTAAGAATGACAAGGTATTAGGTATCTTCTTCTTTTTTCTTTTTCTTTTCTTATTTTTTCTTTTCCTTTTTTTCTTTTTTCTTTTTTCTTTTTTCTTTTTTCTTTTTTCTTTTTTCTTTTTTCTTTTTTCTTTTTTCTTTTTGCTTTTTTCTTTTTTCTTTTCTTCTTCTTCTTTTTCTTTTTCTTTCTTTCTTCTTCTTCTTCTTTTTTTTTTTTTTGGGTGGTTCACGACATCCGCAGTCACCGGGTGGCCACGTCCACGGAAATATTTGAGCTTGATCAATGGCGGCTACGTCCACGGAAATATTTGAGCTTGATACCCTTGTGGCTTGATCAATGGCGGCTACGTCCACGGAAATATTTGAGCTTGATACCCTTGTGGCCACAGAAATATTTGAGCTTGATACCCTTGTGGCTTGATCAATGGCGGCTATGTCCACGGAAATATTTGAGCTTGATACCCTTGTGGCCATGGAAATATCTAAGATTGATCAAGGAGCTTGATCAATGGCGGCTACATCCACGGAAATATTTGAGCTTGATACCCTTGTGGCTTGATCAATGGCGGCTACGTCCACGGAAATATTTGAGCTTGATACCCTTGTGGCCATGGAAATATCTAAGCTTGATCAAGGGTATGAAGCATCGCGACCAATAGCTAGACCTAATTCCAAGGGCTTCGGGGAGAATTGACCCTGTGACCTCCCAAACGGCGAAGCACTTATTTGACCAGTTGAGCTAACCCTTAAGGCTCAAAGTATTAGATATCTTATATGTCACATGATTTGATTTTTTAAATCATTAAGAATGACAAGGTATCAATTGGGTAAACAATATAAAAGATAAACCTTTGAATTAGAATCAGATTAAAAGTTTTAGGCTAGTATCAATGGCGTAAATAATATAAAGGTAATAAACCTTTGGATTGAAATTAAATCTAATTAAAAGTTTTAGGGTATCAATGGGGTAACCAGTATAAAAGTAATAAACCTTAAATATGGTTGAAATTTAATTAACAATTTATTTGTCTAATCTAATTAAAAGTTTTACCAAATTATTTGTGATACATCAATAATGACAAGGTACCATATGAGTGATGAGTATAAAAATAATAAACCTCAAAACCCATTTGGGAGTCGTTAACAATGACAAGTTACCATTTGAATGATGGGTATAAAGGTAATGAACCTAAAAAAGTAAGGGAATTTAATAGAGAATTGTTTATCTAGCCTAATTAAGAGTTCCACCGGACAATTTTCATAGAGGGGTAAGTTCGGATAAAATATTTCTCAAGTCATCATTTATATTCAAAAGCTCTACATGTTTATAGGTTATATTCATTTGGGATTTGTACTTCTGCGTTAGGATATAATATTAATGGCAATTATTATATCTTTATTTCTAAATTGTAATTGCAATTGTTATATCTTTATTTCCAAATTGGGGCATGATGGTAGTTTTTTCTTAATGAAAGGTTGTCGTGTGTGGTTAGGAGATGCTTGGTGGGACAAGAGATTTATTTTTATGTGAGTATGATTAAGTGGATGATTGCTGAAGTCTATAAAAATTATATATTTTATTTTTTAGATTTAAATCTATATATTTTTGGAAAGAAATATATATTATTAACCACTAAATTCAACTCATAAATAAATGATTAATTATTATTTAAAATCTAATTATTATTTATAATTAAAAAAATTATAAATATACACATGAATATATTTTATTATTAATCTATAAAAACAAGTATATTTTGCCTTTTCTGGTTTTGAATCTTTGATCTCTTAATCTTTGATTTCTTAAAAAACATATATTTTGCCTTTTCTGGTTTTGAATCTTTGATCTCTTAAAAAAAACGTATTCTTGCTCTTACTATTAACCTCATTCAATACATTATTGAATTAAAAAATATATTTGAGATATCTCAATGTCTCTCCCTATAATTCTCTCTCACACAGATAAAAATATTTCAATCTCTCTCGCTATGATTCCCTTTCAAAATCAGTGAACTTCAATCTCTCTCACTATAATTCTCTTACACAAAGATGAAATATTTCAATCTCTCTCACGATAATTCCCTTCCAAAATCAGTTAACCGCAACTTACCTAATCTGCCATGTTTAAAATTAAATTTTTTTTATTAATATGTTATATTTTAATACTTGCTAGCAAGTGAAATAGACTGATCAGAATGGCAGCTTACATTTTTTAATTTGAAGAATTGCCAATTGCTTAGTTCTGACTCTAAACTAACAAATGAATTCAGATACTTTCTCAGAATGGTAACTTACATTTTTTAATTTGAAGAATTGCCAATTGCTTAGTTCTGACTCTAAACTAACAAATGAATTCACATACTTTCTTTAAGATTGCAATTGATTGTAACTTCCCTTCATCTTTTCATTAAGAAAGCTGAAGTTCTGTTTTTCATTGGTGTTGTCCGTGAAAGGAATCTCACATAATTGATGATCAGATTTTATTGCAGGGAGACTTGATATTGAGAGAGTAGTGAGATCTACAGATATGTCATATTTCTTCCAAATTATTGGAGTTTGCTTTCTACAGAACCAGAGACCTCTTAACCACAGCAGTGGAGCACTGTTTTAGACAATAACAGCTTTTCCCACATCACACGGTTAACAAACAAGTGCTCAGTAAGAATACAAATAATCCCAAATTCAGCATCTCTAATGCTGCTTCTCTCTGTTGAAAGCCAAAAGCCAGATCAGATCTCAGACAGAGCCATCGCTATATAACACTACTGTTAAATTCTAACCCCCTTCCCCCAACAAATTTATTCTTGTCAAGGTCAAATAATTCTACAGTAGTCCTGCCATAGCTTCTTTCCTCCTAAAAAAAATTCCAATTTCATCACATTTGAATTTCATAAGTACCATTTGAAGACCTTAAACTTTAGCTTAATATTACATTTGGAATCAGAGTTAGCACTGGCAGAGGTTTTTTTAGTACCAGAAATCACAGCAGAGACTCCATTGCAGTTGATGTCTGCTCTGACTTTATGAGAATTCCATTTCCCCATCTTCACTCTCACGCGAGTCTGCAAATCCACGTCCAGCGTGATTTTCCCCTTTGACTGTGCCGATTTCAGTTTCTTGGCATCGGAGGCGTCAAGGGCCAGGTTTTCACTCTTCAGATCGGCTTTCAGGACCGTGGTGTTCTTTGTCCCGTGGAAGAAACCAGGAACAGAGCCGTCTGCGAGATCTAAGTTATCTGTTGAAACTTTTACAGAAAATGTATCGTAATAAAAGGTCACCTTCTTGTTGGGATTCCCGGCGTCCATTTGCAGGACGAATTGGTACCTGAGATAGGAATCTTTGGTGACATTGAACTTGGGGATCTGCACTGAGGTGACTGTAAAATTGGGCTGATGCGGCCTGTAGATAACCCATAAAACAAACCCTGTGATGCCCGCAAGCAAAAGTATGGCGAGGATGAACGCGATGAGGCCGACGAAGCAGAGGCAGCAACGGTTTCTGCGTTCTTTAGGGGGCGTCGGGCGGAAGGCGGGAAGGGCGGCACTGTACATCTGGCCCTTCGTGTATGCGCCATTCAAGTTCTGGACGCCCGGTCTGTTCGATGGGAACGTTTTTTCCGCCATGGATTATACACCACAAATTTCTCACACAGAAGAGTTAATAAAGATTGAGTTAACAGAGAAGAATACAGATTGAGAGAGCCTTCCCTGCTTCAGCTACAATTCCATTCCCCGGGCTTCAATAAAATAGGGCAATAACACGACACAGCCAACTCGACTCAGCGAACGCGTTCCATAACCCACATTTCAGTGCTCTTTGCGCCTGGATCCATCTGTAAAAGCCCTTAGGTTTGGACCCTGCCCATCGATATCCAAGGAGGCTCCAATTTTTTCAGTAGCCTAATAATTTCAAAAACGCTAAGATAAATGATTTGGTCGTTGAAGAATCAATTTAATGTGGATGCAAAGATGATAATACGGACAGTATCCAGGTGTATCTTTGTTGGATGAACATGTGCCCAACGCCTTTGTAGATACCCCCCACCCACTTTGCTCTATTTCCCATACCCTTACATTCCCACCTTCTAGACTTTGGAATGGACTCTTTGTTCTCAATAGTTTTCTGGGCCACTTATTATGCAAGCGATATTTATTATTATTTTTTTGAGGTGGGATTATGCAAGTGATATTCATTATTATTTTTTTGAAGTGGGGTGATTTTTTTTTATTCATAGCAATGCACGCTCATTTATCATTTTTAATTAACAAAAATCATGTCATTTGGAATAACTTACTATCTTATTTGAATAATTTGGAATAACTTACCACTTTATTTGAATAATTTGTTGGTCGTTTGTAAGAGGGTCAGCTTTCACCACTACCAATTTGGGTCGTTAACAGTTTCCTTACATCCGAAAAAAACAAACTCTTAAGCCGCCCAACAGAAACAGTTTTAAGACATACTCCAAGCCCATGAAATAAAATGACTTATTATCTAAGTAATATTTATTATAATTATAAATTTGAATTCAAGAAAAATGTAAAAAAATTATATAAAGAGTGAATGAAGTAAGTTAAAATTGAAAAAAGAAAAAGTTTGGAAACACTCAGAGAGAGTTAAATTTTATTTTTTTTAAATAAATATATTTGGAATTATGAGTTCTATTTATGTGAGGGAACTTGGGTCGATTTCAACTTAGGCTATTTGGTCCATATTAAGACAACCCAATCTTTTATTTACAAGTGGGAATTATAAGTTCCAATTATGTAGCAGAGCTTTGTTTATGAAACTTAGGAATTATAATTTCCATTTATGTGACCGAGCTTTGTTCATGAAATTTGTCCTCAAAGAGTTTTGGTCTATTTTAAAACAACCTAAATCTTTGACTTACAGGTTGGAAGTATTTAAATCTTTGACTTACAGGTTGGAAGTATAAGTAAGAATTAACTTAGAGAATTATAATTTTTAATTATCTGACAAAGCTTTGTTTATGAAACTTCTCTTCAAACCTAAATTTTTAACTTACATGTTGGAATTATGAGTACGAGTTAACTTAAGGAATTATAATTTCTATTGAGAGTTTTGGTTTATTTTAAAACAACCTAAATCTTTGACTTACCTGTTTGAATGATGAGTACTAGTTCTATCTATGTGAGGAAGCTTGGTCCATAAAACTTGGCCTTCATGAGTTTTGGTTAATTCTCAGACAACCCAAATTTTAGATTTACATGTGGAAATGGATTCATTGGAAAAACAAATTGAATTGGAAATAGAATAATTTGAGGACTCATATCGAATGTTTAAAGAAAATGCAGAGAATTCTATTTTAAGAAGTTAAAATAATGAGAAAGAAAAATGGTGAAAATGTGGAGTTTTTTTAAGTATATTATTATTATTATTAAAAATATTTTTAAATAATTTAACTAAAAATTTAATGTATATTATTATATTAATGGAGTATTAAATTTTTATGGTGTTAGTAACTAATTATTAAAAAACATATGGTTTATTAGAGGTATTTTGGTGATGATCAATTTTAAGACAATTTAGATCTTCGCTTTACATATTGGAACTATGAGTTCCATCTATTTGAGGGAGCTTTGACCATAAAACTTGTCGTGGTCAATTTTGAGACAACTTAGATCTTCGATTTACATATGGAAATGGGATTTACTGAAGAAGAAAAAAAAAAAAAAAAAACTCATCGGAAATGGGACAATTTGAGGACCCATATCAAACGTCCAAGGAAAATGTAGAAAATTCTATCATTCTTCAAGAAGTTAACCTAGGGAGAAGGAAAAATCGTGTAAATGGTGGATTTTTTAAGTAGAGTTTCATGATGAGATTTATGGAAAATATTTTTAAACGATGCAACTAAAAAATTGTTGTATATCATAGTATTAATAGGTTATTAGATTTTTAAGGGGCAAGTTTTTGGGGTATTATTTGGGTTGATGTATTGGATTAAAACTAGATATTACTAAAAATCATATGACTTCATTAGAGATAGTTGTAGTGATGATCATATGCAATATTGGCTAGGTTGAAGTTGTTTTTTGGTCGTGGAGTAAGACTTAAAATTGTTTTTTATTAACAAAGATCTTGTCTTTCTCGGATGCAAGGAAATAGGTTAATGACCCAAGACTTAGAGACATCTAGCAATATTGGAAGTTTACCCTCTTACAAATTACCAATAAGTTATTTTAGGTGGCATGGTTTCCCTTAAATAACAATAAAGAAGTGGTCCACATTCACAAATAATAGTGAATGATGGCTATCCTCATTGTCGATTGACCACTAAGTTATGATAATTTTTGCCACCTTCAAAATAAAATTGTTGAGTCATAGGGATCATAGCTTAGATCCATGTTAAGATTAATATGAATGTGTAAGATGTTTCAAGTGCTTCACTTCATTTCCTTAAATTTCAATAGCCACATCACTTGTTGAAAGAATTGGGTGATAAATCATTATTGGTTAATTTTAGAGTTTTCTCACTTATAATGGATGTGTTGTATGGGCATGTATAAGAGAATAATAAGTATGGTAATAAATTATTGGATACAACGTGTTTGTCATCTTTTAAGAGTTTCTACAACTTTAAAATCTCATCTCTTGTCCTTAAATCCTCTTGCCTTTTATATGCCATAACACAATGGTTGTGAGTTATGATTTGCCATAGTGTATATGTCACAACATACTTTGAACCTTACATTAATGTGGATGTCCATAGAAGAAGTGACTCTCTTACTAACAAGATGGTTGATTGGTTGCAATGTGAATATATGTGCTTGCTCAACTTTCCCCTCGAGCTCTATGAAACAACCACTAGATACTCATATCTTGTGGCATCTTATAGTAGCTTTTATGACTATAAAATCTCTTCTTCGCCCTCCCTCCTACTTTGTACTATACCACATTGGTTGTCATAAGGCCCTGTTTGCTACAACATATAAGTCATAACATTCCATGATCCTTGTGATGGTAAGGATATCCATAATGGTAGTGACCCTCCTAGTGAATTGATTGTGATATGAATATGTGTGTTTGTTCAATTTCTACTTCCAACTTAGTGAAACAATAATGAGATACACTTACCTAATGGTATTGTGAAATAATTTTTATTACCGCAAAAGCTCCTCTCCTTTCCTCTCATAAAACTACACATTATTTGTGATATCTAATTTGTACACCATATAAGTCATAACATATCCATGATCCTTATAATAATAAAAATATTCATTAAACTTGCTAAACAAAGTACAAGCATTGTGGGCAAAACTAAAGTTGAAGATGCGAGGAGGATACGGAGAAAGATTTGACATTAGGAAACGTGAAGCATCTTATTTGTGATCTTTGAAGATGACATTTGAACAAAAGACCAAACCCTTCGATCCAAGTTGGAACCCACAGTTTTGTAATTGAAAAGTTGTGCCGTCCAAAGACATGAAAGCAATGATGACGCAACAAACACATGGAAGTTGCGTGACACTTAACGAAATACGTGAAAAGTTGTGTTCTCAGAAAATGATATCTCACATAGAATCCAGAGTTGCTGGGCTGGAGTTGCAGTACTGTGTAAAGAATTTTCTAATTTTATTCGGAAAACAATAGAAATTTGGACATGCTTTTGAAAAAATTTGGCAGAAATTTTGGAAAACTTAGGTCACAGCTGTCACATTTGAGTCTTCTGTAGATTTTTAATGGTACTGAATCTATTTCCACCACTGAAAACAAATTGTTGTCCATGTGAATTTGTGGCCTTGTTAGACAACACCAAGAATCTCCTTTGGTAGTAAGAAATAACAATTGTCCCAAAAGTTGCAAAGAGAGGCCGATAGGTTTGTTAATTTGAAAAAGTTGTATAAGAAACTCATTTGTAGACATGTATGCTATATGCTCTACATTTTCGAAGGTAGTAAGGTCAACCTTTGAAGATAAAAAGTCATACATTACATGCCAGGTTTATTTTGTTTCACAGTTTTAATTAAAACTAACTATTACCCACACCCCAATTGAAAGCTATAAAAACTATATTTATGTTTATCTTAATGTTTATACATTTTAATTTAAAATAAAGCTGTTGTTTGCTGATGTTATAAATTCTTTTATTTTTTGTAAAATAGTGTACCCTTTTATTCTTTTTTCCTCTTTTTTTTTTCATATTCTAATTTTCATCATAGAATTTAAGTTTTACACTATAATAAATATAAAATTTATTTAAATATTATTCTTCTAAATTTTTTTAACCAACCTTTACCATTTATTATTATTATTAGAATATTAACTGATTAACATAATTTATAATTATTATTTAAGTTGTATAGCGATCATATTTTTAGATACTTTCATTGACTAGGCTTTGGTTATTGTTTAAATATGAATCTATACGAATAAAGTTTGGACAATAAAGTAAATAAAAAAAATATTTTTTTAATTAAATTTGATTAACGCACGCAACTCTCCTCCATTCCAAATTATTTCATGCTTCTTGTGATGCTAATAAAGATTGATTCATTAAAACTCGCTATCATAATTTTCAGAGAGCATGTATGACATGTTAATCCTTTCTTGCAATAAAGTATTTATTTGGCGAGATACACATGTTTTATCCAACAACTACAACCTACCACAACCAACAATCTTAAGATGAAAATTGAGTATAATTTAGAAATGTCATCCTTCAAAAATCTTCTTTCGTGAAATGTAGGAAGCTTCAATTGTTTCACTTTTCCCTCTTCAAATACTTGACCTCCGATTTGATTGAATATCTGTAAACATATCTATAATCTAGTTATTGGAAAACAAAGAATGTGAAAAGATTTTGGCTAGCTCAGCAGCTAAAGACTTTTGCTTGAACTAAAACCACATAAAGCCCTTGCTTCGTTACTATTTGCAAACACAATATCAACATGCTCAGTTATAATATCCCTGCACAAAATAACATCATGGGCACAATGTTACAAAATGAAAGCAAATAGTAAAGGAACTAGCACATTTTTTTTTTCTTTGACACTTCTTCCCATTTGATAAGAAAAAGAAACCATTCTCAATTCAAAAGTAAATCCATTTAAATTCATCCCATTAAAGTCCGTCAATTTGGCATTGGTGTTTTTATCCCTCTCATTTTCATCTCATTGCTTCGTAAATTCATATGCTTCGGTGTCCCAAACCATTGTTCCCCCACTTAACCAGAAGTTATGCAGAGTTAGAGTCTTTAATATTAAATTAGGATCCAATCATCCTAATTAAATTCAGTAGCAGATTTGTGGTTGGGATTTTTGACCCCTCTCATTACTTCACATATCTAAATACTTTCAAGTCACAAATGTCAACCCCTTGTTTTCCATCGTTTTAATAAATTGAAATTATGAATCGTCTTAAAGATAATTGATTTGCATTGAATGTTTGTCAAAGTGGTTTCATTCATGCCACGTGGGAGGAGTTAGTTGATGGAAGTGTCAATTGAGCTACCATCTTTAAACTACATTAAAATTTTAATTTATATAAAATAGTTTTACAATTTTTTTTGGTAAGCTTGGTAGGACCTTTCTTTTCATTATCATTCAAAAAACAGGCAGGTTACATCCATGTGTTAAATGGTTAGGTGGCCTCAACATGCCCTGAGGGAAACCAAGTTTGTTGGCCACCTAACGGCATGATAAGCCATCCAAAAATAAATAAAAATAAGTCTATCCATCCATGCTAAAATTATATGATTGTCCTTAAACTGCCTAGCATCTAGATATCTATAAACATACTGAAAGAATTGAAAAGATAAAAACTATTGCATATACTAATAAGTTAAACAGAGGTGATATGCCAGAATAATCGTCATCTACTGAGTCAATTGCAGCCGGATCCTTTGCACTTGACTAGGCAAGTTCAGATTGCAAAATGCATGGAATATGTCTTTTAATGCCACTGAGGTGGTCGTTTTGTTGTTGTAACTAAAATTTGATTTGCTGAAAATTTTGACTATAGTCTGGGAAAGCCTGACCAGTCGTGGTCGAGCCTGAAGGAGTGTGTTCCAGGACTTTAACCAGGAGGATCTTTAGCAACCAATACAAGTGAAAAATCTGCTTATGCTGAGAAGTACGACCCCGAGAATGCCCCGAGTCATGCATCAGGGTCTGCCATTCATCCAAGTCAAGGTCCAGAAGTTTTTCTTTCTCATTTAACTCTGCTTGAATCACATTTAGCGATGAGCTGACAAACTGAGGTCAAGCTTGCGTCATAAACCATAGTAGCTTCATCAATGATCCTGGAGGTGGACTTGCACCCACAGGATTTACCAGTGGAGGTGATGGGGGTGTTGGACGTTGTGTCTGTTTTGGCCTTCTTTCTGAGTGTTGACATGGCGAATTTTCGCTATATCAACAAGGAGAACTAACCCAATCACAGACCCCAATTAGATCTGTTTTCATTTGGGATGGCTAGCTCTAACGGGTTTTAAAGGACCCTGTAAACTGTTAAATGTGTTGAAAGATTTCTTCTGGGAGGAAGACTTCAATTAAATCAACAAAATAAAAACAGTTAACCTCTAAGTATCAAATCCTATCTACACTACTTCTAGCTACTCTAGTCTAATCCTAACTATCCTAATCTATCCTGCAGGAGCATAACAAAAGAGAGGTTAAACATCATATATAAATTCCAAGCCTAAGTGAATCAATTATTGGTTCACATAAGAACAAGGTTGCATCAATTCTTAATTGCAATCCAATCATTCATACAGGAATACACATTCCTTTTTATGGAAGTAAAGCTTGCAACTGATGTCTAACATAGTTTCAAATCAGGGACTACTTATGAATTGACTATGATGAAGAATTACATTCAAACAACCAAGGCTAATTATAAGTTGTATCGTTGTCAATATGCACAAAAACAAAACACATTTGTATTTATGCCAGCAACAACGCCCTGTCTCAAAACACAGAAAGCAAAGGATCTTAAATCTGAAACAAAAGGCTCCTCATTGAACCAAACAATCTCTTTTATTCATAATAAATCAAAGTTGTTTTCTCCAAACAAAAATCCCTTCTCTCCTATCTGGAAGTAATATTTATGCCTCAGGCCATGACCCTTCGTCTTCCCCTGTTCTTTTCAATATACCGATCCGAATACACAGATGTAGAGCCATCAGTGTCACCGCTAACACGTAGAAGGCGTTTCCTGTCACTAGATCACTTCATTTCCTGGGAAAATGAATAGATGTTGATTATAAGAGGATGATTGTGTGTCATCTCTTCACACTTGTATAAAGCAAACGTTATCCCTTATTATTTCCTAAAGGAAACTAAAAACATTGCACTTGTCATCCCACATCTGGCATGATTGAATGTGTGTTTGGAATTAATGACATCTTGATGGATCAACGTTGTCATTATTGCTTCTGCTGAACACAAAGAGTTCCTTCACTATGCACTATGGCGGTCCACATTCCCTTTTGCAGAGTGTGTTTTTGCAATATTGACATCGGTGGTGTAGAAGTGTCATCTTGATATAGCTTCCATTTATCCGTCACTGGGTCTACTCGAATTTGCCTACAGAAATAATTCATATCAGCTATGATTGTGAGAAATATGGCAAACATGCTTACAAAACACGAATCTTGCCTTCATTAAACGTTTATAACATCAAATGTGAAAGAGTCAACCCTTAGTTTTTAATTTATGCATTGATTAAGTCCCGCGAGTGCGAATCCAATTTACATTGAAAATCATGGCATAACACATAACCGGATCTGAAATTCGAACTTGAAAGATTATAGATTGGAGCCTATAACCTATCGGGTCCGCCATATGGGATTTTCCATTAAAAATCGCGACCACAACATTTTATCGAATACACAGGGATATACGTGAAAACCCGCAGCCGACAATAGGGCCGGACTTGAAAATTTATGCACCCGCATTGATAGTTATCGGTGGGTCCGGCATATGGTGTCGCACCTTATGCATGAGCGCTAGACTCCGCCTATAGCGATTTGCGACAGGGTGGGGGGCGGACCTGATTATATATATATATATATATATATATATATATATATATATATATATATATATATATATATATATATATATATATATATATATATATATATATATTATGTTTAATAGGATCGGTGGGTCCACCATATCGCATATCACAATATGCGCAGACCTAGGGCTTCACCAATTGCGATATGCGATTAGGTTGGACCCAATATATATATATATATATATATATGTCATATTTAATAACACGGCGGGTCCGCCATATCGCATTGTAGTTTATATATGATTCCCAGGTTCCGCCGATTGTGATAAGTTATTGGGGAGGCATACTCGAAATACATATGTGCTGAGATTAATAGCTCCGGCGGGTCTACCATATCGAACTACGCTTTATGTTTATGCCATGGACACCACCGATTGCGATATGCGACGGGCTCCGGACCCAAAATATATAAATTGTGGTTTATAATGTCATTGGGTCCGGTGCCTCATGGTACGCGCTGCGCGCCAATGTTGCATGCGATAAGCGAAAAGGAATGTTATGTGTATTTTGCGAAGTAGTCCCATTATAAAGAGTTATGATGGGAATAAAGACGCGATGGAAGATTTTGTGGGTTAAGCACATAAACGATTATAATAAGGGTGGGGGTGATTATATGTGCGGGCATAAATGTACCATGAATGTTTATGAAGATTGAAAAGTCCCGATGAAGGGAATGAATGAAGGGTTAGGCTAGGTCATGAATGAACCATGCAACAGAGGTTTATTCAAGGGGCTTAGCCATTAGGCATTGAAAATTTGACTCGGCAAAGAGTTAAAATCCCTGGGATAAAACAAATCATTCAGAAAGATGAAAGATCAAACTTCTAGGGGACCCATTCAAAATTTTCTATCAGAGCATGTTTTAATAGGGTGGTGGTTGTGGCCACAACAAATGGCGAACCGTTGGGCGAACTAGTTATCTTTGTTTCCAAATAAACCTCAGATCAATAAAACATCAGGGAGTTAAGATAAACTTGAAATGCAAACTGTACAGATGAACAGGCATGGGTTCCACTTCAACATTAATTGTTTCAGGCGGGATAAAGACAAATAGCTACTACTTACTGATAGGGTTTTGACAGGCATTCTCCAATGGTAATATTATGGAATTTATTGACCTTCCTTTACCTGTTTCCTACTTTCAAAAATCCTTCCAGGGCCATCACTGGTCTGTCAATACCTATTTAGGTGTGTACCTTAGCTCTTTATTGCTCATCAAACTTGATGTAGATATGTTTATCTGCACTTTATATGATAATTTCAGTGCTATATTTTCATATGATTGAATGGGGCACAATCATGGATCATGCCATATTTTTACCTCGCTTAAGCAAGGTTGGGCTCGCTGTGTCAACTGGTACTCTGAGCCCAGCAACAATCCTTACTCTAACCGGCTTCCCAAACAACCTGTCCTTCCAGATTGGCACAAGGACTTGACATTTCATTTTCTTTTAAATAAGTCCTTCCAGTTTCGGGCACAAGGACTAGAGCATAATTAGATTTTCCACATGGTATATGACAGTGAGTTTTAGCCTATGAAAGGAGATTTACTTGTAGATAACAGGTCTTGGACAATTTAGTGTGGTGGATGGGACCAATGGAGAATGTCTGCAAACCTTATAGGCAAGTATAGGCTAGGTCTAAGTGGGATTTATTCAAAATGTAGCGTTCCTCCATGCCAGTCTAGCTGTAGTTACACATTTTTTTGTTTTATAAAGATGCCCCTACATGCTCCAGATATCCAAGTTATCAACAGATCTTACCTAGTTCCCAATAGAGGCCAATGAGTGGCTTTGGTTTAAATTCCACAGTTGATTTTCATGTTCTCATGGGCTGATTGAAAATTTGTTTGATTTGCAAGGTAACGATGGATTTAGAATCAGCAGACTCATCAGCAGGTTAATGAGGAAGGGAAAGGCTGAAGGTGGTGAATGAGGGAAAATCTGAGAAAGGTAAAAACAAGATGGGAGGACCGAAATCAGTTGGCTGAAAAGGGCTGAAATTCAAAACAGAAGGAAAATAAACTTTGCAGAAAAACAAGAATGGTAAAGATAGAAATGGAACTAAGCTAACAACAAAATGAAATGAAATCTAACCTATTTAGGAGGTAACCACCATGTGGTGGCTACTGGAAGTATATTTTTAGATGTTGGCCATTAACAGGGAGTTTTTCAGTTTCTCCCTGTAGAGGTTTTAATCTATAGTTCCCTGACCAATTTTTTCCACAACTTGGAATGGGCCCAACCATAAGTGTTGGAATTTCGTGTGTTACCTTTTGGCTCATTCAACTTGTCCCATTTCAAGACTAGCTCTCCTACTTGGTAATCTTTATCTCCTGCCAAATGGTGATCAAACCATCTCTTCACGATCATTTGGTGATTTCTGAATTTATTTCTAGCTTTATCTTTGAATTCATCCAACCTCATCAGTTGGTTAATCCTCTCTTGAAGTAAGGCTGAAGGGGTTCCTCTTGAAGCTTGGGAGAGCTATAGAGAGGGAAGGGTAACATTGGGAGGCAATATGGCTTCCTATCCATAGACGAGGAAGTATGGGGAGTTTCCTAAGGCCACTTTTGGGGTGACCCTATCGGCCCAAAGGGCATTTGTTAGAGCATTGTGCCAGTTCCTCTGTTTGTCAGCAATAGACTTACGGATTATGCATATGAGGTTCTTATTTGAGGACTCTGCAACTCCATTTCCCTGGGGGTAATAGTTTGTTGCATACCTTATGTGGATGGATTTATCAATAGAAAATTCAGTCAATTTCAGTGATGAAAAGTAAGAAGAATTATCAAATATGAGAGTGTCAGGGATGCCATACCTGTTGATAATGAACTTCTCAATAAATGATATTACCTCGTCTTCGTTTATCTTCCAAAGCAGGATGGCTTCGGTCCATCTGGTGAAGTAGTCGATCATTGTGAGTATATACGTATGCTGTTGTGAAGAGTTTGGAGTGATCTTACCTATAACATCTAGGCCCCATTGTTGGAACAGACAATAAATCATAACGGGCGTGAGGGGAATGGCTAGCTTTCTTTCTCTTCATGTGGCAGTTTGACATGCTTTGCATTTCTGAGCATATGCATGCAAGTCTCTGAACACTGTAGGCCAATAATATCCAGCTCTTAATATTTTGTGAGCAGTGGTCTCTCTGCCATAGTGACCACCTGTTGGGCCGTCATGCATTTCTTTCAAGACATGGTCGCCATCATCCTTTACCAAACACCTCAGCCAGATTCCATCATAATTTTTTATGTATATTGTGTTATTGGCCAAATGATACTGATTAGATTTCAATCTGAGCGCTCTCCGTTGTGATGCATCTATGTGTTCAGGACATGACCCCCGTGTAAGATAAAAGCAGATTTCGTAATACCATGACTTAGGGTCCAAAAGGGCCTCCGACGTTTCGCGCTCACACATCAGCGCTTCATTAATCCATAGGGACTCCTCCCTGAATTCCACTTGTGCATTATGTGGGTTCTGCGGTTCTGGTTCTTCGGGCGCCCCTACTTTCTCCGCCAAGGCTTCTGCTGCTAGTCTACACAGTCCCTACCCTCGAACTATCTTTGTCGGCTTAATCTCGAGGTCGAACTCTTGAAGTGCGGTTATCCAATTTCCTCTATGTTCACCCATTTCTTTCTGCACAAAGAGGGCTCTCACAGCAGGGTGGGGAACAATCACTTAAGTCCTGGCCTTTAGTAAATAAGGGCAGAAATGTTTTATGGCCTTGAAAACCGCGACGCCTTGTTTCTCCACGTCGGGGTAGTTCATTTCTACTCCCTGGAGATTAGAACTCATATAAGAAATAGGGACTTCGTTGCCTTCAACATTTTTTTTGAGTGAGTAGTGCAGCATATGAAACATCAGAAGAAAAAGTGTACAAGAAAAATTCCTTGCCGAAATTGGGGCTGACCAATGCAGGAGCTTCCGCGATGGCTTCCTTGATTCACTGAAACGCTTTCTTGGCTTCATCACTCCACTTATACACAACGTCTTTCTTCATCATTAGCTGCATGGGGCACACTATTTCCGCGAAACTTGAGACAAATTTCCTAACGAAATTGATCTTCCCAAAGAAAGATTGCATTGCCCTTTTATTTGCAGGGGGTTGTATTCTCATGATGGTCTCTATTCTTTCAGGATCAATAACAATCCCTTCTTTAGAGAGGATATGACCCAGTAGTTTCCCCTTTGTGACTATGAAGACGCTCTTCTTGGGATTCAACGATATTCCATACCTTCGGCATCTTTCGAAAATATGTTTCAGGTGATAAATATGATCCCTTCTGTGATATGAATACACAGTGATGTCATCCATGTAAACCACTACTGATCTGTTAATCAACCCTCGAAAAGCTATATCCATAGCTCTCTGGAATGTGGCACCCGCATTAATAAGTCCAAAAGGCATTTTACAATATGCGTAAGTGCCCCATTTAGTGTTGAAGGTTGTCTTAAGCTGATCCCCATTAGATACCAACACTTGATTATATCCTGAAAACCCATCTAATAGGGACAACATTTCAGACCCAGAAACGCACTAAAGAATGTGCTCCATAGAAGGGACATGATAGTTATCCTTTTGCGATGCTTTGTTCAGGTTTCTAAAATCAATACACAGCCTGATGTCTCCATTTTTCTTTCTTACTGGCACGAGATTGGCTACCCAACATGTGTGTCTGACAGGAAAGATGATTTTAGCATCCAGCATTTTGTTTAATTCTTTCTTTACCAACGGTTCTCGGCTTGGATGCATCTTACGAAGCTTTTGTTGGTAGGGCCTAGCCTCCTTTTCCAAAGGAATTACATGCTGCATAATGCTGGTATCAAAGGTTTTTAGGTCTCCATATGTCCATGCAAAGACATCCTTGTATTCTTTAAATAGCTTGACAAATGCAGCCTTTTCCTGTGGAAAACACCCCAAGCCCAAATTGACATTTTTTGGGTCTTCTTTGGTTCCCAGGTTGGCCGATTCATACTTCATGGATGAGCTATGAATTTTGTAGTTAGTCGGCTTCTTGAATTTATCATGCAAGTCATACAAGTGCTCCATCTTAACAACTAACTTGGGAATCACATTGGGCTGATCCTTTTCCTCATCTTCCCTCTCGTTCATAAGCTTGTCATGTTCTTTTTCATCAGTGACTGCATTCTTCAATGTCTTCTCACTATGCAAGAACTTAAGTATTTTCTTATCATCTTCGAACACCTACCAATTTGAGATGTTATCAGGCATGAATGGTCTAAAAATCAATTCAACGTAACATTTATTCTTCTTCAATCTAAAATGAGGCAAAAGTTTAGCAGCCATACTAGCCATCAGATCGACATCTTGGTTTTGCCCTCGAGGTATGTATGTGATATTACAGGAATCAAAACTGTCAATTAAGCTCCATACCTCATGCTAGTACCTCACCAGGTGTAGTGAGTTGTAGTGTATCCTTTTCCTTTCCTGATCCACGATTATCTGTGAGTCACCAAAAAATTTAAGATTTTTCACCTTCATATCAATGGCTTTCTTCAAACCCTACAGCAAGCCTTCATATTCTGCTGTATTGTTGGTGCATGCAAGCTCCAACTGGCTGGCCATTAGATGTTGGTTCCCTTGCAGATTAATGAGAATGTTCCCAGCACCTGCACCTTCATAGCAGTTAGAGCCATCAAAATAGAGTGTCTAAGATATAGACTCTAATGTTACATCAATTGAACTGCTATCTGTGAAATTAGTCCTATCATCTACTATAATACAGGATAATTCATCAGTTATATTATGAGGGAGAGCTTCCAACTGTGTGTTTGTCAGAGTTTCTTCAACTGTCTCTGCATGGAATTCTCCAAAGCAGGTTTCCGTGGCACAGACATTGAAACTATAATTCCCAAGGACAGAATTGGTAAACATTACAAGTTCATTGGGGCCGTTTAATTCTTTCACCACATACTTCATGTATCTTTCTCGGTCAACTCTCAGCATATCACCCTTCCCCTTCTAAGGCAGTAAGAGATAGGACCAATCAGTTGAGAAATATCCATTCAGTTTTGCTGACTAGTCCCTAGTAAGCAGCATTCCATAAGCCTTGGGTATGTTGACTACAACTATATCAATGACTTGTGTGTACTGTGGTTTAGTAGTCATCCGGATCAATACATCTGTCAATTCCCCAATTACTTTCATATTTGTCCTGTCTAATTCCATGATTCGAGTTCTAGTTTTCTTAGGTATTGCATGAAGTCTTTTAGCAACAGCGTAAGGCATCATAGTGGACGAGGCACCTGAGTCTACCAAGCAATTGTGTACATTCATGTTGAAGATTTTTAATGTGATAAGGAAAGGATGAGTCATGGATTTTGATTTCCTTCCTATCATGGCTGCACTGACATATTGGGGGTTTCGATTCATTTTTGATAGAGTGCCTTCCATGGCTGTTGGCTTTTGGGCAGTGTTGGCAGTACTAATAGGTCTGGAGAACGACTTCTGGGTTTGGCTGCTCGGAATGGTGGGAGTTTTGCAGTTCCACTCATTCATAGCTTTCAAGAGAAGATCTCTTTGTTGTGTTAGTTTTATCAAATCGAAGTATGTTATATTAGCCCTGGATTTCTTAATATCATCCACAATATTGTAATCAATGTTATAAACAGGGTAGGGCAGAGTAAACATACCTGTTTTGCCATTCTTAGGTGGGGGTTTACCATTTTGAGTCACCTTCATTGCAGTCGGAGACGCCTTATCTTCTTGTCGACAGTTCGCAACTGGAGTACTCTTGGACTCAACACTAGGCCTACCCTTCACTACAGGAACTTTGGGAGCAGATGGCTTCAAAGGGCAAACATCTTTCTTGGTTTGGTCTACAGGCTTCATCACACCCGCAAGTGGCCCCTTACTTCGTGTATGGATTTCATTAGTGTGGATTTCTGCCATACTATCTCCTTCGTCATCATCATTCTCATTTGTATAGAAATCCCATAGTACATTGATTTGAGATTCTTCGTCCAAGGGCTCTTCTACTTGATATTCTTCCTCATTTTCTTGTTCTGGCTCCAACTCCACTATACGTTCTTCCTGGTTAAGGAGCGATCCGATAAGAGCCAGCTTTTCTGTATTTAAATTCCCTTCATTGGGTGGAGCAGATAGTGCAAGTGGACCATGACCACCTTCCGTCTTCTTATGATAGAAAGGTTTGAAAGGCTTTCTTTTGTTATACTCTCCTCCACTCCCACTTGTACTCTCTCCAGAATCCCTTTTCATATTGATGACTGTGTTTGTCAGTTTCTTAATGATTCGATGCAAACCTCCACATCTATGGTATCCCTTTCTTTGGTTTCAACGCCTTTGTTATCACTCCCATTATTCTTCTTGGATGATTGAGAGGCTTTCTTTTCTCCGGTTGTATGATGGCATGCTGTGAGACTGAGCATTTCATTCTCAACTTTTACTGCTTCATCGATAGCACCCTGTAAGGTTTGTGCATTACTCCTTTTGACCCACATCGCGGTAGGGACAGGGAGAGCAGTGATGTAGAATTCCATGAGCACCTCCTCAATAGGTCTAGTGTTAGCCGAGATTCTGTTGAACAAGGTGTTGAACTGAATGTTAAAATCCTTGACCTTTTCTTTGGTTTCCATTTTCAAGCAGGATAGTTCTAGGACTAAGGCCGCAGGGGTTTTGTCATCGCCATACTTGTCTAAAAAGGCATGTTGAAAGGCAGCCCATGAGGTGATCGATCCAGTTCTCAAGCTAAAGTACCATGTGGACGCTGCACCAATCAAGGTAAAATGGATTATGCGACATACTATATCTTCATCAGCTACCCCCAACATGCGCATGACCAAGAAGAAAGAGTGAATATGGTTATCAGCAATGTCTCGTTTCTCATGGTCGAATTTAGGTAGTACTCTTTCTACATTCTTGGGTAGGGGATGCTACTGCCTAGGTACTGCTATGGCATTTTGTGCAAGCCAGGGAGGAAGTGCTCCCGGAGGAGGTGGGAGTTGGTTCCCACCTGGGAGAGGAATGTTAGCCATATCGTGGATAGGGATGTTTTGGTTGAAGGTTTCTTCAAGGCTTTCTTTATTAAGACTTCCCAAATCGGGCCAGGGATTACCTTCAAAGTATGGATCTTTAGGAATTTCTTCCTAGGGAGTGTCAATACTTTGTAAGGATTCAAGCACAATATCTTCAAGAGACAAGGCTGCAGATGTCTCTTCGTTTATGGAGCAGATCCTTGGCTCTCTTTTAGTTGTCAAAGGTAAAGAGTGAAAGATGGGGAGTTGAGAGAGGGAACGAGCGTAAGCCTGAGTAAGTATTCTGACTGGTTATTCCTGAGGGACAGGATACTCCCACAGTGTCTCTTCTTCGAAATGGGGCTTTTCCGAATGGGAGGAAGGATCTTTTCGACCTTCACTATCCATGCATTAATCTTTTCGAGTCCATGCGCAACATTTATGGATGAAATCATAAAAGCTGTGGACGGCAGTTCAGGCCCTCCTTCTAGCACCAATTTGTTGACATGGCGAATTTTCGTTATATCACCAAGGGGAACTAACCTGATCACAGACCCCAATTAGATTTGTTTTCATTTGGGATGGCTAGCTCTAACGGGTTTTAAAGGACCCCGTAAATTGTTAAATGTGTTGAAAGATTTCTTCTAGGAGGAAGACTTCAATTAAATCAACAAAATAAAAACAGTTAACCTCTAAGTATCAAATCCTATCTACACTACTTCTAGCTACTCTAGTCTAATCCTAACTATCCTAATCTATCCTACAGGAGCATAACAAAAGAGAGGTTAAACATCATATATAAATTCCAAGCCTAAGTGAATCAATCACTGGTTCACATAAGAACAAGGCCACATCAATTCTTAATTGCAATCCAATCATTCATACAGGAATACGAATTCATTTTTATGGAAGTAAAGCTTGCTACTGATGTCTAACATAGTTTCAAATCAAGGACTACTTATGAATTGACTATGATGAAGAATTACATTCAAACAACCAAGGCTAATTATAAGTTGTATCGTTCTCAATATGCACAAAAACAAAACACATTTGTATTTATGCCAGCAACAATGCCCTGTCTCAAAACAAAGAAAGAAAAGGATCTTAAATCTGAAACAAAAGGCTCCTCATTGAACCAAACAGTCTCTTTTATTCATAATAAATCAAAGCTGTTTTCTCCAAACAAAAAGCCCTTCTCTCTTATTTGGAAGTAATATTTATGCCTCAGGCCATGAACCTTCGTCTTCCACTGTTCTTTTCAATATACCGATCCGAATACACAAATGTAGAGCCATCAGTGTCATTGCTGACACGTAGAAGGCGTTTCCTGTCATTGGATCACTTCATTTTCTGGGAAAATGAATAGATGTTGATTAGAAGAGGATGAGTTTATGTCATCTCTTCACGCCTGTATAAAGCAAACATTATCCCTTATTATTTCCTAAAGGAAACTAAAAACATTGCGCTCGTCGTCCCACATCTGGCATGATTGAATGTGTGTTTGGAAGTAATGACATCTTGATGGATCAGTGCTGTCATTAGTGCTTCTGTTGAACACAGAGAGTTCCTTCATTATGCACCATGGCGGTCTGTATTCCCTTTTGTAAAGTGTGTTTTTTCAATATTGACACCGGTGGTGCAAAGGTGTCATCTTGATATAGCTTCCATTTATCTGTCACCGAGTCTACTCGAATTTTCCTGCAAAAATAATTCATATCAGCTATGATTGTGAGAAATATGGCAAACATGCTTACAAAACACGAATCTTGCCTTCATTAAATGTTTATAACATCAAATGTGAAAGAGTCGGCCCCTGGTTTTTAATTTATGCATTGATTAAGTCCCGTGAGTGCGAATCCGATTTACATTGAAAATCATTGCATAACACATAACCGGATCCGAAATCCGAACTTGAAAGATTATAGACTAGAGCCTATAACCTATTGGGTCCGCCATATGGGATTTTCCATTAAAAATCGCGACCACATCATTTTATCGAATACATGGGGATATACGTGAAAACTCGCAACCGACCATAGGGTCGGACTTGAAAATTTATGCACCCGCATTGATAGTTATCGGCGGGTCCGCATATGGTGTTGCACCTTATGCGTGAGCGCTAGACTCCGCCGGTGATTTTCGATGGGGTGGGGGGCGGACCCGATAATATATATATTATATCTAATAGGATCAGCGGGTCCGCCATATCGCATATCGCAATATGCGCAAGCCTAGGGCTCCGCCAATTGCGAGATACGATTAGGCTAGACTTGATATCTATCTATCTATCTATATATATATATATATATATATATATATATATATATATATATATATATATATATATATATATGTATGTATGTATGTCATATTTAATAACACAGCGGGTCCACCTATCGCATTGTATTTTATATATGATTCCCAGGTTCCGCCGATTATGATAAGCGATTGGGGAGGCGAACCCAAAATACATATGTGTTGAGATTAATAGCCCCGATGGGTCCACCATATCGGACTGCGCTTTATGTTTATGCCATGGACACCGCCAATTGTGATATGCGACAGGCTCCGGACCCGAAATATATAAATTGTGGTTTATAATGCTGTTAGGTTCGGTGCCTCACGGTACGCGCTGTGTGTCAATGTTGCATGCGATAAGCGAAAAGGGATGTTATGTGTATTTTGCGAAGTAGTCCCATTATAAAGAGTTATGATGGGAATAAAGACGCGATGGAAGATTTTGTGGGTTAAGCACACAAACAATTATAATAAGGGTGGGGGTGATTATATGTGCGGGCATAAATGTACCATGAATGTTTATGAATATTGAAAAGTCTCGATGAAGGGAATGAATGAAGGGTTAGGCTGGGTCATGAATGAACCATGTAGCAGAGGTTTATTCAAGGGGCTTAGCCATTAGGCATTGAAAATTTGACTCTGCAAAGAGTTAAAGTCCCTGGGACAAAACAAATCATTTGGAAAGATGAAAGATCAAACTAGGGGACCCATTCAAAATTTTGCTATCAGAGCATGTTTTAATAAGGTAGTGGTTGTGGCCACAACACCAAGCCCACGAGAACCATGGGTGGTCTGGCCTTTCCAGGAAGAAGCGCAGGCCATGATGATGGGATTGTGAAACAAACAAAACAAACTGAAACCCACAAATTGAAACCCAAAATGCCAACTCGGAGTGAGTCGAAACCTAGGAGCAGAGTGTTTCCAGGGGTCGCACCTAAGAGCATATGTCAAGGTAATCAATTGTGAGAACCACGACCCATGCAAAACCCAACAGTGGCTCCATTTGCGGTCCCAAAACCTTAAAAATAAGGAGTCCCAATGCTCATAAACATAAGTCCACCAGTAATCAGAATAACTTAGGGCAGAATTAAAAACCAAACCATTATCATGTGAAGACCTTGGTTCTTCAAGGCTGTAGCCACAAAATTCCAAAGGAAAACCAGAGTTGGGGTGCCAATGACAGAGCTGGATAAACCATGAGAGGCCCATAGGCATGATCGATAGAATATCCATACGAGCCAATAGAACTCCATAGAGCATAGACACGGGAATATAGAAAACGAGACATCCTTCAAGCAATTCAGAGATAACAATAGCCATTTCTAGAGAATACGCCTCCCAGATCAGTTTACACAATGCATATCCCTTCTCCCATGAAACTTGCAGACAGGAAGAATGAACCATGACAAAGAAATATGTGATAAGATGGAGAACATACCCAAGATAGACGACCTGAAGCCATTGTGAATGAATCAGAGCCCCACGAGATACCTCCATGAAATTCTGCCATAGATTGTCAGGCTGCTCAACTCCAAGCTTATGCTAAACCCAGTCACAGACATAGGACTTACCAGATTGAACAACTAAAAGGTCGGGAGCATGTCACATTAAATATTTGTTGCCACCTCCGTTAATTTCATTGATTGCATCCATACGTTCTGCCACTACTCCATGTGATACAAGCATGTGGAGGGTAGCGAGGAATCGCCTTGGGATCTGGAGAGCATCCATCATGTAGTGAAATGATAGGAAATTGACAGCTCACACCCCGATCAGGGATGTGGGTCTAGATCTTGGTGAGACTATTGACTTTCCTTATTATCCTATTCCAGGATTGAATTGAGGGGTTGCAAATAAACTTTCAGGGTAGGGGAAGGCCAAACCATCTCAATGGATCTACCCTCATGTGCACAACTCCAATTTGCTAGAAAATCCGTAACTTTATTTCCTTCTCGGCGCACATGGGAGTTGAGGATATAATAGAAATTGGGAAGGAGATCATTGATTTCTTGAACTAGTCGAGCAATGTGCCAATTATGGCTTATTTTTTCCCATCTTGCTCCTTGATTCAACTTTTTTATTATTTCTATCACCATTTTTGAGTCTCCTTCGATCACGAGCTTCATGTAACCAATTCTAATAAGGGTTAGGAGGCATTGTTTAACAACATTAAATTCTACCTCATTATTGGTTGCAAAACATCAATCCGTCACATAAATCAATCTTATCCTCTTCATTGAATCCCGGAAGATCCATCCATAACCTGCGAAACTTCAATTTCCCTTAGATGCACCATCAAAGCTTAATTTAATAAAATCATCCAGAGGAGCAGAGAAGTGTTGAGGAGACACTATAGGGGAAACTAGAAGTTTCCACAAGCTTGGGGCAATCATAGAAGGGGAAAGATTTAGCAGAGTTAAAATTCTAGCTTCATGAGGAGCTACTAGCTAATCATTTGTATGTCATTTCTTTGCTAATATTGTTTCTCTAATATTTTGGACTATGCATTGCCAGACAATCTTCGAGGGTTTATGGTGGTCTTTAAATATCTCGTTGTTTCTTTCCTTCCAGATATACCAAAGGAGGAATCCCAGAGCTAGTGCCCAAGCTTTATTGAGCACTAGGCTTGAAAATATACATTTTTGCCATAATAGAAGGGTTTCCTTGATGCTTTGGAAATCTCTATCCATGTGGCCAAACAGGGTGCCTAGTTTTTTCCATTGATGATTATCAAAAGAAAAAGAGTTCAAGAGGTGCTCCAAGTCCTCATTTTGTTGACCACATAAAAAAACAAAACGATGGACCATGCATACCATGTTTTTGAAGCTAATCCCAAGTGAGGATTCTCCCTTTACAAACCAGTCATAAGGAGTAGGCTATTTTTAGCCAGAGCTAGCCAGACCATATCTTCTTCCATAGTTGGTTGTGCTAATTCTGATGATCCTCCGATCGAAGTTTGTATGCTTCGTGAAGGTTGAAGATACCCTGGGTAGAGTAACCCAATATGAGAATGTTAGGTCCATCTAGGTTGGTGATTTTTCGTGACTATAATTTTCTTTGTCCAATCGTTTTCATTGATCTGAAATGGGTCAATTGGGCCAATCCTGATGTGCCTTCCATTGCCTACATCCTGAGGACACTAATGAGGGTTTCGAGAATTGTTCCACCTTCTGATAATTCTGACTAGTTGTGTAAAGAAATATCTCTCCAAGGTCTTTCTGACTGAGCAACTTCTCTCTATGTTGCCATGAATCTTGCCAAAATAGTGTCGTTTTCCATTTTCGACTTCCCAAAAAAAGTGTCAGGTGATTAGGTCTCTATTTCCTACTACCAAGTTCCATATTGAGGACCCCTTGGGAGGATCCTGGTATCAGAGAATGTCCTCTGTCTATAGCAGAATGCCGTATTTTCTGGTCCATATGTTTTTCCATAGGTCTTGTCCTCCCTTGATCCAACACCACCATAATTTAGCACCCATGACTTGATTCAAGATGAACGAATCCATGAGGCATAAACCCCCAACCATCTTGGATTTTGTGAGATTGGACCATGATACTAGAGCCCATGACTTCAATTATTGCGCTCCACCTCATAAGAACTTTTAAAAAATATATACCATATCATTGCAAGAAGTTTTAGGGGAAACCATCCTGGAGAGCTAGTAGATAGGGATCAACTAGAGAACTGCTTGAAGGAGTACAGTCCTATCTGCTATATTGAACGCTCTGAAATCCCAACTGCTCAACTTCGTTTGAATTTTTTGGAGCATGCCTTGCCAACACGAAGTTTTTAAGGAGTTAGACACCAAAGGCATTCCCAGATATTTGATAGGTAATGAATTGATCCCAAAGCCAAGCACCCGAGCAAGGAAGGTTTGGATATTCACAGGGGTATTGAAGAAAAATATATTTGACTTTTCATTATTGATCTAGGTACCCGAGATTGACATGAAGTCCTGCAGAATAGCTTTGACCCTTCTCACTTCCGACAACAACACTTGACAGAATAACATAATGTCATCCACAAATTGTTGGTGGGTAATGGGAAGATCGTTACCCCAAGGACGTAGACCCTTGATTTGGGATGATTGAGCCACTGATCTCAGATATCTACCAAGACCCTCGGCTACTAGAATAAAGAGAAAAGGGGATATTGGTTTGTCTTGTCTTAGGCCACGGGAAGGGTTGAAGGTTTGAGAGGGAGATCCATTTAGAAGGATTGAAAAAATAAGAGACAAGATAAGGGACGTGATCCAATTCAGCCAACGTTGATCAAAGCTAAAAGACTTAAGAATACTAATAAGGTAGGTCCAACTTAGTCGAACATAGGCTTTAAATTGGTCCATCTTAATCATCATGCAAGGAATTTTGTGTTGCTTCAAGGAATGGACAAGTTCTTGGGAAGTAATGATACCGTCCAAGATTTAACGACCTTCCATAAAACTGGTTTGGTCTGGAGAGATAAGACCAGGAAGTAGAGGATTGAGGTGCTTAACAATAACCGTGTAAATGACATTGCACAAGGTGATAGGTGTAAAGCCCTAAGGGTCTTCATATTTTGAAGTTTTAGGAATTAAAGCAATAAACATGGAATTGAGTCCCGAACTTACCTTTTGATTGTGACGGGATTCCTCCACCACCTCCAAATTCCAAAATATCTTGAATGATGAAGCTCCAAGCAACTTGATAGAATTCTGTAGTGAATCCATATAGACCTAGTGCTTTGATTTTTGCAATCCTTTTGAAAAGATCCTCTATCTCCTCCAGGGAAATCGCTCGCATGAGTGCCGGATTCTAGTCACGAGAGATGAGTTATGGAATGTGCTGAGTTACTCTTCAAATAACTTCTGACCTTTCCTCAGGAGGTTTCGACAGAAGAGACTGGAAATGGTTTACCACCAAGCTTTCCATCTCTTCATGATGAACTAATCTATTCCCTAAATCATCCTTGAGGGAGAATATTCTATTATGTTGGTGGTGTTCGATCATAGCTTTTTGGAAAACTCGAGTATTCTTCTCCCCTTCCCTAAGCCATTATATTCGAGATTTCTGCTCCCAAAAAATTTCTTCTTGTTTTCTTATTTCCTCCATCTAGTTTACCAGTCGTCCTTCCTCCACGTGGTGCTCTTACATATGCCTTCATTAATAATTTTTTGTTGTATTTCTTGCATTCGATTATGAAGTTGATGTTGATCTTTCATAATGTTACTGAACTCTTCTTGATTCCACCGCTTGATCTGGGTGTTCAGGTCTTTTAATTTTAGCTGAAAAGTGTGCATGTGATTCCTCCCTTGGGCTGAACTCCCTTTCCACCTATTTTCCACTTTTTGCATAAACAAGGGGTCCCTCAACTAGAAATATTCAAATCTAAAAGGACAATTTTTAGGGGTTATTTTCAGGTCAATCTCCAACCTGATCAGCCATTGGTCCGAACCCATGCATGGGAGAATGGAGGTTTCGAGGAAAATATCCCTACTAATAACCTGCTCCAACACTAGAAACCTATCAAGGTTTGAAACTACCTGATGTGCACCTCAACGTCGATTGTTCTAGGTATACACCCCATTATTTGTTGGTAGATCCACTAAACGTGTCTCTTCAATTGTGTCTAAGGATGCTTCCATTTTTGCATCCATGCGACGCATACTACCCTTCTTTTCTTCCAGTGACATGATCAGGTTAAAATCACCTCCTAAAATCCACATCTCCTTTGGGAATAGTCTTCTGAGTTTTCCGATATCCTGAAGGAAAACCCCTTTTTCTCCTGGAATGTGAGGCCCATATACCCCTAATAGTAGAACCCAATCATGAGTACCAATGTGTCATAATTTTCTTGAGGGAATCTTTGGCATACTAACCCAATCTTCAAATGCAATTTTTGCAGGATTCCATACGATAGCAAGTCCTCCTGCATTCCCTTTGGAATCTTGGGATACCACCTCATACTGGGGTTTGAAATTCCTAACCATGTCTTTTAGCCTAGTCTATGAGACTTTAGTTTCTTGGAGAATCATAGTACTCAGTTTGACTATTTTAAGTTGGTCTTTCGAGTACCCCTTCTTGCCTCTACTATTGAGGCCTCGCACATTCTAGGATGTAATAATCATTGGGAAGGCTTATTAATTTGGTGGAAGACCGCGGATAGAGGAACCACCATGCCTGAGTTTACCGGAAAATATCCCACCATCTCTATGGATTCTTGCAAATTATTTCGGCCCATTTTCGTACCTCCTTTGCCAGATACACTCAGATCTATACCTTGACTCGGTTGAGAACCCAAGTGATCTGGTTGATCCAAAGAGACCAAGCCTTATTTATCTTGATATTGTTGAAACGTTTCCTTGTATAATTGCTTTTGATCTTTAGGAATGAATCTTTCATCCAGATTCCTCCATTCGTTCAATAGATGTTTCATGATATGTTCTTCTGCACTGAGATCCTCCTTCATTCCAAATATTTCCATATTGACTTGATATTTATTTTTCCCATGTCCTTCTTTTTCCCATGGTTCCTCCTTAACTTTCCTCTTAGCTTTCTGGCCACCCTTTGGAGGAGCGCTAGGGTTTTCTTTACTAGCTAGATCTCACGCCTCACTAGGAGTTTTGTCTTCTTATGTCAAGATCTCATAGCAATTTTGGTTGTTAGGAGCCTTTCGAGGCTATTGTTGGCCTACAACCAGAGTATTTCGGATATTGCACTTCTTTTTTTGGACTTCTTGGAATCCATCTGAATCTTCCTAAGGTTTTCCTACAGCTTTATCAATCTGAGATGCCATAGGTTTTGATTGATTAAGGGGGAATTCTTTTTAAAAATGGCCATATTCATGACATCTTCTACAACGAAATGGAATGTGCTCATAGTCCAATGGTTGTTGCCATACCTCATATTGGTAATCTTACTCAATGAATTCCGGGAGGGGATTGGTTATAACACGAATCCGAGTGTATGAAGTACATCTTCCTCATCTTGTTGAATTCACAACGTTAACAAAACTCCCAATTCCTTCCAATATTTCTAGATCCCAAAATTCCATCAGGAGGGAAAATAATCTGACCCATACTAGGGTTGCCATAAATTTCTCTTGATCCAGGTTATAACATTCCTCCCAATGGATCATGAAGAGACCAACATTGTAGTAGAAGTAAGGTATGTTTTAAAAAAACCTCTCCTTATCTTCAAGACTAGTAAAAATCACTGTAAAGAAACTGAGACATTGCCATTTCAATTGGAACCATTTAACCAGATCTTTTTCAGAGGGCCAATTTTCTATAAACTTGCAGATCAATGCATGATCTTTCATAAATTTCCGGTAATTCTCTAATTTATTACTGGGAATCACAAATCGAGGTTTCTTCACTCCTCTTGGAAAACGTTGTCCCCAAATCCTTGCTTGCCACTGTGGTCCCAAGACTGGGCTGCCTTCACCTCCTCCTTCAACTTTGTTTGAGGTTGTGACCCCTCCCTGGCTTCCTATTTCTCTGGTCACTATACTACGATAGGAGGGGATCTCTTGCCCCACCTGGTGCACTCATGCCCCTGTCAGAGATTCATAATAGGACAACATCGTTGGATTTGTAGAGAGACACTTGTGCGAATGATTCAAAATCTATAGGTTGAAACCCTAGATTTTACAGACAGCTCGAAAAAATTCAATCAAGTCTCAGTGATATATCTTAGTTGATCCTAAATGGTAGCTAGAATTCTAAAATAATTTTACAATTTTAAATAAAATGACTTCATTAAAAAAAAAAAAAAAACCACGTAATTAAGGATAGCTATAAATGAAAGTCCGTTTACAGTCTAATGATTAACTATTTGAAGTTTTTGCTATTATTCAAGAGTATTTTTTTTATCAATTTTGTCTAAAAATTTTGACAGAGATTTCTTAAAATTGTATAATTTATAAAATCAAATAGGTTTTTCAAGACATTTATAATTATAAATTTGAATTGTGTAATTTGCAAAATCAGAATGATCAATTTTTTTTGGGAAAGCTAAATTCAATTATATATTTAAAACACATTTTAAATAAAAAAATACATTTTTTTCAAAAATCACCAAAATATATATTGTATTATCCGACAAAAACACATCTTAAATAATAAAAAATTACAATCATATAAAAGAAAATTATATCCCAAATTTCCAAAAAAAAATTGTGTTCCTATTATATATAGATATTTAGATAATTAAATTAACAAAAAAATAAAAATTTAAAGAGGGAAGACGGGTGAATTGTTAAGAAATGACCAATATAGATCCCAGATTTTGAAAGCATTAAAGGTTGATAAAACTTCTGATATAGTCAACATAGCTGATGATCATCTAGCTATTATTTTCGGTCCAAAGATTTATGTTAGTTTGAACGTGCATGAGAAGATTTCACACAATGTTATGTTGGATTATGGGGCCTCACATAATCTAATGCCAAAAGTGATCATGGAAAGGTTGGGCTTACATATTACAAGACCATACAAGGATCTTTATTTATTTGATTCCAACAAGGTGAAGTGTCTAGGATTAATCAAAGACTTAGCGGTGTCCTTAACTCAAATTCCTTCAAAATGTATGGTGATGGACATTGTGGTGGCGGATATACCTCCCAGGTTTGGTATGCTCTTGTCTAGATCTTGGATGGCGAAATTGCATGGAGCAATGCAAACAGACATGTCCTACATCACAGTTTCAGTTTTTGGAGGCCAGTCAAGGAGGTTATCCAAGGAACTGCTCATGCAATACATGATCAGTAGTAAGTATAAACATGTGAATCATCCAACGTATGTTGTTCATTCTGATTTAGACTCATTTGTATTATTCAATTCAGACTGCCCCAATGATGAAGAGGTTGTTCCAGATATAGAAGAAGAATGGGACAACAATAAGAAATTAGATATTTTGGACAAAAAATTAGAGTAGGACAGCGAAGTAAGCACAGAAGAAGAGAGAGATAGCAAAGTGAAATCAGATGTTTTAGACATTAGGAAAGGAGCTAGTAAGGAAAAATCTGAACAAGACAGTCATAAAATGGAAGGACATGACAACAACAAAAATGAGGAACAGGGCAGCCAAGGTGTCCATAAGAAATCTACAAACTTGAAGGTTGTAATAAGTGAAAAAGAGCAGGAAAAACAACGTGTATGGATGATTCATTTTGATGGGGTAGCAAGCAGAGAAGGCGTTGGTGCAAGTGTTTGGATAATCAACCCAGAACTTGGTAAGACAAAGATATGTTCATACAAGTTAGTTTTTTTATTGTACTAATAATGCAGTAGAGTATGAAGCACTCCTTTTGGGTCTTCACACTTTGAAGAAAGCAGGAGCTAGAAGGATAGTTGTGTATGGAAATTCTGAGTTAGTTATAAAACAAGTCAAAGACGAATATCATACAAAACATCCCGGATGTGTGCTTATCACAACACTGTCCTAGATTACTTGCAAAAATTTTATGAGTATAGTTTTTCTGTTGTCCCAAGGAAATATAATATTTTTGCAGATGCATTGGCCACTTCGACCTTTGAATTTGAAGTTTCCAATAGTGTTAAAGGTAAATACAAGGTAGAAGTCAGACATAGGCCTATTGTCTCGGATAATTTGAAACATTGGCAAGTCTTTGAAAATGACAAGAAGATAGAATATTTCTTGTTAATGAAGGAGGATTTCACCAAAATGAAATTGGAAAGGGACTATGGATGGGAAGATGTGGACAAGGAAAGTTTCATTAATCAGTTGAAAGAGGAATTGGACAAGTAAGGAGCAGAGTTGAAAGTGTTGCAGCTCAAAGATAATGTTCTTCCAAGAGGGCTCGTACCTTTGGAAGAACTCTTTGACAAGAATTATGTGGCCAAGAGGCCAAAATTGGCACCTACTGGAGAGGGAGTTGAAGAATACAATATAGGTACAACAGAAAACCCAAAAATGATAAAGTTGTCCAAGACTTTGAGTCCAAAAATGAAGAAAAAATACTTGGAATTGTTGACTGAATTTTATGATGTGTTTTCTTGGGGATATGAAGACTTGAAAGTGTATAACAAAGACATTATTCAGCACACAATACCAGTCAAAGAAGATGAGAAACCATTCAAGCAGAATTTGCAAAGGATAAATTCGACATTGTTGCCCTTGATCGAGAAGGAGGTAAGAAAATTATTTGATGCTGGCATAATAGTACATCTTTGATTTTCTAATTGGTTATCTAACTTGGTACCAATCAAGAAAAATACAAGAGAAATCAAATTATGTGTAGATTTGAGGAACTTGAATAGGGTGTCTTTAAAGGATAACTACATGCTACCGAAAATGGATCATATACTTCAGAAGGTAGTTGGTGCAAAAAGAATGTCATTGCTGGATGGTTTTTCCAGGTATAACTAGATTTTGGTTCACTCGGAAGAGTAAGATAAACTGCCTTCACCACACCTTGGGGGACTTTCAAATAGGCCAAGATGTCGTTTGTTCTGATGAATGCAGGGGAAACTTTTCAGTGAGCTATGGATATAGATTTTGCAGAGGAGAAATATAAGTTTCTTGTTATATACCTTGATGATATTACTATTTACTCACAGTCTGATGATGATCATTTGCAACACTTAAGATAAGTATTTGAGAAGTGTAGGAAATACAACATTTCATTAAACCCCAAGAAATCATTGTTTGGGCTAGAGGAAGGCAAGCTTTTGGGTCATATTATTTCGAAAGATGGCATCAAAATAGACCCTAATAGAGTTTTAGCAATTCAGAAAAAGACATGCCTAGGAGTAAAAAGGAGATTCAATCCTTTTTGGATGAAAATAATTTTTTAAGGGGGTTCATTACAAATGTGGCCAAAATTTTGAGAAAAATTACAGACATGTTAAAGCGGGACAACGAGGTGAAATGGGGTGAAGACAGCAAGAAAAATTTAAGTGAAGTTAAAGCATCATTGTCTTGTGCTCCCACATTGGCCAGTCTGGATTATACATGAGAATTCATAGTATTTTCTTTTTCTTCTGGGCACAGCATTGCTTCTAACTTAGTAACCGAAGAACCCACAGTAAAAACCA